>OV121094.1:44656942-45256942 GCA_921293015.1 Phorcus lineatus
ATGTTAAATTTTACTAAATAAACTAAACTTGGTTGCTACGCAGTAGCAAAAGCTATGTAAAATAGGATATTTTGAGCATGGTAAAGAAATACATGTATATTATTGCACAGGTAATAATATCACAGCAAGGGTATATACAAAAATGCAAAAGACAAAAACGTCATAAGAAGTCAATGTATAATTGCTATGTAAAAGGTGAGTAAATGGCAAATGATGATAAATTGTCTATGAAATAGATGAATGTCTCTGATGATAAATGCCAACAGATTTCAATCACAACATATTCACAGTTCATCACAATTATCACAGAATATTCATAGTTCATGTGATCGATGAGTTATCATAGAATATTCATAGTCCATCATATTTATCACAAATACACACAGTTATCACAGATGATATGTATATGGTGACGGGTGAACAATTATCACAGGTGATATGTATATTATCACAGATGAACAGTTATCACAGCTGATCAGTTATGAATATCGTTCTGTTGAGTTCATTGCATTATATATCACAGTACGCGTATATGGCATTCAATAGTCAAAACCTGTTTGTTGATGTGTCGCTCCATGAAAAGCGATGGGAGGAGTTTGAACGTTGTACATCATGGTCAGTTGGTTATGAAGATGTGCAGACAGACTACCATGGCGACGTCGATGACAAAGTGGATAAGACTATGACTGTCTTGTTGACGTTGTTGAAGCCGTTGGTACTGCTGCTGTCGAGGTTGATTGACTCCGTCCCTGTTCGGGCGCCAATTTGTCGCGGGTTCAGGCCTCAGTCTTAGCCATGAAGACAAAATAAAGGACGGAGATCCTCGTGGTTTAAAACATCTCCTTTATTGCCTGTAACAATGAAATGGTCAACATTAGGAAGATGTTGAATCGTCAGCCATGCATGTTTGATGGCTGACGGATGACAATTGAATGTCAATTATCAGGCACATAACATGTTATACAATTGCATATATAAAGTATGGTTACATACATTATGATTATGGTTACAATTGTATAATGATAGTTTACATGACTACGTCACGTCTAGGTGATTAAATATATATTATGGTTAAAATATATATACAGTGGGTGTTGATGATAAAACTATATAAATATATTACAGTATCCTTTCACACACTGTCTTACGTGCTAGTGCTTAAGTTAGTAAGTGATACGCGATAGATATGATTACTTTATGCGCGATCGGTAATCTAATGATTACTAACTTAAGATACTTGATTACAATTACATATCTAGCATGATGAAATGAGAAAGAATATAGAGAGTTGCTCACCTGTAACAATGAAATGGTCAACATTAGGAAGATGTTGAATCGTCAGCCATGCATGTTTGATGGCTGACGGATGACAATTGAATGTGAATTCAAATTGTCATACGTCACAGGTGTAGAAGCCCGTGATTTGGCGTGGAGCCAAATACGGGTGGAAAGTACAACTCAATATATAAGACAGCGGCGAAACAGCCTTCTGATGGAAAGAAAGATGAATAAAAGGCTGTAGGCGACACTTTATCTTTCAGGACTGAACAAAATTCTTTCAAGTGCGAAATTGTTGTTGTTGTCTTTCATCGATCATGGTAAACTTACTTTCAGTACTTGATGATTAATTAATACTTTAGATATCAGATATTCTCCTTTGACATATGAAATTGATCCCTTGCTTATTAAAAAAAAATGCAAGATCTGATACATAACTGTCAATGGTTAGCTGTTAACCATAACAAAAGAAACAGACATTGCATAAAATAATTTTCTTTAACATATGTTAAAAAAATCAATGACCGCACATAGGAATCCCTGGCATCTCAGAACAAAAACTATGTTTTTCAACATTGGAAAAGATTTGAAAGCCCTTTGTATTTATTAGTGGTACAAATCCGCAATAAATTGCGTTTATAAGAATGATGTTTGGCAATGTGATTGAGATAAATTGAAAATAGTTTGTGTAGCTTTTGCATCAGTCTGTAACTACATATTCCTATGTATCTTGTGTATATACCTACGATGTAACTAGAAAACGGTGATGGTATGTGTAAATAATGTCAATCAGTCGCGTAGTTTCTACATATTGACGGAATAACGGAGGAAACACATGCCATATACACAATTCTATGAATTATTCTCCTTGAACAAATGTTTAATTTTAAATTCAGATCCTGCATCCCTTGACACGACTGTTGCTGACAAATACATTGATATAATGAGGGAATTACTCAACAGTTTCTCAGCGAAAACAAGAAAAAACAATTTACCAGGTGTAACTCGCGGCGGTAACTTTGAATTTTCCCCTGACATTGAAAAATATGGTTATGATCTGAATAAAACACCTGGTTGCAGCCAAATGCTCAAATGTTTTGAAGCCAAGGGTCTTTTGCTCATTGAACAAAACGTCCTTTTAACGAAATGTCTTGAGGCCATTGAAAAATATGAAAAATCTAAATTTTTGGCAGCCGGTATCTATCATAAACTTGCACTCAAACAACAAAAGGCAGGAACAAAGAATTCCGTGACAAAAAGGAATGAAGATGATGAAAATGATTCTTTCTCTGCCGGGAACAATAAACAGACATATGGAGGTGTGGTGAAGCAGACAGACACTTGTGATAACAGGATACTGTTAAACGTAGTAGATTTCCCAGCAAACAAGTGTCCTGACGAACCACGAGACGATTTTTTCAGTTTTGTGATTTCTGACTATTCTACTGGGACAGTACGCCCCACACTGAGCGATAAAATGTTAAAGAATCATAAAAGACAAGCGATGTAATAGTATGCCACTAATAATTTGTGACACAACCATTGCTATTTAAATGCATCATTAATGGTCACTGTAAATGCGAAGAATAGTGAGAGAGGCATTGAATGATGCATTTTCTTATTTAAGTTTGTTTTAGACATGTCTCTATCTCCTTTTTATTTGGGTAGTTAAAATATTGTTAATGGTTGTTAAATCTAGTTTTAATTTATGTTTCAATTTTGTGTTTGATTTGAAGTTTGTATGAACATAGTTAGTACCCATGTAGATAAGCATATATACAAGGAGAATTGATTTATCACTTGAAGGAAAGATGTATACAAGAAAAACTGAACATCTGATTGTTTTAACTTTTCTAATACCATGAATTTATTTCGACCATTTTTGCAGTCTGTTCAACTGTGGTTATGGAACTATACACATATCCACACATATACATGAACTGTACATCAAATTCATTTATCATATCAGATGACACGGTGTTGAAATTCCTTTTAGCTTTTTAATCTTTCCCTTTTTTCTATATGATTTATTGTATTCATATGATACGCATCATGAGTTTGATGTATTTTGTAAATATTGATAAATTACCTTTATTTACCTTTTTGCGCTATGGAGTTATCTGTATGATGTGGGATATCAATGTAATTCATACAATTTGATAAAAATGTTGATACATTTTAAATAAAATTGTTAAAGCATTTATAGAGACCTGCTCTATTAATTATAATCCTCGACAGCTTTGGACCCTCCAGGCAAGATTTTAGCTCATTGGGCCCTTGTTTCTGACGCATATGAACCATTATTTGGAGTGATACACAAGAGGTGAGAAGATTCAAAAGCTAATAAACAAAATCGTGCCTTCATTTGAAATATGAGAATTCTTTTGAAATTGCAAAACCCCAAAGCAAAAAAAGTTACCAAAACGTACTATAACATTTGTAATTATCCAAAATCCAATTATTCCGAATATTGCTTATAATAATATTCTATAAATATTCTACCCGATTGAAAGCCATATGCATGTTGTTAACAAAGTTGATTCTAGTATCAAATAAAATTCGATGTTATGTTTTCACAGTGATGAGTTGGTTCCAGAGGAGGCCAGCGTTGTTTGTAAAATACATCTTTGCAGGTAAAAAGGTTATGGTATGTAAATAACGTGTATAAGTTTCTAGTTTTTCCAATGTTTTCTTTTGTTTGTTTGTCACATTAGAATTGTCATTTCAAATAAATACTTAGATATTAATGTTTTATGTCTATAAACAAGCATTGATACATATTTGAAAATTTCCGCTACGTTTAAAAAGTATGGGTACCATACGCTTATCGTTAGCTCTGAATACTATTAAATCTTCTTATGTATCGTCATATTGGGAATTTACTGCATGCACGTAATGGAAAAATGTTTCAATAAATTTCCCATTTGAATTTTACTTACATTTGCGTATGGTTATAACTGTGTTGATAACTTAGTATTGTGATTGTTATGTATGATCTACTGTCCGAAGAAGAAACCTTACCAAAACTTGGCGTATCTGCCATATACATGTAAAAGCAGAATTTAAAAAGGCCTCTTTCCAACATCAGGGCAGTATAAGCTTGAAAACAGTGTTCTGGTAATTCAATACCAACAAACTATAACACTATCTTCACCTTTATCGTGAAACATTTGTTTCTTTACATATTTTCAAAGCTTATTTGTAATATTCTTCCTGGTTTATGCCATGATACATGTATCTTTCATGTTCAATCTTGAAATCAATTACAATAACAGGTATAATAGGACCATATATATATATATATATATATATAGAGTTACTCATGACGTCCTAACCTACGCAACGTCATTCACCTGATGAGACCTTATGGTCGAAAATACTTGTGAATAAATCATCTTGATTTTCTTCAATATATTGGTCCTATTGTACGTGTTATTGTAATATATATATTCGAAGACAGTGTTGTCACATACATGTCGCATTTTGGCAATTTGGACTTCTCAGTTTAGACTTGAGGACACCCAGAAAATAGTTAGTAAAAAGAGCTGCACAAATTCTGTAAAGTTTGTCAAAATGTCACACATGAAAAACTTTAAGTGAGAAGATCCACAAAAATGAAGCATCAAGTGAAGACGCACAAGAAAACGACTAAGTAAAAAAGCGGCATAAAGCCTGCAAGAATGCTACATAGAGGTTGTGGCTAAAGTGCAGTTTTTGAAAAAGCCACACTGAATACATTATTGCCCCACTTTAGCCGCACCAATGCGGTATGCTCATGGACGGGAAACTTGGCTTGAACTGCTGAAATTAAATCCTTTGCCTCTTGAAACCCAAGATATTCAGTTGCTAAAAGGTTTTCTAATATTAACTATACATTTTCTAGCAAGCGGATTTCTCTACTTTCCTAGAAATATGAAATTATATGCATTTAGCTTGAAAGGTTTTTATCATATGGATATGTAACAGTGAAGCGTGAATAAGAATGTGAACACTCGAAGATGCAACGTTGAAGGTTTGAAAACATAAATTGTCTTGAAATATGTCTTTAAATATTCTGGTCCCTTTGGTTGCTTGATAGTTTATACAGTCTTTTTACAATGATTGTGACTTATCGGACTCTTTTTTGGGTAACCATGTGTTTGTTCCGTGCAATCTGGGAATGATCACAATCTGCAGATTGTTCGCTCACAATCTGCAGATTGTTCGAACAATCTAGGAATTTTTTTCATTCCTAGATTGTTTAAACAATCTGCAGATTGTGAGGCGTGAACAATCTGGGAATGATCACAATCTGGGAATTTGCTTGTTTGTAGTATATCTTGCATTATAACATGATAATTGTCTAGTTTATAAAGGTTTTTCTTTGTGTATGCATCCAAATGATGGAGAATAGTTGTCAAGTCATAGATTGTGACAGGTTCATAGAGGGTATAGGGGTCAATTTTCAGATTGTGAAGGGCTCGTATCTCGCCTATATGTCAAACTGAGGGAGTATTGGGATCGATTCCTAGATTAGGAAGGGCTTACATATATCGACATTTTATCAAACTGAGAGGGAATAGGGGTCAATTCTCAGATTGTGAAGAGCTCATATCTCGCCTATATGTCAAACTGAGGGAGTGTATGGGTCGATTCCTAACTGTGAAGGGCTCACCGCATGCCTTTAACTCAAACTGACGGAGTATAAGGGTCAATTCTCAGATTGTGAAGGGCTTACAGCTCACTGAGAGGAAACAGAAGTCGATTCCCAGATTGTGAAGGGCTCAAAGCTCGTCATTATGTCAAACTGAGGGAGAAAAGGGGCCGATTCCTAGATTGTGAAGGGCTCACAGCTCGCTTTTATGTCCAACTGAGGGAGTATAATGGCCGATTCCTAGATTGTGAAGGGCTCACCGCGCGTCTATATGTCAAACTGAGAGAGTATATGGATCTATTCTCAGATTGTGAAGGGCTCACAGCTCGATTTTACATCAAACAGAGGGACTATAGGGGACGATTCCTGGATTGTGAAGGGCTCATCGCTCGCCTAGATGTCAAACTGAGGGAGTATAGGGATCTATTCTCAGATTGTGAAGGTCTCACAGCTCACTTTTATTTAAACTGAGAGGGTATAGCAGTCGATTCTGAGATTGTGATGGGCTCATAACTCGCCTATGTATCAAATTGAGGGAGTATATTGATAATTGACCGAAGGGTTTAATCGATTGCTCAAGCGAGAAGCATAGTCTGCATATCGATTTGAAACTATTTAGTTAAAGTATGGGATGTTTTGTATTTACATTTAAAAGAAGAAGGATGTTGATTCTCATTATCAATTTCCTCTATAAACCTAAAATACTGTCCTACTGGCCTCTCACTCCACTAGTTATACACGAAAACGTAGTATATAAATATGTCTGCTTAGATGGGTAATATGAGCCCTTCACAATCTGAGAAACGATCCCTATACTCCGTCAGTTTGACATAAAGCCGATGTGTGAGCCCTTCACAATCTGAGAATCGACTGCTATACCCTCTCAGTTTAAATAAAGGTGAGCTGGACGCCCTTCACAATCTGGGAATCGACCCCTATACCCCCTAAGTTTAACATAAAGACGAGCTATGAGCCCTTCACAATCTGAGAATCGATCCCTATACTCCGTCAGTTTGACATGTAAGCGAAATGTGAGCCCTTCCCAATCTGAGATTCGACTTCTATATACCCTCTCAGTTTAAATAAAGGTGAGCTATGAGCCCTTCACAATCTAAGAGTCAACCCTTACACCCCCTAAGTTTGACATAAAGACGAGCTGAATTTCCTTCACAATCTGGGAATGGGCCCCCATACCCCCTCATTTTGAGAAAGAGACAAGCTGATTGCTCATCACAATCTAGGATTCGATCCATATACTTGCTAAATAGAAAAACCCTAATAATCTAAATAATTCCCATTTTATAATGATGAAAATACTACTGAAACACAAAAATTCCCAGATTGTGATCATTCCCAGATTGTTCAGGTCGCACAATCTGCAGATTGTTTAAACAATCTAGGAATTCCTAGATTGTGAGCAAACAATCTGCAGATTGTTCGAACAATCTGCAGATTGTGATATACCCCAGATTGTTCGTAACACGTTCACTATGGTTCCGCACGTAAAACGCCCCGGATGTGCCAAGCTTACAGGTGGACATATTTTCATTTCATTAACATTTTACAGCTTTGAATAGTCATCAGAAGTTGCTCATTAGGTAATCTCGGAATAAGATAAACTTTGTTACAATTTAAAGTTATGACAAGCTTGAAGGGTTACTTAAGTAATGCAACAAATAGGTTTATCCTTTAAAAGGAGCAGTAACTTACTCCTTTAAATACTAAAACAAAAATTTATGTGACCAAATGTATTTAAAACTTTGTTATTTTATTCTGAGATGCAACCAATTAGGCCTACCTATTACCATAATGAAGATTTACAGTTTACCATTCATTTCATATGGATAATTTGAATAAAATTTATGTGTCTTCAGGTCTTATTCTTCTGTAACCTAGTTCATATTGTGTAATTATGACCTGGAGTGCTATTAAAATTTTTAACTTTTTGTCTTCTTCGAACTTGGAACAAAATTTTTCATCTAAATATCTAATTAGCGATAGAATTATAATAAGCGTTGTGATCTCTAACTTTAGAGTTTCTATGGAGATGACAGTCAGTTGATTTCTATTATGTAATGATACAAAGCTACCTTCGATCAAAATTCTGATCCATGCAGTGTGTAGAGACGTTTATTGACAAAATGCCAATGCTTCAAAGGCCAACCATGAGAGCTCAATACCGAAAAGAAGAAAGCATGGGTGCAGTATTGCACATATTATTCGTCAGACGCGATCTAGTAACGCCATACAGTGGTAAGGATATAGATATTTGGTGGCTGGATCCCAGATTTGTAAGTAACCTTAGTTTTATTTTTTGGGGAAAAATGCCGATTCTTTCTGTTGTCAGTTAAAATATTGTGTTAATAAATCAGAAAGACATTGGTGCAAAAATTTATATTCTTTCTTTATAGCAGTCAATGCACACAATCCCCACCAATAAATAGATTCACCAGTGACAACATTAAAACTTTCCTCAATCACTGAAACAACGAGGTAATACATAAACAACTGTCACTAGTGAATAAAAAACTTTCATGGAAAATGCGTACACCTGTTAAGAATATTCATTGGAAGTGATGTTGATATGATTAAATTCGACGTTGAGGACATAGCCTACGCATCAGACCAATATCATTGCTTCAAAAAACTCTCCATGCGAAAATGTTACACAAGGGTGAAAATATCATAGTTGGAACAAGTTAAGTGTATTGTTTATCAATACTATAACAAAAGTTTTGATGATTTAAATTTCATGTTTGTATGATTTAACAAATATTTACATGATAAATACTATTGTTGCACATCGTCTAGTCTTGGACTCAAAGCGGCTGAAGTGAGTTATTTTCACTGGCGAGATTCGATTTTAATGGTAAACGGTTTGGACTGTTTCCGATTTTTTACCAATTGTTTTTCAAATTTGAGTTCCCATGATGTTATATTCAATTGTTTTTAAATATCCAAATAGAGAGAAAATCAATCTTTGAAGAAAACTTTGATTTAAAAAAATCTTAAGCAAGCATATAGCAACCTGCAAACTATTTACAAACGTCATTAACATTGGGTGTGGGTTTTACATAAATTACATATTGAGAAAAATACCCTGTTTGATTTTAAATATATTCTTGATGTTTTAAGGTTTTAATTTTGTATTGAATTTCATTTAGTGTTAGTGTTGTCTTACTTTCCTTTCTTTGTTAAGAATATTGACTTTTATAAATGAAATTTAAAATATGACAAATGACACTGTTGAGCTCAAAACCTCATTTTGCAAACTATTTCAAAATTGTTCATAAAAAAGATGAGAAATATTGTCACTGGTGAAATTGAAACTATGAATTTTAACACTTTTAAAAAGCCAATTTGTACTTTGAAATTCTTGCTTTGCCAAATGTAACTATCACCTGTAACCTGTATAGATTTAATTTCTGTTATCAGCGGAAATTTTAGTTAAACTTGCAATTTTGTAAATTTAGCATTAATTTTTATATAATACTTGACAGTTTATCATGGGATATGAATAACTTGCACCATTATAACATTCTTAATTTGATTGAAATAGTAAGTGGATATCTTCCAAGTTCTCCATAAACCATGAAATCAGGAGTTGACGCTTTAACCTTCAATATGTATTTACAATATTTTAAATGAATACGTTCTAATTGAATAGTGTTTTCATAAACCCATACTTCAGCACCATAAAATAATATTCGCTTAACAAGTTGATCAAAAAGTTTAAGCTGACAATCAATAGGTATTTCAAACAAACGGTTCAAATTTGTCTGTTAGCCGTTTTATGGCTGTACAGAAGCGACCAGTGCTTGTAAATAAGATATCAAGAAACACATAATCTTTTTCTAATTGTAAAACAATATTTTGGAGAGAAAAGATGGATGTCTGCTGCTTCTTTGAAAAGAAATTCAACTTTAGTTTTAGAAGTGTTTACTTTAAGTTTCCATGGAGTACAAATCTCATCAAAAGCTTCCAAACAGAGTTTTAAATGAGAAGAAGATTCAGAAAAAAGAACTGTATCATCTGCGTAAAGAATTACCAATAATTTTATATAAATGCCAATTTGTTCCAGTGCAAAATCATTTTCTTAGTCCTAACCAGTAACATTAAACATTTGAAACAGTCCAAATCGTTTAGATAAAGAGCAAACAGAAAAAAGGGACAAGTTTTGACCTTGTCTTACACCTACATTGCAAGGAAAACAATTACTTTCACTTCCATTATGACAAACACGTTGATAAATGTCTTTTATGACATTAAAACATTTTCCAGAAATATCATTATCAATCATTTTACACCAAAGGCCACAATGCAACACAGTAACGAATGCTTTACTGTATTCAACAAATACACAGTACAATTTCTTATTCTGATTAAGGCAAATATCAATCAAAGCCTTTAAGATGTAAATGTTATCGATGGTGGAGTGGTTTTTCCTGAAGCCCAGTTGTACGAAGCTGATGACGCCACCGCTATCAGAGTGACCTTGAAGCCGTTTACTTAACACATATGTGAAATATGTGAGCTAACAGTTCAGTGATCGACAAAACCTTTTGGTAATATATTTCTTTGGTTTCAAGAGGGATGATTGTATTTTCTGACTTTGCATAAACCTTATAGAAAGGTAAGATAGCAAAATTTCAATTGTTACAATTTGCTATGTGTTTAGTTATCTTCAGATGGCAGAGATGACTGTCATCAATTTGTTGTTTGTGAACCCGAGCAATTGCTTGTAGGTTACTCGTTTGCCTACATTTTTAGATTTACAATTGTAATAATTGCAAATGTGATTTTTCATTGTGACCCTTTCTCAAACTTTTCTTTCCTTCCATGATGATAGTACAGGTACCGCATCTTTTATCCTGGCATTTTGTAACTTTATCTTCAGTGTAATAAATGCTGAATTTTGCTCTAGTTAGTAACTTATTAAAGTTATTTGGTTGCCGTTTGCTTTATATGAAATATAATTGATCATGAGGATTTGCGGTTGTGGTTAATTTGAGGCCGACTAAATCCGACCATCTATCAACCAGGAAGGAAAAAACAATAATCACATATGTATAAGGGAGAAGTTGTCGAACCCATGCAGAGTTAGGGCTTCACTTAAACACATCAGACATTAAAAAAACCCATAAGTGGTGAATAATAAAAAATCATGACATTCATATGTGTAAAGGCAAAATGTGAGGGCAAAAAAGGGAAATCACAATTTTATAGAAAAAAACCTCACATGAAATGATATAATGTAAACATATTAATAATAAAAAGGGCCTGATTTTCAGAATTAATAATGATGTATATAGAACTTTATTCAATACTTTAAGGCCACAGGCCTAAAGTACAAATATGGTACAAATGTTAAAAAGCATGTATCATGTAAAACACCTTTACAGGGAAAACATTCTTATACATTCATATCAAATATTTAATACGATTACAAATTTTACAATTCATTGTAAAACCAATAATCAGTCGCTACATTATTCAGTCGAATTATATAATTCAGACATGATCCTTCTAAGTAGCATACCATGATAAATAACAGTTGATAACTTGCAAATAAAAATATTATTATCAGCATTTAACAGGAGAGAGAATTGTAACCTATTTGGATGTAGGAAATAGTATTGAGAAATATTGCTTTTTCTAAATTCAGCATAAGTCAGACAGATTAAAAGGAAACGATTTTCGTCTTCCAAACAATTTAGATTACACTACCTACAAATCTATTTTCTTTTGCTATGTTCTGATATATTCCAGGCTCTATTGCAAAATCATGCCATCAGCCCCTGAAGCGTGCAAATGCATTCCGAAATTTTCTTATACTTAATCAACTCAAATAATACTCTCTGTAAAAATATGATTTATACATTCTGTAGTAAAAACATTTGCTCGAAAGCGATATTGGCGTAGCCCATTCTTGTGTGAATATATCTTTTAGTCTCTGTATGACATTATTAACAAAATTTTAATGGAAATTAACCCTTTGACTCTGCCATATATCCATAATCCAATGGTATTTAATAACTCCCAAATGTTTAACACCCAATTCGTCCTCCCTCTTGTATCATACAAACACATCATATCGTAACATTGACATGGATATCTATAAGTAGACATATTTTAAAGGCAAATCCAAAATTTAATTATTCTTGCTTTAGAAGAAAAGTGAATCTGAAATCTTCCGCATTCTCCGTAAACAATATTACAAAGGTCATTTACCTCCACTCCCAGAATTATTTTACAGACATATAAGTGTATTTTCTCAATAACATCAATGTTTAAATCCCCACACATCTGATCCATACAATAAATACGGAAGAAGTTTCGAGTCAAATAAATGATTTGTAATCAATAACAACAAGTTTATCAATACTTTTAAGAACACCAATCAGTGCCCATTTTGGCCTGAGTGGAACAATATTTTGCATGCCCCAAGAGCAAAGCAAAGGCCATTTGAGAAGTAGACTCCAAGATATTAATATGAATTCGTATCAAATAGCGGGTGACCTTTATAATACGACCTTTCTTTTTGACAGCTTACCTTCGTTTTTGAATACTCTAATTTTAGTTTTCTCCCCATTGATAGTTAACCCTGCAGCATCACAATAACGTTAAAATTCAGTTAAATGGCGCTGTAACCCAAGAATACTCGTGGAAAATAAAATGGTATCGTCGGCATACAACAGTAAGAATAATTCTGTCACATATTGGCGTAATTGAACGCCATGAGCAGATCTTGAATCACAGAAGCAAATCAATGTGTGCTATAACCCGCTGTAAACGATATTCTCTTATTGATGATGTACATTCCTTCCCGAGTGTACTAAGAAGATTCTTACCTCTATAATTATCTATATTGTTAATACTCCCGCTCTTATGAATTGGCATATTTATTCCAGTACTACCAAGTTATCGCTGACCAAAATAACATTAAAAACTCAAAATAAGGTAAGAGAATAAATAATAATATAAAATATAGTCGCAAGCGACGACGACAGGATTCAGCGCTGTAAAAGCACATTCAGTACAAACATAGTCATGTTAGCAATCAACCCTGAAAGTTTTATGAAGATTGGCTCACGCATTAGTCCACAGCAGCATGTTTTATGTGCACCATCTTCCCGTTTACGTGTGGTACGTACCTTCATCGTAAGTAGGAGATGCGCGGACTCTATCAATTGGACCAATAATTGCGTTATCACCGATCTAATTATTTGTTCTGCACCTGTCATTTACGATATGGATATTTAAAAAGGTACCTAATTCTAAAAGAGTTCTACAAAATGAATTGACAATTTCATCGACGGAGAATCATTCGAGATTAAATGTATCTATTAAAAATTCCCAATTTAAAGAATTGTTCTCTACATGTTCAGGAAGCTTAAGATCATACTCAATAAACTCGTTATTGTATATGTAGTGTATATTTATTATACATTATATAGGCCACATGTATTACACCCTAGAAACCTAGTTGAACCCTCTTACCCAGAACTAGAAGGTACCAGTGGCCCCTAAAAAACAGGAGCCGCGCCCTAAAAACCTATTTTCTTTTTCTGTTGGAGACCCAAAAGGTCTAGAATGCTGCAATCTTAAATACAGGCACCTTGACTGTTGTGGGTAATGATTTATAGATTTGTTGACCCTGTTGTCCCTAATAAAGGGCACGAGGAAAACTATTTCGTTTTCCTATAGATTTGGTGACTTTGTGGCAACTTATAAGGGGCACACTAGAGGGTTAGTACACTATGATGTTATTTTATCGAACTAGTTTTTCATCTAAGAAACAATGATAAAACAGTCAAGAGAGCTAAGGTGGTAAACTGGACAAGAACAAAACAGAGAGCGGTTTTAGACTGGATTAAGCTTTGAAACTCTGCTAGTATAATAGTGAATTATTAATACATATAAATACTTTTGAAGCATACATGATAACAATATATCAGCTTGTTGTACAGCATGAGGACAATGAGTGTCTACTCCTTTGACGAGAATGTCAACATACGCAGTTGGAGCGTTGTAGGTTTAAATCTGCTGTACCATTTGTTTTTATACTTATGATATATATTGCTGATTTTGGATATAATTGTGATAAAAGAGCCTTGCTTTGCATGGGTGATCGATTCTCTCATTTTCTTTCATGGACATCTGGATATCACAGCAGGGTTATGGCCAAATGTTAATTTTGTTATTTTTCATTTTTTACTGTTTCATTATGAGGCCTACATATCATTATAAAACTGAGTTGAAATAAATCTAACTTAATAATTTGTATAGATGTTGTTTGTCTTCAGATCTTTATTTTCTTCACTAGCTTGTTTAAATAGTTTATTGGAGTGCTGTTTAAATGAAATTAGTACTTTGTTCCTAAACTCAATAAAAACTGGTAGAATAATTGCCATGGTCGTTGTGACCTCAATTTGAGAGTTGCTATGGAGACGACTGTTAGCTGCAATGCAATGTGTCAAAACATTTTGACACAAGGTCAGCTGTGCTTTCATAGTGCCAACAATGAGAGCATGGTAAACGATGAAAGAAAGCATAGAAAATACCCAGTTGACAAATATTTTCTTTATGAAATGTTAAGTTCAAAATGAAGTAAATAAGTGTTTTAATTTTTTAGAAAATCCTGTAAGCTATATTACTCATTTTATTCATCAGACGCGATCCGGTATCAACCTTCCGAGGTATGTATACGTGTTATTTCGTGGATGGATCATAAATTGTAAGTAACTGTCAATTGGCTTTTGGATCAAATTATCTAGGAGCTTCTTTAACATCCAAACTGTTTCTGTTGGAGAATTCTGAAAACATTTGTCCAAATTTATAAGAACAATTCCACTCCTTAGTCGACTTCCACTCAACACCAAACAGAAGCTAAATCCTCACACCTAGACAGGAACCAGAAAATAAATTGAAATTCTCTTAAAGAACTTAACCTTGGAAGTAATACATGTACACCTGTCACTCTAACTTAAAGACTTTGTTGATTTGATCTTTCATAATTATTGAACCTTACTGTTGAATGACTAAACGGAATGGACCAAAATGAAATACTTCTCAATATTGATTCAAACGTACTTTAATCTTCGGAATAGCTTAATTAACTAATTGTATATAGACTTAAAATCATTTTGCCATTAAATTTAGATTTCGTTATGCATTTGTGACTTTCAGTGTGTGCCCTTGTTCCTTGTTTGAAACATTAGGGAGGTATTAGGAAGCATAACCTTGACTTGATGAATAATTTGAAAAGAAAACCATATTTATGATGATTTAACTTCTGTTTCCAATTAAAATTACGTTCTCTTATTCCAAAAATAAATTACGTAAAAAAAATGTTGAGGAGGAAACTGGTGATAATTTATATAAAACATTCCTACTTACCTCCTATGTTAACTAAATGCCGTCAAACATATAGCTGTCTACTTATTGCAAAAAAAACCACTATTGTGCCTCATGGAATTTTAAAAGATGTCTTAATAATTTAAAATTGACAAAAACTCATTTGTACTTTTTAACAAAATTGAAACAAGATTATGATGAATAATGCTTTTGTTGTTGTTAAAGTTTTATTGATTGTATCATTATTACAAATGCTGCCGACATTTGGTCGCTTTTTAAGCTAAATGCTATCAAAAATCCCATATGATCCCAAGTTTTCTTTAGTTTGACAGTCATCCTTCTCCAAATTATTTTGATTAAATAATTAAATGAAAATAATAAAAATGAAAAATATAATCTTGGTCATAGTTAAAGATGAAAGATATTTCACATATTGGAGTTGTTATCAATGTTATTAACAAAAAGAGTAAAAAATAAATAGGTTTGTTTTATTGACTTCCATAATAGTCAACCCTTGGATACTCACACTTAAAAAAAACCAGTAGTTCAAGGCCTCTATCAAGTGCTATTATATGTTATAGTAACAGTAACCTCGACCTGTCAAATTATGAATCTTAATCTAATCTTCTACAAATGGTCAGTGTTAATATTCACTGTTTAATTGAATGAGTTCCATGAGTATATAAACTGACGGGCAAAAGTTAGTATAACGTTTTCAAATCGTTGTGTAGAAATATTGTGTATCAATATTTCACTGCAATAACGGAAAGAAACATTGACGCATTACAAAATGCACGTGACTTCACTGCATGAAGTCACGTGATCAATAGCACAGAAAATGGTAAAACAGGACTTTTTCAAATTTTATTAAATGCACGTGCCACAGAGGGGTATAAATCTGGTCGATTTACGCTGTTCGATCACAGTTAGTGAAAAGCACATGAAAAAATGTCGAAGTTACGCAAATACAGAGATAGCGAGCCATATGGGAGCTTCTCAAGTTATCATGTAATCGTAACACTAGTAGTAACCAAGACAGGCCAAGAAGTGGACGGCCACGGGTTACTACAGACCGAGAAGACCATTATATCCGGACAATTCATCTCAGGAACAGATTGGTGACGGCTACGGCGGAAACAGCACTGGGGCATCGTGTAAGTCGACGCACAGTGACCCGAAGATTGCGAGCTGCTGGTATTAGGGCTTATCGGCCCTTCCGCGGCATGGTCCTGACCCTAAGACATCGCCAAAACAGACTTCAGTGGGCAAGATAAGTTTACAGATGGCAAGTGCGACAATGGCAACGACTTCTGTTTTATGAGGAAAGTCGTTTCACCCTCTACAAAGCTGATGGCAGGGATCGGGTATACCGTCAGGGGGAACGTTTGACACGCCCATGCATCAGAGAGGTTTATGCATATGGCGGAGGTGGTGTTGTGGTTTTGGGTGGAATCTGTGGAAACCAGAAGACCCGTTTAGTGATCGTGCAAAGGAAACCTCAATGCGCGTTGGTATATTGGACAGATTTTGCAGCCAGTTGCGATACCCTTCATGCAGAATCAACCCCAGGGTGTCATCGGAAGTCACGGAAGAGTGGAACCGCATAACCAATAACGTCATCCGCCGTTTGACAACGTCAATGATGAGATGTTGGAGGGCATACATCGACGCAGAGGGTGGTCACACCCGTTACTGACTCTCTTGTTAATGAATGATCCATCCAGTGACTCATAAACTTGGCCCCGCTATATTCTGTCACGATTGATTCTGAGATAATCGACCCCATGTGTGTTTGAGGATCAAGATGTCAGAGACGTTTAACAAAAAACCTGCATTTCTGTTGTTATTCAAATTTTAATTTTAATTGGTTCTTGATTGTGATGAATTAAAGTTATGGAAGAAATGTTGTTGTTTGTCTTTGTTACATGCTCTGAAAATAGCCATATACTAACTTTTGCCCATCAGTTTATATGAAAAGAAAGTTTTAAAAACTTTCAAATGTATCATTGTTCCGACCCTCATGTGAGAAAGACGTGTGAAAGTTTGCTCCTCTCTTTTCTTGCCTCATCCACTAAGATATAAATTGCCATGCCTACCGGTAGTAAAACAGGGAACAGAATAAATAGTCAAACAATAAGTAAGACCAATAAGTCACTCACATCACCAAATAATCACTAAGAGAACAAAGAATGGCGGATCTGATCAGAAAAGACTATTAATGTGCATATTATATGTAAGCAATGTACATAGGAAAAGGTTGGATTACTTGCACCTGGTCCTTACCTTTGAATAAATATGTTTAAATCAAAACACCAATTGACCATAAGATGCCGTAGAAGGCTTTTATCACCAAAACATTTAATAGAAATATGGATGAATTGAAATAAAGAGTCTCAACACCAAAATTTAAGACATTGCAGGAGGCATTAAAGAAAACAAGGACGAAATTCAGAAACTTCGCGAAGAAATGACTACACATAAACAAGATCTTGGAAAGAAGATGATAATACAAAATAAGTATTCAAAGAAGCAACGAACTTTTATGATACAGACTCTCAGATGAAGACCTGGAAAACGTGATACGACACTTCTTCATGGATATTGGTCTCTTTTTTCGTAAATATCCACAGATTGAATAGAGCCGCTAGATCAAGATCAAGACCTCAAATATGGATAAAAAGGCAATCGAAATGGCGGGGAGAAAGTGTTTGAATTCTTTTAGATAAGAAAAATCAGAATCAAGATAGACTTGCCAATGGATTTAAATAGATGATGAGGGAAAGGGAAATGCTATGCATAGGACCTGAGAAAAACTAAAGGTGTGCATACAAGGATCATGGAAAAAGGCATAAATATTACGATTCAGTACAGAAAAGACGCGAGTTGAACTTAGCAAATTACTGGACTAAATGAGGTCATTAAATAACTCTTATAGCTTATTGTGGCGGTTGTATGTAACTGCACACGGGATCTTTTTTTCTGATTACATTTTTGAGGACTCACTTTGTAAGGTAGATGCGACAATTTACGAAAATTTACACTCGGTGGCTTTTAATGCATCTCAAATTGAAAAAAATAGGTCCGAGATTGCAAATTTGAAACGGGATAAAACAACTTAGACAAGAGACCGAGAATAAATTCCCCACACAAGAACTGTATCAGAGGAAGAATAATTTGGTCTTTAACGGCATCAAAGACACTGTCTATCGAGATTCGAACTCTATCTGTCTAGGCTATCCTCTTCACTAGGTCTGACCGCACCCTACTGTAGCGCACGTTCTTGCGTAAACTCAGCTAACCAGTCACAATGAGTCACAATCGGTATCAGTAGCTAGGGGCAAGTAACTCCAATTTACCATTCGTTAACCTTGATCGCCGCTATCTTTATTTTAAACGTGATTGCTTCGCTATTGACTAGGTTTTGTCTGCGCTAAACTGGTGTCAGCACGTTTAGCAGTTAGGCTGCCTTCAGACCGCTGAGGAGAGGATAGTCTAGACAGAAAGAGTTCGAATCTTGACAGAGTCAATATTTTGAAACTTTTATTCCTCGGAACATGGTCGATTTTAATCAGACTGCACCACGCCCGGCAAGACTTTATTTCCTGTCATCGGACAATTGTATTATCATTTGTGCTTGCAAAAGCCTTATTGAATACCCGTTGAACCGAAACATTGATTAAATTTTACATAAATTAACCGATAAAATTTGAACATATCTCGATGTCATAAAACTCGAAATGTACTAGCCTGCGACCTCGTTGTATCGCGGTAGTAAATGTCTCTTTCAACAAACTTTACTTCTTGCAGTCAAAAACCAGGTATTTTGATGTGTACCATTTACATATCATGTCGTCATTAAAAAATTGAAAAAGTAAAACAATTGTTATATTTTCTTCCATTTTCACTGATTTCACTGGATCATTTTCATTTTTGAAAACATTACTGTATGTGCCTTGATATAAAAATTATTTTCTCTATGAAATATTTCCCGTTTGGCTTTTACGTGTGTTTATGAACAGTTGGATAATTAAAAAACGAGACTTGTGCAGATGATAAAGATAGACAATTGTTAAGTTCTTGATATAGTGTCAAAGCTTACCAACTAAAAAGGTGTGCCCGGTAAAACTAAGACAAGTAAAGTCCACTTTTGTAGTGTACCAGAATATTTTTCGTAGTTTTGCAAATGCAATCTTAATATCAACTAAAATTAAATTAAGTTTATTGTAATGATAATTTTACTTTGTTTCGTTCACATATATTAATTCATCAATTAAATCATAATTGCCCTGAAAATAGGGACACCTCTGTTAATGTACATTGCATAGACAATATATACTTGTCATTGTATGTCTAAAAATATATTCTCCCCTGATAAAATTGATTTTCACATATTTTCAAGGATAATTGTGCAGCTATTAGGAAGGAGCGAGAGTGGATTCATAAACGCTGATTTAGCAGGATACATAGCAAGGATACATTATGGCTCTCACCTTCTATATGTCGTGCTTACAGTTTGACATATTTTGATTTCAGTAACAGTTTGCAGCTCTGAATATTTGGAAGTCGTCAGCAGTTCCTTATTAGGGAATTAAGAAACTCATATTTGAATGACAACTTGAAGTGTTCAATGACTAACTCAACTTACAGGTTTATCCTTATTTCTTTTCGAACATTAAAAGGAGCAGTAACTTACTACTTTCAATACCAAAGCATGGTTTTTTGACCAAATGTATTTAAAACTTTGTTATTTTTTCTAAAATGCAACTGTTTCATTACGAAGCCTACTTATGGATGAATTTTATTCTGATAACTTGCATAAATGTGTTTTTTGTATATATGACGTGATCCGCCATTACCTTACCATGGAGTGGATATGTGTAATTCGTGACTGGGTAAATATTGACTTTGAGGAAGAAACTAGTGACTATAATTATGGGATGTGGGTCTCAACAGCAAATACTCCACTGACGATTTAATGAACGCTATCATGGGACTGAAGTCTGATGTGAAAACTGCGAACAATCGTCTCACACAACTAGACAGCAAGGTAGACAATATGGCGTCTCAGGTGAGAGAACAACGAGGAGAAATTAACAAGTTGAGTGAAGAAAATAAAGTCATGACTGAACAGCTACGGGTTATGAAAGACAGATTAGATGATTATCAATCCCGGTCAAGACGCAATAACCTACTTTTTCACGGCATAAACGGTGAACACAACGAAACTTGGGAAACTTCTGAAAAGAAAGTTCGTGAGTTTATTCGTGACACACTTGAAATCCCTCAAGCCGACGATATTCTTATAGCAAGGGCCCATCGACTTCGGAATGGAAAACGAAACCCACCTATAATTGACAATTTCGTTCTGACAAATGACAGAAATGACGTTCTGTTTACTGCGAAGAGGAAAATTTGGAGACACAGGAGACACAACACGGGGAGTGACCGAGGACCTGACACAGCGAGTACGAGAGGCAAGAAGATCATTCGCTCTGTTATACTCGGATGTTCTCAATGCAGGTCTCAAACCAAAGATACGGCACGACAGGCTAATCATCGGTGGAAAAGTGTACATTCAAGATCGGGAAAATAACGTCAACAAGTGCATTTCAGAAGGAAAACAGAGTAAGTCACAAACCCCTTATGAACAACACGACCACGCCCCTTTGTTTAAACATGGTAACGGAAGTGAAGGGGAGAGCACTCTGAATAGAACTATGTGATCAATGAGTACAGCGAAATGAGGTCTCGGTCAAGGCTCAATGAATATTCTCGGCTGGAATATAGAGGGTTTAAAACCATAATGTCCCCTTTAACATTACGCCTATGGAAAAAAATGATATGTCTTCAAATGAAAGAGCGGACTTTGTACGATATATTTAGCGCGATTTTACGAACAGATTGTACACAGAAAGAGCGATTTCAATGGATTTAAAAATCCCGCTGGTGGCCAGCGGAAATTCGCTGTTGATAAAATCTAGGTCAAAGCCCAGTGCGCATGTCCGGACTGAAGGGAACTACCAACGTAACTGGTTCGCGCGTTTGTATGCGCACAGTGACAGCATAAACAACATGGCTGCACTGGCTGAGTTTGTCTGCGGGCGAATTTTGAGCGATGTAATTTCCCGAGGGCTGGGCTTTAGTCACGAGATGCCGAGGAAACAACTGCTAAATGCCTGGTAAGAATTGGAAAATTCGAAAGATAATCTTGCTGTGAACGTCGCAAAATTGAGATTTTCATAGCGATTGACACCAGAATATGACCCGTCAGTCACCGAGGCAGTTTGAGTAACATGCCATGTCGTCATATGGTCATCATTCATTCAAAGTAGTTGATTTATTCAAATAATAGTGACAGGCTACACACTGATACTTCACAACCACTTCTCTCCCAAGTGTCGGCATATGCCTGTAAAAATTCGATACTTTTCTGTATCCAATACATTAATAGGGTAGCGGGGGAAAATTCGTTAAATGGGATACTTTCGTTCACCTGAATAAAATGTATTTTTCGTTAATAAATAAAAATTTGAACTCATCGACAATGGCGTCTTGTTGTTTTTTCCATACTCTATTTTTAGACTCGGGATTCCTAATACGTCACAAGTTTTTTTTATCTATTATTTGTAACCTCAATTATCATTGGTCCGTTTACTGACGTCACTGGGTCCCCGCCATTACTGGAACAGCCAGGTTGACAATAAGATAATAATAACAATAATAATAAATACTTTATTGCCTTTTCTTGGTTGTGTTACATCACCACAGTGCTTAAATACAAATATACAGTCACATGCAATATTCATGTACATGAAATTAATTATTTCAACATTTATTTAAAAGATATATTGTGTTTGGAACAAAAGATATTGGACATCTTATGATTAGATTCTATTATGAAAAGTATCTTATGATGTTGTTCAAATCTCATGTCTATTTCACTCTTAATTGTTAAAAAAGGTCCCCTTAAGTTTTCAGTTGTTAATCATAACTTACATAACAAAATCATTTTTTAATCATTGGTTTTTACAGGTTTAAATCCTTTCACATGGACAGATGGGCTATTTGCTTTAGGGATGAGAACACACTGGATGAATGATTATTTTTATCTGCATATACATGTTATACATTACGTAATGAGGTCCGAATATTAACATTGGTTTTCTCAATTAAAACTAATAAAATTATTAATCTAGTATTCATTAAATCTGTATCAAATTAGTAGAAAAGTAAAAATATTTGTATGCAAGATATTTTTCAAGAGAAATCTGTTTAGTAAATAATTCTCAGTGATATGTGTTGATTTTACATTATCTCGATTATAAAAAAATTAATGAAGGGAGCCTTTATAAAAAATGATTATGATTCTTGTCTTTATTTTGTAGATTTATTTATTGTGATTTGATTTTGTATGCTCTTGAGTCAGCAGAATTTCAAATTAATAATAATCATTAAATCTCTGCAAATAGATGTGTGAGGGAATTAGAGGAAGTGCCACAGATGTCCATATACACTACCAGGATTCAGAGTCTGTGACCTTCTTTTTGGATGGCCTGAAGCTTGGGTGAGTTTTGCAATTGGCAAGCACAGGCCCTCGGATCATTAAAAAAAATAAAATTTAAATTATATTTTGAGAACACCCACTGAATAGAATTGTTCCTCTGTTATTCCCTCTGATCATAAAAAAAAAATATAAAAAATTTTAAAATATATTTTGAGAACACCCCATGAATAGATGTCCTCTATTCAGGGGGTGTTCTCAAAATGTATTTTAATTTTTTTTATATTTATTTTTAATGATCCGAGGGCCTGTGTTGGCAAGTACAAATGTGTAGTAAATTATTGGACTGTGCAATAAATATTGCAAGAAATATTTTTAATTGCAATAAATCGCAGTAAATAATTTCAAGTCATATTTATTCAGAAAGCTTGTTCTGATTTGCTTAATGTGTAAGAAAAACTCTTTTGCAGTGCCGTGTTTGTGTCGTTGGCTGCATTACAAGTGATTGTTATCAATTTTTAAATGTATATGCCATCAAAATGTACTTGCATGCTTTATCGTTTTAGTAATGGTCTTTATTTTGAAAGATCTCAAGGCATTTTATCAAATGTATAATGTTTTTAACTGAAGAAAGACGTATAAAAAGTTAAATATAGAGTTCTTTCAATATATTGCAATTTATTGCATTGAAAAAACTTGTTCAATACTCAATCCTAGTTATTTAATTCAAATTTATCATTAAAAGCATTTTATCAATTATTTAAATAATATTCTATTCTCAATACTAAGTTTTGTTGAGCCATTGTACTAAGAAACATTTGGTTTTTATTGTTTCTGTATTAAGTTTTTTACTCAGAAAACAATGTACTTTATTTTGATTAAACATATTGTTTTTATTCATAGGCAAGAAACATATTGATTTTTAAGTGCAAATAAAGACTGAAATTGAAATAATCTCAAATAGCCTTTGTAAACTATTGAGTTTAAAGGCTTATTATGTTTATGAACATTGAGTATGCTCAAATGTTTTGACTGTATTGTTAACTCAGATGGATAATGAAGACTACATGCCATGTCAGATGGATGAAGAAATTGAGACCAAGGACACATCATCATGTGACAGGATGGAATCCTTTGAGGATTTGTATGTCCAATAGTATGTACACTGACTACACAATTCATTAATGAAGATAAATTAAAAAGTAAAACAACTGATAGTGCAGCCAGATTGTTTTAAGTACCATCAGATTTTTGTTAGCTCATGGGCTTGCAACTATTTGTATACTTAATTTTTGCTTTTTTTACTTCTCAAAGACCACTGACTCTTCAAATCTTGTGTAAAGACACCTTTGCTACTGAAGATTACAGGGTAGATTTGTTTTAAGAGTTTGGCTAGCATTTGATTTTTTAATCTGCAATTATCTCAAGCATAATAAGCGGACTTTATCATTATATGTATTTTCTCTTTAGCATTGTTTAGTCACTAAATTATAGTAACAGGTCTACTAGAAACTTTTATTATGATAAGCAATTAAAATCTGATTGTTGTTTCAGAAGATCTAAGATAATTTGGATAAGATATTTGTTGATGCAGTAGCCCCAAACCCTTTAAAGCTATAAATTTTTTTATCTTCCTATCCAGAATAAAAAAGACCAACAGAGTTAAAATCAGCTTTGCCAAATCTGGCTGAAGGGTAATGTAAAATAAAGACAAATTAAATCTTTAATAACTGTTTCTAGAATATTTATGGCTAATGTATATTTCAACTTACATGATTACCGGTAATATAAAAAGCCTGAGAAGCTGCAGAATTCATTAAACTCTTATCTTTCCACTACAGTATACAAGCAGATCTATAATTTAACATGATTATGTTAATACTGATGTGTTTTTTATCAACTAAGTTTCTTTTTATTTTGATTTAAGAAATTTCCAAGTGGGGGAGAAGAAACTGAGGATTGAAGATAGAAGAGGAAGATTTCACTCAGGACAGCAGATGGATTGATGTTGAGGGGCTGACCAGTTGAAGAAAAGAAGCCTGATTAAAATACAAAATCAGCTGTATGCAATATGAGCAGTTTTATTGCACTTGATCTAACATAAAATAAATAATGTGATTGAAAAATGGTAGTACCAGTGTTACTTCTCCTTTCCTTTATCACAAATTTAGCACCAAAAAAAAAGAAAACTTTCTATAGTATTATTTATCATGAAACTGCCATACAGACATTGATTGAGAAACATAAGGCTTTCATTGAAATTATTTGAATAATTGCTGCAAATATATTATCAATGCATGTTTTATTTTGTTTATAAAACTCTGTCAATTAGCTTACAGGGTATGCAGACACTGCCCTTGAGAACTGATAATTAAAAAAGTCTTGTCGAGGCTTCACATTCCATGTCTACTTAAATAACTTACAGGCAGACACAATGCATAAAAACGAGTCTCATGTATATCCTCATATTGGCGATCTATTAATTTGAGGTTTTATTTCGTTATTATGATCTTCTGAGAAATAAAAAACATTAAACTGCTAAAATAGTGGAGATAATCTGGTTCAGATACTATCAATAAAAACAGCTGTTGATCCTCACTTCACACTTAATGAAAAAAGTAAGGCCCTAGTACTGAGAACTTGTAACTGTCTAAATGATAGGAAATTTACTTAAAATTAAATTGAAATTAAAAGTATACAAATTTCCTAAATATGCCTTTATGATTAATGCTTTAATTTTATTTCATGTAAATGAGAAAAGGAAAAAGGTTTTTTTGTGTATATTGTCAAGTACAATTGTGTTTAATGGACGTCTTATGTTAAATAACACAACAAACAGCAAAATTGAATCAAATTTGTATCAGTAAATTTTTTTTAAATATCTCCCTTGCCGATAGAGACAGACTCTTTTAATATTAAGTGCTATGCAAACACTTATAAGTTTTAAAGAAAGAGTTTGCTCAATGGGCTATATAGGAAACTTGTGACCTGGTGTGCAGTCCAAAATCTACAATTAATTATTCAATAGAGCTGCCAAGGGGTAACACTGTAGTTTCCATCAGTATATAATGAGATTTAATTAAAATGTTACAAACCATTCCTACCATAACGGTGATGTTAATCTTACTTTAGGGGTTAATCACATTTATTTCAAGTGACAAAACCTTAAATAAATTACATTTTGTAACTAATTACTAATAAATTAATATCATATTAGATTTTACAAGTATACATGCTTATCACTTACACATGCCCATTTCATGATACCATTATGCAACCATTTCATTAACAAACTTCTTGTGAACCATGTTTCTCAAATATACAACATACTTTATTTCTCTCAATTCTTTCAGGGTTTAGATGTACTTAGATTTCAGTGTACACAATTTGACTGAATCAAACAGGGATGTCCAATTTTTTTAAGGTTTGATATTTGTCTTGACTTAACATATCTTCAGATATATATATGTACTCATCCAGCACTGAACTGCATGTGGGAAAGCTGACTACACAAAAGTCAAGCACTGACTACCAACTGAAAATCCTTGACAAAATTCAACTCTGATTGGGTTCCTGAAAAGAGAATTTAAACAAATTATACCAACTGCAATACAAGTATTAGATTAAACCTAATGAAAATGCAACATTAAACACTGACTGGCTGATAGCTTTTATCCTGATTTTTGATGTCACCTTTTAATCATTAGTGATTCGATTCACTTAAAATCAATTGTATATGACTCTTTCACATATTCAAACTTAATTGTGTTAGTGAGTCACATAGGCAATAGATTCAGTCTGATTAAATCAGTGAATAGGAAACTTTACTAGAAAATGTTTCAATAGTAAAAACAAAATTTGATTGAATACATAAACATTTAGTGAGATGAAAATATGACTTTGGGATGTTAAAAACAACATGATCAATAAGAGACATATAGCAGCTTCAATCATCAAGAAAACTTGCAAGAAAGTTTTGCCCTAACTTATTAAAAACTTCAGACTAATTCATATGATATATATGAAATAATGAAAACTTGAGCATTTGATATTTCTAGATCCTAGATTCATTCATTGGCTCTGTATTACTGAATACCTAAATTTATTAGGGTCAGTAAATAAAAATTTAAGAAGGGAAACAGACATCTCCAAGTTACTGTGTATTCTTATGAATATTCTATCATCCGGGAAATAATGTTTGAAATACAAAGTTTATCTCATATTTATTGTTTAGTTGTTCATTACGCCGTTCCATGAAATTAATTTCAAAATCTTACTGACGATTTCTTTGTGTTATAATTAGGCCTAACGGACAATATCCATTTTTTAAAACCTAAGTAGATAGGGCCTATATCCAATCGATCAGTGACAATCGAAAGGCCTAGATTATTTTGATGTGTCAAAATTCACTGAATCGCATAATGAAACAAACTGACACTCGTGATAGGACAGGTTTGTTAGTATGCATTAATTCTCTATCCCATCTCTATAACAACTACATGCATATACTTTACTTAACTTTGTTTAAGCGTGTTGTTTTATTTGATTGAGAAAAAAACGCGAGGTCGTGTGATCTGTCAGAAGTTACAGACTTGGTCCCGTATTCACTTTTTCTAAGGTCAAGGTCGGTTTGCGCTTTCCTTATATGGACACGGTGTCAAATATCCAAAAATAGCGCGGGGAAGACCTTTCCGTTAACGGAAGAAATTCGCGATAATTCCTTAATTTCATTGCAGGCGAGAAAAATGTTTCTTGGTTTTAATTATGATTTACAATTAATTTGAATTGAAATCAGGTCAAAATTGGGACAGTATGGTTTTGAATAAACACGTGAGTTCAACCTATAGTGATTTTGAGAGTTTCTGTTGCAAATATGATGTTATTGGTTTTTGTGAGACATTTGCTAGAGACCCAAAGGATTATGATATGTTATTGTCCGGATTTCGATCATACCATTATTGTTGACCTAAACAAAAACTCCTGGGTAGGTATAGTGGTGGGGTGTCTGTGTTTGTGAAGCCTGAAATTGATGCATATATGATTAGAGATGAGAGGCAATCATAGGCAACCTGATAATCTTCAAGAATTGGTGCAATTCGTTCAGGCAGAGTGGCAGGCAATTCCCCAGATGTGTTTTCGACGTATGATTGACAGCATGCCTCGTCGTTTTGTCGACTGCTTACGAGCACGTGGTGGTTTCACTCGTTATTAACAAAGTTATCGAATTTGAAACAGTTTTGTTGGACCTCATTATGTTCAAATTGGGGAATTTTCATCAGATCCTCAGAATAGTTGTGTATAAAAAGTGCATATGCTTTGCCTAACAGACTCAACATTGAGACATCTTGAACTCATTCCGACGAAAAGTGTTCTTAAAGGTTTTGATTTACATGTTCCCTGTGTCTAATAAAATGTCAAACAAAAATAATTTGTTGACCCTTAACTTCTTTTGAGTAGTAAATATCCCAAAGGTTTTATGTCATGAACTCTCAATTTAAGGATTGCATGTTTTGAATATTTAGTGGAATTTTTTTTTCTCAATTTAAATACTACTACTTGTGATAATTGTATTGTGTATTACTTTACTGAACTGGCATTGTCAATCAATCATTGATATCAATATCCTTATGAGTATTCGCGGGATAAATTATTCAACTCTAGTAATGACACTCTAGTAATGACTCAACTCAAACGACCTTGCAATAACATCTCATGTTGATTGAATATCTTTACACTCTGATGTGTACTGTCAAAACTACAGAATTGTTTTTATCATCTGAAAACATGCTGCGCAACATCCCAATCTATTATGTGTAATTCATGGTTCTGGCCTGCATCCATTATTATAGAACTTGGCTATTTAAGTCACTAAACTGCAATATTATGTTTATTTGATACAATAAAGTCATTCTCTTCTGCCAATTTACCAATACAAAATAAACCATGTATTGGTTAAGGTATACTCTTGTGAATACGCATTCTATCAGATCACAGTAACAATATTATTGTTTCTATTAAGATCAAAGTTAGAGATGATACCACACAAACAAAATTATAATTTGTCAATGTAACCCTCGGAGTGACATAGCTTACTCTTCAGATAATTAGGACACGTCTATCGCATGTCACTTTCTCATCTCACAGATATTTCTATTCAGATCATACAAATTGAGAATTTTTTAATTTAACGTGAAAGTTTACAAAATGTTCTTGCAAGGGGTATAGAATAATTACAAGATTTGATCCAAAATAGATAACAGATTCCGAAGTAACAGCTGGGCGGATTTGTTAACTGTTTTCTTTTTACAAATTCTACACTATTTTCCTAAAATTTTCCAAAACAGTTTATACTTACATATCCCTACAAATTTTTTAATTGAAAAAGTTAATTAGTTAAAAAGGTATGAGCCGGAAACAGTGTCTTGTAGACGGACGGACAGACGAGCGGATTGTGTCCATTTTTATACCCCCTGCAACTTTGTTTTTGTCGAGGATGATAATCCTTTTTTAAAACGTGCTCATTGCATAGCAATGAAACCCTTGCTAAGCACTTAACATGGGACGTCACTAATGAAATTTTAAGTTATTGGTGATCTCAGTCAACCACTAAAACATTTCAATGGTAAAAGAACTTAACTTAACTATATAACTTAATTCAAAACTACATTGGTAAACTCTTGGATATGTTTTGATTTTCCAAGTTTCAATTTGTAATTTTTCAAGGTAACGTTTACAACACGCATAATTCATTTCAGGTGGCATGTCTTTTAGCGATGAAAGCTCCAGTGATAGCGAGAGCACACAAGGTAAAGGCAACGATTTGACCTCGCTGTTCCCCCTGCCTTTGTTTCAAATATAAAGCAGTCGTGTGTGATCAATCAACCAACCATCCTGCTGATGTCTCGTTAAAGGATAAAACGGTTCAATTAAGAGTATACAATTCTCACAATAATTTCAAAGGTATATACAATGGTAGATAGTATCGTATTTTCAAGATATTTGATGCAAAAGTTCTCCTTTTCATTCATACGGGAAAAGACAATATAGAGGAAAGTGGAACATGTCATCGACTGGTATTTTTTTGTTATATACTAGGCAAAAAAAGAAACGCATAGGTGAAAATATTTTTCAAAGAAGTTTTTGCATTGAAAAAAATAATGATTATGACCTGAACGTCTAAAGATTATATGTTTAACTCGTAAACCTAAACTTGGAATACCTAAACCCAACATCTTGTGAATGATAGCCAAAATACAGTTCTTTCGTAACAAAATCATAACAAGTGCGTGCTGAAAAATAAGAAAGCATGGTGTACATGCATCACATATGGAATTACACTTACCAGTGGTGAGTATAAAAGGAAGGCAGTCCCACATTGAAACACTTGGAGATGTCAAAATGCTGAGGTTAAATCATGAAGCCCGGAACAGAGTCATCAGACGTTCCAGGCCGGACAGTTCCAGACTTCAGTGGTTACCCGTCGCCTGAATATTCGCCACAACGCGATTTCCCGCCTGTTGCATCGTTTCCAGACATCGACTTCAACAAGAGGTCGACCGAGAAGTGGCCGTCCAAGGGCGAGAACTCCAGCACAAGACAGCTACAACCGAATGACCCATCTCAGGCACAGAACCACCAGCGCCGCCTATACAGCAAACAACGTTCCTGGTCTTTGACGGCTATCAGCACAAACAGTCAGAAATCGTCTACGGCAGCACTGATGATGACCCATGAAACCCTACGTAGGCCCTGTTTTGAGACACCATCATCGCCGAGAACGTCTCCGATGGAGTCGATGACTGCAGATGTGAAACCAAATCAACTGGAGAAGAATATGATTTAGAGACGAACCCTGTTTCTTGTGGTACCATAGGGATAGAAGAGCTCTTGTTTACAGACGTTGAGGTGAACGTTTCCGACAGAACTGTGTCGTTCAAGTGGATGGACTTGGTGGAGGGGGCGTCATGATGTGGGCAGCAATATCAGTGGACGGTAGAACAGACCTGGTGCATGTACCAGGCAATCTGACTGCTGTGCGTTATAGAGACGAAATTCTTCAACGTCATCTTCTTCCCGTCATCAACGTCCAGAAACAACTCATTCAGTATGACAATGCTGGACCACACACAACTCATGTTACCAGACAATTCATATTTAACAACAACGTGAATGTGCTGCTATGGCCCTCCAAATCTCCAGATTTAAATCCTATAGAGCATCTTTGGGATAATCTTGATTGACGTGTACGACGACAGCCACAACCGCAGACTCATCAACAACTGTGTCAGGCCTTGCAGGAATTGTGGAGATGAATTCCCCAGCGTCAAATCAGGACATTGATAGCGTCCATGCAAAGACGATGCCGATCTGTAATCCAAGCAAATGGTGGCCATACCCGATACTGACTTTTGTAATGTGCTGTCACTAACATTGACGATTTTCTTGAGATTACATGAGTGGGATACATAGAGGAGACATTCCTTCAATATTTATATGAAAATTGTACATATACGATCATGGTATTTGATTATACAACCTCTTGTCAATAAATACTTATTGTAGTAATTTTCTCTTATGCGTTTCTTTTTCTGCCAATTATAATTAGATTTTAAATCTTGAACACTGCGCTTGGGACGACTGTTGACGATACCCTCTCTATAATTCATTCATTTTGGTGTAAACTTTTAAATATGCGATTAAGACTAACTGGACTGTTAGCAAATTTTTATAACACTTAACGTAAATATTAATAGAAACGTACATTGTAAAAAAGCCTAATGAACATTGTAATACCCAAATTGTAACACAAATTTGCGTAAAAAGTAATACAATTTCTTGAGGTAAAACGTAATTGAAACTGAAATAATATGCAATAATCATACTGCCTAGTGGGATTTTCATATTAGAATTAGACATTCTGCATAACCCCTGTTAATGTAAATTATTTTCCATGCAGTTACAAACTGAGTGAACTCTCATGAAAAGAAATACATTAGAGTTATTTTTTTTTTCATTTGACATTCTGCCGTTAACTGTTCATTATATGTTTAATCATGTCTTTGGCAGCGTTTGTACCTGGTGAGGTTCACTGAGTCACATATTGATTCATTATGTAATCTACTAACAACTTCGGAGTCTCATTGTACTAAGGAGTCGAGTTTTATAAACGATAAGTGAATTGTGTTGCCTTTCCTGTTTGTTTACCAGCTCTGTGATGATACAAATTAATTCCTTTCGGGGTAGTAAATTATTATTATTAGGTCTTCAAGACATAATCTGGAAGACCTTTTGTTTTTATCCGAATTATTATTATTATTTGCACTTTTTTGTTACGCAGATACAGTCAAAACGCCTGCTGCAAATTCGACCAAATTTTGCATGCTGATAGCCCTTATAGAGGAATAGACATGCGCAGCTTTTCAGCTTGATCGGATCATGCGTTAAAGGCACAGTAGCACTTAGAGTTTCAAAAATTAACATTGGAACTTTTTTTCAAAATGCACTTAGAGACTTGCAACTTTTTTTTTAAAAGATGCGCAATTACATTTGCAACAAAAAAGTAAACATGGCCAATTCGTAGCTTGCATACTTGCGCCGCCATTTTGCCTTATTTGACTTTTTGCATTTTCGCACCCTATGCATCTTTGACAATCTTCTTCTCTGAAGATAATTGCATTTAAGAGCTGAAATTCATACTGAATGTAGCTGAAGCATTGCAATTTTGAATTTGATCTTTTCAAGGTCCTAACACTAAAACTTTTTTCACAGCAACCCTTCAAACTCAAGCAACATAGCTCATGTGACCATGTTTTAAGGGCGATAACTCAAAAAAATATGTAGTATGTGCACATTACGGAACTGTTAAAACATCGAACGCGAACAGTCATTTACGTTCACAATTAACCAGCAAAATCGGCAAAAATCTTTTGACCAAACTTTAACATGGGGTAATTTTTCAAAATGCACCTACAGACTTGAAACTTGATTTGCATAATAGTTCAAACTAAAAAGTCAATCATGACAAATTCATAACTAGCATACTTTTTACGCATTATCAACTTCTTTGCAATAATCACAGTTTGTTTATGAGATTTTGGCCCATTATAACTAACCGTTTACCACTAAGACACAAAAAAACATGCGAAGGTCAAACACTGTGTGAAGTTCAAGCAGGAAGTCTTGAAGACCTAAGTACTGCCTTGGCAGTCCTAGTTATTATTATCATTCAAAATGTACTTAGAGACTTGACACTTTTTTTAAACGATGGGCAATAGCAATGCAAGCAAAAAAGTAAATCAAAGCCAAGTTGTAGCATTCATAGTTTTGCCGCCACATTGCTTTATTGACGTTTTGAAATTTTCGACCCCATGCACCTTTGAGAATCTTCTTCTCTAAAGATACTTGCATCTAAGAGCTGAAAATCTCCGATAATGTAGCTAAGGCATTGGGAATTTCAGGGTGATATTGGATTTTATGAAAGTCCAATACTTTTTGCAGAAAGTTTGCATCATACCATATGTCAATTAAATGCGTTAGCAAGGGTTAAATTGCATAAAATTGAAGGAAAACACACTCTAGCGTGATGACATGCAGAAATGACCCCCCCTCCCCGCCCCCCAAATGGCCCCTCACCTGTTTAAAAGCAAATCGGAACGTGCGCAGAAGTCTTACATTGCTCCATTAGCAAGATTCGTCTAGTGCGTTAGCAAGGGTTAGATAGGATAAAATTGAAGGAAAACATCAATATTTAAGAACGGTCAAGACGTGAGACATGTCCAAATGCGGGTGCATGCGCTCTTGTATGTGTGAAAGGGCAAAAGTTGAGAGAGATACTCTACATTGCTCTTGAGTCAAGATTCTCTAAATGCGTTAGCAACGGGTAATTTGAAAAGTTGAAGGAAAACACACTTCCTGTCAAGGTATGCGGACATGGGGCAAAGTTTGAGAGAAATACTCTGCGATGTCTCATAAACAAAGCATAAGTCCGTACAACTGCACGTATGGTCGAAGTGAGCGAGATGACCAAATGCACGTAAGTGCGTCAAGAGCTGTCATAATCTCATCAGGCAGGCAGGGAAGCGAGCAAAAAGTCGGGCGACTTAGCTCCTGTGACCATGTTCAAGGGCCGATAACTCAAAAAGTTAGACTCACAATTACACCATTTTTTCAGGAATGTAAGACCTTTATGTGGACTTGACGAAACTATCAAAACATTGACCGCGAACATGGTCATTTTTTTCACAATTAACGATCGAAATTGGCAAAAATCTTTTGACAAAATTTAACATGGGCTAATTTTTCAAAATGCACCTACAGACTTGAAACTTGTTTTGAATGAAGCGTCATCACAGTCCAAACAAAAAAGTCAATCATGACGAATTCGTCACTAGCATATTTTTTTCGCATTATGAACTTATTTGCAATGATATTAGTTTCCTTATGATATTTGGTGACATAAGCAAGTTACTGTTTACCACTTAGACAAAAAACCATGTGAAGGTCAAACACTGTGTGAAGGTTAAACATTATGTGAAGGTCAAAGAGGAAGTCTTGAAGACCTAAGTACTGCCTCGGCAGTCCTAGTTATTTTTATTATTATTATTATACCTAGGATTAAGAATATATTTGATAAGCCAGAACAGAATTTCAATTTAGACTGAAAGCTACCTATGAACAGAACTGACATGCTTCTTCGTGTGTTTCCCCAGTTTAAAAGAAATTTCACCATTGAATCATTACTGTTATTACTTAATCTTGATAAGTTTCGAACATTTTGTGCCCAAGTATGAAAGTAAATGTTTAATAAGCAGGTTACATAAATACGATTCAGATTTAAGAAAAGATTCGAACCTGCGATAACAATCATATTTTGAACTTTCATGTAGAGAGGAATGTCAGTCTTGTTTCAAAGATACCATTATCTCTAGTACAAAAATGTCCGATAATACATTAATGTTACCAAATGTTGGAGATAACATTACTAATCCAAAACCTGTAAACTAGGAACTTTCCAATACTTCCAATATGAACTATCATGTTGTTAGCTTTTTGGGGTAGACGATGTTCAGGCATATGTGATATTTTACACCATAAGAAGTTATGTACGAGAACAATCTCCCACAATCTCCATACACCATAGTATTAGTCGAGAGACAGGATGGCCATTCCCAAGAGGTTTTTTCGACGTCTGATCGACAGCATGGCTCGTCGTTGTGTCGACTGCATACGAGCACGTGGTGGTTTTATTCGTTATGAACAATGTTATCGAATTTGAGACAGTTTTGTTGGACCTCATTATGCTCAAAATGGGGAATTATCATCAGATCCTAAGAATAGTTGTGTATAAAAAGTGCATATGCTTTGCATAACATGCTCAACATTGAGACATATTGAACTCATTCTGATTAAAAGTGTGCTTAAAATTTTTGATTAACATGTTCCCTGTGTCTTAAAATAATGTCAAACAAACATAATTGGTTGACCCTTAACTTCTCTAGTAGTTAGTAGTATCTAACGAAACAATCGATTCCGTTTCATCTTGTCCTTTGTTACGTTTTCGTTCTGAAGGTTTCCACCAATGGTTTCCACTAATTTGGTTTCGATTTCGCCAATGCATTTTCATACTTTTTTTCCGCAATAACCCTGTTTTGGAAATTGATAATTAATTTGCATGAAACATATTACCTACAAAGGCTTACAATGTCTCAGATGAAAATGTATGATTATGGTGTTATCCGTTTTCAGATCAGTTTGTTAAATCAAAAGGAGGTAAATGAACCATAGAATAGTACCTTTCCCAATGTGGATCATTTATTGATCGAATCGGCATTTCTAACCTGAAAGTTCACCCTAAGGTCGATTCACATTTACCATGTAATGTTTTATTCTGTTTCAATGATATTATAGTTTACATGTCATTGCTTGCAGGTAGCCAGTCATTCAGTCAGACGTCTGAAAGCGGCAGCTCAAAAGGTAAACAAAAGTAATTATTGTGTACACATAAGTCTGATCTTACTAAATACAGAAGGGAGGAGAAATTCGATCATAATTTTGTTCTCTTTATGTTATACTTTTCATTAAGTGTGATTGTGGGCAATGCGTGTAAAGAAATAAGTCTTCAGATTGATTAGAGCTTGGCAGCACATGTTTTGATTCATACCCACAAATCCTTCTTTTCTCGACAAGTGTCTCTGAAAATCATCATCTTCCCAGCTAACACAAAACGATTTACAAACGTTTTCTGAAAGTTTTATTTTACATTTTCAACAGTTAGAAATTAAAATTAAGTTTTAAAGCTAAAGTTGTGGATTGATTCGTTTTGTGGAATTTATGTAGTCATATAAATTCTTGTTTTAAAAAAAAAATTGTGTGTGATATTTTTGCAAAAAAACAATTCACCAATGTTAGCGCCATTGCCTGTGTATCACGGACAATATATATGTCCGTTATTCTGTCGTTACAGAAGTATGACGATACAATAACATTTTTAGGCATTTGACGCAAACACGCCGTACTCGCTAATAATTAGTCACTTAGTCAAATATGTTACTCGAATTTTATTGCATGTTTCCAGAACTTTAGTTGGTTGAATAAAAGTGTCCCAACCATAGTCAAAACTGTCCGTAGCAAGTTCCTTTTGACATATTTTCAATATCTCAACATTTACTTAAATATTCCCTTTAAATAACCAATGTTCATCACAATTTAACTGTTTGAACGTTTCTCTTTGTTTATGAATACAGTTTAAGATGGTTTCCTATATTTCCAAACCTGATAGTCAACATTTACACAAATATTTTGTCAATTCCTTACATGGATCTATTATTTGTACATCATAGCAAATACTCGATTAGCTATAATACCTAAAATAAAATGCATTTTATTATAGGTATTATCTCTAATCGAGTATTTGCTATGAAATGAATAAATTGACATACTAAAAATTAATATTCCAAAATAAATATATTGCCGACAATGTACTTATTAATGCGTTAGCTCATAGTCAGATGTGTCCGAAGTTCGGGGAACCTCGGGTGGTGTCTGAACCTCGGTCAGTTTGCCCTACCTTTTAACTATAATATATCACAAATTCTCAACTTTGACAGGTTGAATAAGCAGTACGTAATAATATCACGTCTTGCGCCATCACAAATGCTCATGACGTCATATAAAACATGACGTAGTAACGATTACGTCACAAACGAGTACTTGGCTGACATGTTTGACGACGCCGTAGGGAATAAATGTTGACATTGCGTGTTATGTGGCACTGGCGCCTCTCCGATCCATCCTAAGGTTATGAGGTAAGTTGTTTTACAACTTTTATTCATACTTTCTATCATTTCAATTTAACACAATTTACGACATGTCACACAATGCTTTCATAAGTTTCAAGCTAAAAGATAATGGGTAACAATATTGTTCAACATCGTGTGACAATCGGGTTATTTCATTGTAAAACACGTAATTACAAGCGCTTTAGGAAAGCATTTCCAACATTCATCATATGTATAAATACGCTATAATTGCTTATTTTATCCGAATTGTACAACTTGAGTACTCTTTTATATGTCTCATGTAACACAAGCCTCGTGCAAGCTTTCCTCTGTGTATTACAAAGGCAGTTTCGTAACACCAATGATACAATATTGCTTTTATTGTTACTCCAGCTTGCTGGTGATATCGAGTCCAATCCAGGCCCAAAAACACGTGATTGTCATGTCAAAACTCTAACTATTTTTCATTTGAATACGAGAAGCGTTAGAAATAAGTTTAATTATCTTAGTGAGTATCTGTCAGATAACCACATTGTTGGATTCACAGAAACACATCTAGATGGAAATATTGATAATGATTCTCTAATATGGACTGGTTACCATGATCATATTCGAAAAGACAGAAACTGATATGGTGGTGGGGTTATGATATATGTCAAGAAGAATTTCGCATTTAAGAGATTGGTAAACTTAGAAAATATATGATGAAACAATCTGGATAAAGATACACCTACCAGTGAAACCACTTATTGTTTGTTTAGCATATAGACCAGTGTATAATTCCCCAGATTTCTGGGAAAGATTAGATACAAGTATTAAAAATGCTCTTGATATTTCTTATAGAATAACTATAATTGGTGATTTAAACGCTGATCTGTTATCTAGTAAAGGCAAACCTTTAAAAGATATTATGTCTACAAAATATTTGAAGAATATTATAAATGAACCAACCAGGATAACACAAAATTCCAATACACTTCTGGATCCAATCATAATTAGCGAAGACGTCGACAAAATAGTAGATTGTGGAGTTATTGAGTTTGAGAAATCAATAAGCGATCATAAAGGCACTTACGTAACATTGGCTGTTCAAATAAAAACACAAATGGCATACACAAGAGATGTAATGTGTTACAAACTGGGTGGTTATATATCTTTGAATTCACTAATCAATGAAACAGACTGGTCTGAATTGTTCACAAATTGCAATGATGTAAATGAGGCATGTGAAATATTTTACAAGAATCATAACGTATTTTTAAAATCTTGCATTCCTACTAAGAAAGTAACTATCAGACCTAACGACAAACCGTGGTTCGACTCAAATTTAAGAAGAGCGTGCAGGAAAAGAGACAGATTACGGAGAAAAACTAAAAGAACAAAATCATCATGTGATGTTACAAAGTTCAAAAAGCAAAGACAAAAGGTCAATAATATGAAGTCGTACGCTAAGGAAAACTTTTATGCCAATATTGACAATTTTCTTCTTGATTCATATGTCGGAAATAAGAGCTCTTACTGGAAATTATTACGGTATTTAGTTAAACAATCTGGCTCAAGTACCTGCATACCTCCACTTAAATCTAGTAATGAACATGAAAGTCCATCCTGTTTTACTGATTATGAAAAAGCTGAACGACTAAATGAGTACTTCCAATCCATTTCCACATTAAATGATACTAAGACTTGTTTACCATGTTTTAATAGACGGACAAGCGCAATCCTTGACTCTAGATCTCTTATTATTTCCAAATACGAAATTGAAGATGTTATCAAATGTTTACATTTGAAAAAAGCTTCAGGACCTGACAGAATAAGTCACCAACTTTTGATTCATATTGTTAGTTCCATAAGCAATGTTTTATGTCTGTTGTATAATATGTCTCCACAAACATGTGTATATCCATCGGAGTGGAAAGTTGCAAATGTCATGCCTCTTTTCAAGAAGGGAGATCCAACTTTAGCTTCAAACTATAGACCCATATCTCTTATAAGCTGCGTTGGTAAAGTATTTGAAAGAGTTGGTTTTAAGCATGTGTTTAATTATTTTCATTCAAACAAGCTTTTGTATAAATATCAGTCAGGTTTTCAGCCCGGTCACTCCACTGTGCATCAGTTGATTGAAATTTTTCACAAAGTTTGTGAGTCTTAAGATAAAAAAGAAATTTTTTGTATGATTTTTTGCGACGTTTCAAAGGCGTTTGATCGTGTTTGGCATAGAGGTTTATTATCAAAATTTGAGGGTTATGGGATAAGCGGACAGATATTGGGATGGCTAAGAAGTTACATAACTAATCGGAATCAAAGCGTATTTGTTAATGAATCATTTTCGAAGTCAAGGACTTTAAGCGCTGGCGTGCCACTGGGTTCAGTGCTTGGTCCTTTTTTATTCATCGTAGACATTAATGACATAGCAGACTTTTAGATTGTTTAGCTCGCTTGTTTGCTGACGACTCCTCACTGGGTAACTCTTCAACAGTCACTCGACTGATAGAAATAAATCTAAATGCCAATTTAAGCAAGCTTAATATATTGGGTAATAAATGGCTAGTAAAGTTCAACCCTGATAAGACTGAAGCTGTCTTATTCTCGATTAAAAACGAAACTGATATGCAAAAACTCTATTTTGATGGTATTGAAGTTTAAATTGTTGACAGACATAAGCATCTTGGAATAACCCTTTCAAGTAATGGAAAGTGGGCGGATCACATTCAAACTATGATACAAAAAGTTTCTAAAATGGTTGCCTCAATGCGACGTTTGAAATATTTGTTGGGTAGAGATGCACTTAATGATATATATATTATGTTTATTCGGCCGCATCTTGAATATGAAAGTGAAGTTTGGGACGGGTGTACTATTGAACAAACTAGTAAGATTGAGCAGATCCAGTTACAAGCGGCAAGAATAGTTACAGGTTTACCAAAATATACACCTCATAGATTTCTTTATTATGAAACTGGTTGGGAAACGTTACAAGATCGTAGGAGAAAACGAAAATTATGTTTGATGTATAAAATTCAGAACAATAATGCCCCTCTATATCTGAAAGACTTGCTTCCTAAAAATGTGAGTTCAAAATCAAGTTATAATTTACGAAGCTCACAAAATACATCAATTCCTATTACAAGACTTAAACATTCAAAAGAATCCTTTTTTCCGTCAACGATAAATTCTTGGAATAATTTGCCAACCTTAGTTCGTAATTCAGAAAGTATCAAATTGTTTAAATCACGCATAACTAACAACAACGTCCGCGCGCCCAAGTACTATTCGTCTGGTAAGAGAAACCTAAATATTATCCATACCAAGCTACGTTATTCGGTCAGTTGTTTAAACTTTGATTTATATAAAGTTGGAATAAAGGATGATTCGAATTGTTTATGTGGAAATCCTGTTAAGAATACTTATCACTATTTGTTTCAATGTCCTCTGTATAAACAACAAATATTAAACATACTGTCATCTGTAGAGCGCATTTGTACATTAGCAGGTATTACAGTTAACCTTAAAGTTTTGTTAGAAGGAAGTGCAGACCTATCACCATGTCAAAATATCGATGTAATTAGATCAGTGCAAATGTTCATACGTGAGACAAAGAGATTTGTATAGCATATCAACATATCAACTATTTGTTAGCCCTTTACTTTTTCACTGCTGTCTTGTCAAAAATCTGTCATCTTTCTTTGTTAAAATGTAAATAATTTATGTACATACTAAGGAGAAGGTACTCTAAGTTGGATAACTTGTTCCTCATCCTTTTCTGCTGAATAAAATATGTTTAAACTAAACAATTTACGAACTTCTGTTTTATGACCATCGTTACGATAAGTAGCCTAGGCCTTGATCTCCTCGCAAAGAGGAGGATGTGATACAAAATTAGAACCAAACAGCCTTCTGATGTATGTCCTAAAATATTTAAGTTTTCCATGGAATAAGCAATTTTAGATGTTTTACATCCATTTAACCAACAGTATCATTGCTAGGCAGTTTTGTTGACGCCGGAAACAGGGTCAAACTCTTTACAGTGTTACGGCATAGCAATACGTGCTTGATGACGCATCGTCTGTCACAAGTGCTGCACGGACTTCGAAAGGTATTTCGATCAGCTCTTTGCGAGTTCACCGAGTGCAAGCTTTGTGGTCGACGTTCATTTCAATTGTTTATATAAGATGAATGTAGTGCGCCATTTAAACCTAAGTATATCTAATATTTGAATAAATTATCCTAAAATATCTTAAACTCGCGGTTGCGTAGCTTTACCCGCGATCACTGTGATTACACTTATTACAGATTAAATTGTTTCATATAAAGTTATGATCATTTAGAAGATAACCATGAAAGTTCAGCTGAATCATAAATCTAAAGGAATAAACGTAAGGAAACGTCGATGAATGTCAAATGTGTCCGAAGTTCGGGCGAACTCGGGCAAAACCGCTTTATAGTTGGTTCGCGAGAGAGGAAGTGAAATAACCCTTGTCTCGTTCCCCTAATACAGAGCTATACCAATTATTCCCGTAGCTGGGGCCATGCGCGCATTGTCTAGTATGTAACGGCTCTTGTGGCCCTAAGTATGTGCATTTTACTCTTATATGAATATATGTCTACGTGTGGTATGTGTCTTGACCCTTAGACATTCGATATTTTATGCTTAAAAAAATGTCGGACCACTCGACACTCTCCCTATAGTAGTCCGAGACAATGGTCCCACATTTACCAAACAGCATGCTGTTGGATCAGAAATGACGGAAAATGTTTGACCACTCGATATTTTTACTATAATGGGTGTAAGACGTTGGTCCCTCATTCAAAAATGAATTTTCAAATTGTAATATCAAAATGTGAAATATGTTAATAAGAATTGAAATTACGAAAATCGCTCCAGATGGAAAAAGAAATGTATTTAATTATTTTGTATATTAATTACTTTTCCATAAGAAATTATTCTTCTTACTTCTACAATGTACTTTTCCATCCATTTCATTATAAAAAATGGTAACTAATTATTAATTCAAACAATAAAATTGTTTTATAAAACTGTGAAATTTTTTACTTTTCTGTACAAAGTTATTTATCTTCTTACATTCAGAAGGCACTTTTCCATCTACTTCATTAGATAAAAGATGGGAACAGGATTATTAATTAAGACATTCAAGTTTTCATATAAAAAATATATCAAAATTTTAATAACAATGAACATTACTGAAATCACTTTAGATGGATAATAAATGTATCATATTTATTATCAATTATCTGAGATAAAACTGTTCAGGTTTATTAATATAAACATTCAAATTGTTATACAAAACGGTAAACTATTTTAAACTCGAATCTGAAATTTCTGAAACCACTTTATATGGGGAAAAGAAATAAATTATTTCATATATTTATTTTCCCCATCAATATTTTAAATTGTCATTTCTGCCACAATGTCTTGCCGAAATTCATTTTGTTTTTTGTTTTGACAACGTTAGATTATACTAATATTATTTCTCTTTGACCTGACTTGTTGAAATTATGTGTTATGGATGAACAAATATATTAATTAGCTGCGATCTTTGACCTGATCGCAAGTACAACCAATGAGACAGCTCATTAATATTCTTGAATTCTTTCCGCAACTTTTGTAAACATTTATCATAATAAAAAGCAGTTGCCATCTTGTTCAGTTTGAAACATTTTAATAATATTTCAAATTGCCACTTATGTGAAAATAATTCATAACTGTTCTTGCAAATTATCTCATCATACCTTGAAAAGGTACTCACCCTGAAATGTAAGACCAATTGTTGCCGCCACCAAATGGGTAGCGACCAGGTGGTTCCACATTCTCATATTTGCTATATTTGTGTAATAAGTCACCAGAAAAATGAAAAAAAATACCATTCTTTATTACTTGCCGAAAGATGTTGTACACGCTATGTTTTTAAGTTGGTACAAATTTATTTATTCAGTTATATTACGAAACCAAAAGGCTTAGCTTCAGTGTGAACCAATGGAGTTACTTCCCTAGCTTTCTAGCGAACCAGTTATAAAACGGTTTCGCCTTAAGATATTACAAATATACAGTGATAAATTGTACTGTAGTAGGCACATAGAAGAACGGGTGAGGTAGTACTCGGACATTTAAGTTTAAAAAAAAGGGATCGCTTAAATTTACGAACGGAATTCAACTTCTTTCAGTTGACTGCTATCAGTGAAGTTCAGCAACATCTAGCGTGACTCGCCGGATGGGTGGTTTACCAGATCATTGCTGTAATAACTGAGAGTTCAAGGGTTATACCCTGCCCCACACTGAGGCACGAGTTGAGAAACTTGTAGTGTCTCCTTAGACACGGGACTTTATTCAAAATGTGCCTCTGTTCACCCAGCAGTACTAATTAGGTACCTGGTGTAGATTGTGTTGGAGGTGACCTTTTAGCGCTGTAACCGGCAGCTTGAGTAAGACCAGGCCCCGATTTTTTACACGAACTTAAGGTTTTACTCAAATTCAAAACTGATTTTCATTTTTTTACTCAACTGAGTTTGACTCAAATGCATTTCTCGACACGAACTCAGCAAAACCTCATTCCGTTATATGCCTCTGATTTCCAAACACAGTATGTTTATCTCCTAAATATAATGATGGATGATTGATGAACGCTCAAGCTTTATATGGATGTATAAGCAGAACTCAAACAAATTGAAATACATTGCTGTCGGGTAAAGCTACGCACCTAAGTGATACACGATCATTCATCCGCGAAAAATACAAAATATGGGTTAAAACCACTTCAATCTCGAATTTAAGAGCTCGTTGATAATATGAATGTAAAATACATATGTTGAAATATGTTTGTCAATGACACTGGAAATTTTCAAGCGACCACGTGCACCCCCTTATTCCCATACGTTATAAGTAGGCTAACGATACGCAGGCGAGGTTTGAATACACCTAACATCTCCATTATTTTGATTTTGATAGATTTTGATTCTGAATTCAATATTTCAGTTTCCATTGACATTTGTTATGTGAAAAGGCAAACTATTTGATGACGCCATGATTTCTAGGAATGTTGTCGCTGTTTACCATTTTGTCAGCTTTTTGTGCCACTTATCAACATTTAAGTCTTGTTTACCATTTCAAAAACTTCACGATAACATCTAAACTGACTAAAAAAGTAAATAATGTATTACAAGCTAACACTCATCCTGATTTACTAGGCTAAGTTTTGTTCGAGTGTGTATCTTTACCCTCCGCGTTTCTTTTCCCGACATGGCTGTACTTGAAATAATAAAACACTATATTTTAATAATACAAAATAGGCTCCATACATAAAACCATCGATATTCAGTGATTGATTTATCATATTGAACGGTTTATTTTCTGTTTATCATTATTTTCCTTTTTTATGTCTTAGAACGTTACTCCGCTCCTGAACGGTGCTGTGAAGAAACATGTACATTGAGGCGAAAACAGTGAAGAAACGCTTTTTTCCTTATATAATCTAAGGCTGAATAAACAATTATTTATAGTTTATCCGTGTCTGTTTTTCAATTTTGTAATTATAGTTGAAATGACGGTCTAGATCTAGTAATGGTATGGCTAACCCGAGTATTTCATTACCATATTTGTGATAATAGAAACTCGGCCATCTCGACGCCCATAATTCGCAGTCTTGACTCCATTTTCAATAATTTGAAAAATTCTGAGTTTGAAGGGAATGTGTTCATGTCACTACCGGCCATTCGTTTTTGTTAGTGACCACCGGCTATTAAAATAAATACGTGCAGCCTAACAAAGTATTGCTTTAAACTTCCAGTGTTATTTGTATGAATATGGATTTGTGCGTTCACAGGGTGGGTATACCCTGAATCCGTTAGCCGGATCCTCGCAAAAATGGTACACTGGGATCCGGAGACTGAGCCGGATCCCTCACCGGATCATCAGTACGGACACCACCGGATTCTCTAACGGATCCTAAGTAGATAAGAATACTAGGATCCGGAGATGGATACCATACCGGATCCCCTCCTGGTGGCAAGAGTAGGCAAGAATGGAAAAATGCAAGGTTAATCATCTTATGGTGAATCTTCACAGAACCTTCAAGAATATAAAAGTATGAAGATTTTCATAAAAAAGTAATACATCAAACTAGAATATTTGGTACCTTCTACTATCATATTCCTGAAATGACATTGTCACTTTACTATTGACATTATTATATATATTAATATCAAGTGTTTTTTTAACCTGTAGCTTTTGAAATATTTGTTTTTATTAGAATCAGAAGTAAATTTTCTAAATAGGCTGTTTTGATTTTATCGAAGTAAGGTTCAATATAATACACTGTAACGCTTGAACGCACACACTTGATCATAACACCTGTCAGCGTATTCACATTTGACTTAGACTCATTTGTGTCTTATTGCTGCAACAGATAAAATAAGAATATACATGTATTTGAAGCATGTGTTCAATTACCGTTCAGTAACTTTCTTTCACTGATTTTATCAAAACAAAATAGAGCCGGCAATAGCAGGATTTAGAACTTAACATGCACATTAGAAAAAACATGCATCTTATATCTCTACATGTAAGGGAAGTAAGTATAAAGTTAAAGCTGTTTAATACCTCTACTTTTTCTTATAATACAGTTTCAGAATGGTTACAAGTGTTTGAATCTAAAATAATAGGACATTGATAATGTATAACGTGAAACTTGAAAATTTGTTATGGTACCATACAGTTTCTGAATTATCAAAGTTACTCTTTTGATAAGGCAGGAAATTGAAAATTTTAATTCGATTGTTAACAATTGAAGTAGGATAATATGCATATATATTTTATTTTCAATATGGTAGGTAAAGTCGACTTAAACTAAATAGAACAATCATTTTCACCTGAAGCCAAATAAAGCACTTTGTTTTGACGATAACAGGAATATATATACAGGATTAAGGAACAGAAAAGGTGTACAAAAGTTTAGGAACTGACTAAAAGGGGATACGATATATACAGAATAAGTAACACTTTATAGGCAGAGTGGCCTAATATTTTTATATCGAAGCCGTCTTCAACGGGGAAGAAGCAAATTATTTTAATGTGATTATTAACCAAAATTTCACAAATGAACATTATGCCAAATGTACTATCTTAAGGGGTCAAACATGTGGTTACTCAACCCGATCCTCTGTAGTAGTCTAGTCGAAAAGATGATCAAGAATCAAGCAAACACCACTTGCAACAATTTTTCTTTTAACACGTTCTCATCTTTCAAGGAAGGTAATGGATTCGCATCACAAAGATAGTGCTGCTTTTGACTGAAAAGGTTGTTAGTGCAATTTGTCAAATTTATTTTCCTCCACCATAAGTACAATGAAACTTATCGCCTTCAATTAGAATAAAGAATTTAGTACACCTTTTGCGCAAGAGATGAAATTAATATGTAGGGTCCTACTTGTACTAAACCCTCTCGTACCTTAGTCCTTTTTAACTCAGTTGTAAAACGTATTGTTCCTTAAGATGGTTTAACTGATTTAAGAATTCTTAGGTCTAAGGACATTTTACGATTTTTTGTGTTCAACTTGTTTTAGTAACAATTACGATATAGAAAGATTTTCAAATAATAAAGTTCTTAAATTAATCTAATGTTTTAAAGTGGAAGACAAATCTAATTCTTCGCACAAATCATTATGGTGTATTTTTGCGGATGTGTATTCCAACCCCACCAAAGGGTTAGATAACTCATTTTCTCATTTTCACAGTTGTAAAACGTATTGTTCCTTAAGATGTTTTGACTGATTTAAGAATTCTTAGGTCTAAGGAAATTTTACGAATTTTTGTGAATCCAGGCCTTGGCCGTTAAACTGATATTATGAACTTACCAAAGCAGTAAACACATTATCCTGCGTGGGAGAAATTACGATCGGAAATAATATTTTAAGGGGATATAGATACTATAAGGCTTATCTGAGTATGACATTGCGAATTGTGACCTTTCATTTCAACGTAGCCCATCAGGACACGTTTTCATTGTTGCTATCATCTAAACAGTACTGGATGTTTTAACATTAATGAGCACATTTTTGCTTCTTTTTTATCGAATCATGTTTGCAACAGTACAGCCAATTGAATTCGGTATTTCAATTGAAGGGAACAACAACAAATTAAACTCATTCTACTTAATAAAGCAATTTATGAAATCTGGAAAAAAAGTCAGATAAATAATAAAAATTCAGCCTGTGTACTTCAAATTGAGATTGTCACAAAATCTGAAATCAGTAGTAAATTTGTTCCGGATCAAAAAGTTTTGATTGCAGGAATGAATCTATATCATATATTCAATATGTGTTCAACTTGTTTTAGTAACAATTACGATATAGAAAGATTTTCAAATAATAAAGTTCTTAAATTAATCTAATGTTTTAAAGTGGAAGACATATCTAATTCTTCGCACAAATCATTATGGGGTATTTTTGCGGATGTGTATTCCAACCCCGTCAAAGGGTTAGATAACTCATTTTCTCATTTTCACAGTTGTAAAACGTATTGTTCCTTAAGATGTTTTGACTGATTTAAGAATTCTTAGGTTTAAGGAAATTTTACGAATTTTCGTGAATCTAGGCCCTGGCCGTTAAACTGATATTATGAACTTACCTAAGCAGTAAACACATTATCCTGCGTGGGAGAAATAACGATCGGAAATAATAAATAATGATAAATGATAAAGCGATTTATGAAATCTGGAAAAAAATCAGATAAATAATAAAAATTCAGCCTGTGTACTTCAAATGTCTCAAAATCTGAAATCTGTAGTGAATTTGATACTTACCTTCTATTCCTTAAATCGTGATATCATTTCCATTATTCTTAATTATGATTTATATAGTTGAAATATTGACACACTGTATATATTCAACATGGTGCGTAGACATGCAGTAATGCATGTAAATCAACATATGTGAAAATATGAGGAACGTTACGTGTAAACAATATGCCGCCATCAAATCACTGTAGTGGTAGATTGAGAAAGGCATTCTGACATGAAGATTGACAAATGCTTATAAGTGATATTTGGTTATGTATATACAATATATATCATAATATGTAAGTGTATGTGTGTCTGTGTTTATTTTTTGTTGTTTTTTAAGTACTGTTGTCTAGGTATAAGTAAGAGAAATTATTGTCTTTCAGAACTTTTTTTTACCAATATAGAAGGTGCGATATCTTATGCACTTTACTTGTCAATTGTATTTGGTGAGACAATTCTCTCTCTCTCTCTCTCTCTCTCTCTCTCTCTCTCTCTCTCTCTCTCTCTCTCTCTCTCTCTCTCTCTCTCTCTCTCTCTCTCTCTCTCTCTCTCTCTGTCTCTGTCTCTGTCTCTCTCTCATGATATCATGATCACCTTTGAATATGCTAATGAAATGAAATCGGACCGCAAGATAAAAACTCAATGGTGAAATATCACCTGTTATATTCCTGTAAAGTATCCACATTCAGCACCTGCGTTTGATCTTCATGAAACAATAAAACAATCAAGACTTGATGGTACAAGGCTAGACAGTTTCCGTTCAACACTCGCCGATATGCTTTGACCTAATTGGTTTCGCTACAGCAAGCAGCGTCTGTGGTCAGCAGCCCAGGCGTTGAACCGTGAAGCTCTCTCGGCGGAGTTTAATACAGAATCACAGAATGGGTTTCATGAATTTTCTGAAATCTGACAAGTTTGCAATCAACTTTGTGCAGGTGTATGCTTGACTTTGTATATATATGTTTTTGCATGATTAATTCGTGTATCACAAACAAGTTTAAAGGATTTCTCGCTGGATGTACCAATTAAAAGTCATTCAGAAAACATTTAACTTTAAACTATTGATTGGAAGAAGAAAGGCTGATTATGCCACTCTTAAACAAGCAGGACCGAGGAATTGCTATTCCAATGATGGAGACTGGCTCAACAGCAACTGCAAAACAGAGATGGCTGCAACAATTCAAGGGCGAAACGGAACACATCAGCAGACACCGTTCGTCGACATATGCGAGCTGAGGGAATCCGTTGTCTACGCCTTTACGTCGGACCTATACTGACGCAACGTCATCGCCAACAACGTTACAGTGGGCCAGACAACATCATCGTTGGCGTCGTCATCATTGGCAACAAGTTGTCTTTTCTTTGAGTCGAGATACAACCTGTCGCACGCTGATGGTCGAATCCGAGTATATAGAAGACGCAATGAATACTACGCTAATTGCTGCGTTCTGCAAGCTGACCGCTGGGGAGGAGGAAGCGTCATGGTGATGGGAGCCTTCAGTTACCACCACAGAACACAGCTGCATGTGTTTCGACAACGTGTGACTGGTGTTGTCTACAGAGACGAAGTTCTGCAAAACCATGTTGTGCCGCTGTTCTTAGCCCATCCTCAACTCCACTGGTTCCAGTAGGAAGTAGTGAATTCAATGAAATTTCTTCAATGATAACGTGTCTGTTGTTTTATCATAACGTAAGTGTAATATATTTCAAAATGTCGAGTTTGCTCACTCAAAGAGTATGGATCCAGAATTGTAATTGTAATAAAGTCGTGATGGATTCAATCACAGGGGCGTGTATCGCTTAGAAATAGCTTTAGAAAGACATATATACCCATAGACCCTACCCTACTACTATATAAAAGGAAAGGGATGTAACGACCAAACCACCCCATGCTCGAACAAAGTCAGTTTTCGCATCCAAAATAATTTGTCTGGACAAATTGTTCACTACGATTCGAAAGCTAAATGATTTCCCTACAAAACGAGCTATGGATTGTCAAAATCGGGTAATTATTTCAAAAGTTACATGCAACGACGTCCCGAAAATCGCTACCGCCAGATTTTCAGGCCAAAATCCCCACTCACGGAAAACAGCAAAAACTCACCGTTTAACATCGTTTATTGATTCCAGCAATGTTGACAACACCAATGGAGAGCTCGATTCGATCGGCCACATCGAACTACATGTTCACAATATGAGAACAGCACCTAATTATTATTTCTACGAGTGCTAGCATACATTTTATCAAAAATCATCTGCTTTGCTGTTGTCTTGCCTGCCATAACAGTGGCCTTGACATTCATTTGACCTCGTAGCCGCAGCAAATTTAAAAATTATAGGATTTGGTAGAAATTAACATTGAGTATTTTCTATTAAATTCCCTTCTGCAGTCGTGTGTGTTTTAATGAGCCTAAAATATTAAATAAACTCGTTTTTTATAACTATTGGTCAAATCATAATTTTTTTTAAACGTTCCAGAAATATGAAATTATTCGACTGGCAAATGTCAAAATTTCAAACGAATCGTTAGAAAATCGCAACATAAACTTTAATTGACAAAAAAAAATTTTTTAATTTATGTAGAACAATATACTTATTAGTATGATTTTTCATGTTTTATTAAAGAATATATAAACAACTTTTACTCGGTTTACCTAAAAATATTGTTTTGATCTTTTTCTCCAAAAAGTGATGGCATATATAATATTAACCTGTTACCAACATTAACTTGATAGATTTCGCTATCCTTCTTAATTAAAGCATATATTTTTAAAAATCAGTTATGTTTTATAATTGGAAAAGAAAATATTCAAAAATTAAAAGAATTTGTAAAGAGGTTTGAATCTCAAAGGCAAATTTGAAAGCAACTCCTAATTCTAGATAAACTACTTCCATGTTGAATATTTGATGTGCAGTGCAGTTCAGATACATTATTTAATAAAATAAGTTAACCATTATACCATATAGACTATAGAGTACCTCTGTTACAATTAGATAGGTGATTTCATTTCATTTCTTCAAACAATAGTGATATGATCAAAATTATCAAAACTGTGTTCGACAAAAAAGGGGATATTTATTTTTCAGAGGTCAGACAGAATTATATATTTTTATCAATATTGGCTTGGCTCAGGAGTGAGATCATGTAAATCATAAAAGATGTGGAAAGCAATCATTGATAATGACTTGTATTTTGTAATTCATACTGTTCAACCACCCTAGTGGTTAGGGGCATAAATGCAATGCCTCGCTTGGAAGGTTACCTTAGTTTTCTTTATTGGAAGCAATTTTGATTTTCATAGTTAAAAGATTAAAATAACAAAAACAAATTAAGTTACAACATGCTGCATTAAAACTTATTAACAGTTATGTATAATCATGTTGAAAAAAATAACTTTTCTTATAACTTCAGTTGAAAGGTAGATATTTATGCCTCATTAAAAGGTAAATTGATTAAGTTGAGAGCAAATAGTCCTGTTGGCAGAGAGAATTCAATGATAGGTATCTTTTTACTAAAATAAGGCCTGTATCCTCCCGATAAAGGAACAAACATTAACAGTGTGTCCAATAAATAAGAGAATAAATTTCATTCTGAAAGTAATCAGTATATTTTTTATGTATAAGGTCAAAAAAAGCATGTCTGAAGTGACAGATCTCCAGACTGGCACAGTACTTGTATCTTTAATTGCTGTTTCAAATGCAATAAATCTGATTTAGTTATATTTTTTAGAACATTTGCGTATGGGGGCATTTTCCCCAAAATGTCCCGAATTTGTTTGCCTTGCAAGCAATAAACTCTTTAGTTTCATAAACATGTCTGTAATGGTAATGGTAATCAAATGATGGCTCTACCTTTTTTACAATTCAAAGAAATTAATTATGCTCAATGAAATTAATTTGAGTTGATCGTGATAGAATAACACAATCCTTAACAGTGATACACACTCAACCTTTTTACAAGGTTCACAGGCTCAGAGGCTCATCAGTTCTGTAATAGTTTTCTCAGTTTTAAAAGAATAGAGTCATGACCCTGGAGCTCATCAGGCTTTAAAATCTATTATCACTAGACCATAGTATTATAATACCAATCGCTTATGGTGCATAGAAATATTCCATCTTTCTTAGCTTTATTAAGATTATTTAAGAAGAAGATATTTATAAGGCCATGACCTGTGTGACAAACAAGATATATAATATATAGTTAGAATCCTCATTAGAATGTACAAACAAATTCAAGTTTCTTCACTGTCATCTTCAGGAGAAAAAAATGAAAATAGGTTTGAGGAGGCCTTTCTTAGGTCACCAAATTAATAAATTTAGATCCTTAGTAGTCAAGGAATTGGTACTCAAAATTATATTAGGACATTGTCCCATGTCAGGCTAGATGAGGTGAAAAGTGAAATTGAATCACTTATATGCTTGCAGTTTAATTCAATTGGCATTGAATATTTGATGTAGAAATTATAATTGAAAATCTAAAAACACATTCTTTGTACATCATCTGTTATATATCCAGCACGAAACAGACAGATTTTATTTGTAGCCCATATTTCACCTACTGTTAAGCACTCATTACAAAAGGTGCCAAAATAAACTTTCCTTGCCTATTATTGTGTATATTATAGTCATAAAAGTATTTGTATTCAGTATTGAACATCCTTTAAAATTTACCAACTCAACCTTTTAAATATTCATGAAAACATCATGAAAGGCTTTTATGAAGTACAACCTACTGATCATCTAAGTTATGCAAAGTCTTAACAATTACTCATGGTTAATGGTATTAAACTAAAACTTTGAAAAGGGGGGTGTTATCCATAGGTGGCTAGAAATTCATGTATTAAACACATGAAATAACTATTTTATACTCCCCAAAACACACATTGAGTTCTTTGAAGGTTAATGGCACCTATTATGATCACATATCAAATAATAAGAATCAATTGAATTCAATACAATCAATATAATTGGATGAAATTTGATGAGGGTAAATGTATTGTTTTCTTAATTGGGGACTCACTTGTATGTCTATATATAAATTTTATACAAAAACATATTAAAGAATCCTCACAAATAAATTCATTGATAGTCAATTTATTTATTTTATTTGAAGATTTTATTGAATTACAATAGCAGAAAATGTTCAAGAGTGTCCATGTATTAGAGATTCTTTTCCATGTATGCAGCAAGGATATTCTCCAGATTAAACTGTCCCCTCTTGATATCGAATCTTGTAACTGAAAAATATAAATTGGAACCAAATTAAATATGAGGCAAAACAAGATTGTTCCATTGTCATTATAGCTCCTCAAGTACTGCATTAATTGTATTTAATGTTACAAACTAACATTTTAAATAACAAAACAATCATGGAACTTAATATTTGGTTAATCATAATCTTCATTGGTAAAGGTGTGTTGTATAAACATCTATGATTACAACATTTTGCTTTTAAGATAGCTGAAACAAATAGGTTTTAAATTTAAGTTGGATTTCTTTTGCCTCTTTTACAGAATTGCTCAATCAAACTCTAGAAACAAAGTGACACTTTTCACCAAAAAGGTTTCATACAGCATTAACAACAGCTTGAGACATGGTACCTAACCCCTTGTAATCTCCTTATCTCCCCCCCCCCCCCCCCCATGGTTAGGCCCTTCCAATACCTCTCCTCCCATTAAACCTGTTGTGACAATTGTCTTCCCTTTTCTCACTCATGGTGAAGTAATATATCTAAAAAATTACCTTGAGAAACATATGTCAAATGGATCATGTCTCAGTGGCATATATCTAAAACTCTACATTATCTGCTGAAATACATTAACAGAAAATTTTAAAAAGTATATCATGCAATGATTCAAATCTTTAGATTGTGGCTGTTGTGCATACCTGAAACTTTCAAATAATGATGGAAAAGTGACTCCACTCTCTCCTCCTGAATTGAGACATATGCCTGCAAAGAGATAATCATTTTTGAAAAAACACTTCTATATTTTAAACAATGTACATTTCATCGCTTTATTTCTTAAATTAATTTTTTTTTGGATAATTCTAGGCTACATCATGTATTTGTGCTTGTCAAATTAAAACCATATTTGCTCTGCTACTCTCTTTAGAAACTTTTACCCAAATGAATAGATATGTACATGATCATATATTTGATATTTATTACAAAAAGCCAGAAGGCTATTAACCAGCTGTCACCATCAGTTTGTAAGTGTTATATGGAAGGCTCAATCTTTAAATTATCTACATGTATAAAAATGATATTACAAAATGGAAATAATTCAGGTATTCTAACAGTCTTGAATAAAAAATCAAATATTGAGCAGCTTAGAAATAGAAGTGCTAGTAAATACATTTGATGGTGTTATATCAAATTGATAACCAGATCATTAAAATGACATAATTCTTAATCAAATACTTACTGTTTATGTCTGTGACATGCATGCCTTCATCTGAAATCCAAAATAAAAATCATGACTTAGACTTTTGTTAAAATGGTTTCAAACTTAATTTAACTTATCATTTACCTATTCTAGTTTCACATATATATTTTATAATCATATACAGACATAGCACCTTCAAATTTTCAAAAGGCATGCATACCTAATCGATAAAGTTGGTATTATTGTCAAATGTTAAAAACATGGCACTTTCATCTAAAATCAATAACCAATTAAGCCTGTCTTATTGGGGTTTTTTTACGGAATATTGGCAAAGTAATTACATTTATAAATAACTTTTTAGAGATGTTTAAACAATCACTAAAGTAAAATAATAAATTTATGTTAAAATGATAGATTGATGGCAATTAAAGAAAAAAATATAATTATCAGTGAAAACATCGTATACGCCGATGCTTACCTGATGGAGGCTTCGCAAATTGAAGGCATCGGTCCATTAATTATTCCCAGCACTGCCAGCAGCGGTGAGAAGTGATTCGAAGCGCCTGGAGTTGGAGAATCGTTTTTTCTTTTGCCGATTCAGACATAAATATTTTAAACTCTTACAAAAGGCTCTCTTAAATTACTATATGTGACTAATTTCCAAAAAACAACAGCTCCAGTTGTTTGTGGTAAGGTGGACACGTCTAAAAATCCTAAACGTTTTTCGACCACGTTGTGTTGTTTACAAACATGGTATTGAAAGGACTGTGAGGAGTTCGATCAGAGTTCGGAGTTCGCTCACTTACTTATTTGCTGCGGCTACGAGGTCAAATGAATGTCAAGGCCACTGTTATGGTGGACAAGACAACCGCAAAGCAGATGATTTTAGATAAAATGTATGCTAGCACTCATGTAGTTCGATGTCGCCGATCGAATCGAGCTCTCCATTGGTGTTGTCAACATTGCTGGAATCAATAAACGACGTTAAACGGTGAGTTTTTGCTGTTTTCCGTGAGTGGGGATTTTGGCCTGAAAATCTGGCGGTAGCGATTTTCGGGACGTCGTTGCATGTAACTTTTGAAATAATTACCCGATTTTGACAATCCATAGCTCGTTTTGTAGGGAAATCATTTAGCTTTCGAATCGTAGTGAACAATTTGTCCAGACAAATTATTTTGGATGCGAAAACTGACTTTGTTCGAGCATGGGGTGGTTTGGTCGTTACATCCCTTTCCTTTTATATAGTAGTAGGGTAGGGTCTATGGGTATATATGTCTTTCTAAAGCTATTTCTAAGCGATACACGCCCCTGTGGATTCAATCATATGTTTATTCCTAAGACAGTACACGGGCGTCTACGGCGGCCATCGTGCCTAGCCGGACTACGTTTAGCAGACGACACTGTATTCCTACGCCTATTGTTATATGGCAAAGTAGTGCAATCTACTGGGAGTACTAAATAATATAGTGCGCTATTATATGATATTTTGATATTATTACAGTAATCGCAAAAAACGTATATGAAATGTAAAGAGAAGGAAGTTACTTTTCTTTTGCAGAAGTTAAAAAAACCCTTATTTTTCTTTGGTTTCAGTCGAATACTGCGCAAAATGTGATAACCTAAAAAAAACCCATGAAAATAAAGGTCACGACTATTTTACGCTTCACATAGAGAGAACTGTCTTTAGCCCAGACAAACCAACTTCTGAGTCTGAAGGGGCAAATAAAGTACATTCAAGACTTAAAAGAGCAGAAAAGAAAAAGTTGAAAAAAGAAAAGAGAAATAAGAAATCAAAATTCAGAAAAAAGTTGCTAAAGAAGGTATCAGCTCTGAGGAACACTAATGGAGGGCATATTCTGATCCATGTTGAAGGACAAAAGGATTGTGACAGAAATTTAGAGTTCATTGATGAGTTTATCGCTCCCTTACTTAATAGTTTAATATCAGACGCATCAATTTACACCGAAAACTTCAAACGGATGTGGTTAAGTGAACGGACAGATGACAAAGCTAAAGGATGCTCTGTGAAAGAAGTAGATAAAGACAAAGCTGAACAATGCTCTGTGAAAGAAGTAGATAAAGACAAAGCTGAACAATGCTCTGTGAAAGAAGTAGATAAAGACAAAGCTGAACAATGCTCTGTGAAAGAAGTAGATAAAGACAAAGCTGAACAATGCTCTGTGAAAGAAGTAGATAAAGACAAAGCTAAAGAATGCTCTGTGAAAGAAGAAGATAAAGACAAAGCTGAACAATGCTCTGTGAAAGAAGTAGATAAAGACAAAGCTGAAAAATGCTCTGAGAAAGAAGAAGATAAAGTCCAAGATTGTGCTCCAGGAAATAACAAAGATGTTGTATTTTTAATTGTCAATAAGTCAAAAAGTTTTGAAACTGCAAACTTCAACTCAAAGATAAGAAATGATCATGAGACTGTAAATGCAAACACTTCAAAAATAGTTGAACTTCTGTTGAAAGCAAAACGAAATGGAAAAGGCACATCAGTCAGCCCTCCTATCCCGCGGTTTGACCGAAGCGTACTTCTAACAGAAAACAGAAACTTTGAATTTAAGTCACTCGATAAAAACTGTGACGATAGATTGAAGAGAATATGTGGTAATGTAGAGAAGTTAACAAAACATATCTGGCACAAACTTAAACTGAAAGATAACATTACAGGTATGTCCAAAGTCGACGAGGGCGGATCTTACATACTTGGAGTTGGTGAAAAGAAAGAAGACATTGGTTACATAACAAATAAATTTATCACACAAGGGATAAACGTTGACGTTGACGTAGAAGAACTGATAAAAGCTCTGAAAAAAAACATTAAATCCAGCGTTGTAATTTGTGACGGAGAGACTTTTCACAAAGTAAAGGAAAACCTCATTGACATTATAAAGCACGATGATGGTCCTATTGTCTTGGAAATTACAATTGGTTTTTGCAATGGTTTAGTGTTTTCTGAGAAGAGGGGCCCAAGAACATATGAAGTAAAGGAAAGAAAACCAACTAGAGTTAGTCAAGAACAGTGGTTAGAATGGATTATGAAAACAAAGTCAAAAAGCGATGGCACTTAAATACATAAATATAGATACTTACTTGTTATTTGTTAACGCACTGGTGACATAGTTTCAAGACGCTTGCTGAAACAATTACTAGCATAAAAGAGGGAAATACACCGGATCAACTTTGCAAGAAGAAACGGTGACCACAGATAAATATATATGACAATATGACAACAAACAATGTTGATGCCCTTATTAAAAACACAAGTCTGATTGATATTGCTGACAGTGACAATCCAAGTGATAATGACACTATGCTAGAAAATAGGTTCTATGCAACAAGTAATTTGTGTGACGCTCATGCTAGGTTGGAAAACTGTGACGTCATTGAAAATGCCACGCATACTGATGACCATGGTGGCAGTGACGGTAACTGCGAAAATGGTTACTCCAGTGAGAATACAAGTATCGAATCAAGCAGTACTTGTTGCTCAAGCAGTGGAACTTATGTCTCAGAAAGTTCAACACAGTGCTATGGGTCCGGAAATGTAACAGCGAGTTCAACTTCAGAGATGATAGAAGATTCGGGTAATTATATGTTGGACTAATTAATCTGTTGACTTAATCGTTTAATCATTTTCTCATAACGAAACTTTTCGAACATATATCACAATCGATCATCAATAAATCCATCAAAAGTATCATGTGAGTCTTTTCGGTGTGACCTCTTCGATACAATAAGTAAAATCTTACCGATCATTCACTCACATGTATGGGGAAATTAACAATTTAACGTTTTGCAGGACAAACCCCTTTTGTTTTTGCCAATTTACCGTTCATTTTTATAGTATTTAGGAAAATATCTTTACTGCAGACTATTGCATTTTGAGTCTTATATTTCCTCCTCTCTAATGTTACAGTCACTAACTGGATAGCACAACTTAGGAGAGAGAAGATCGACGCTCAAGAGCTGCAAAACCATCCGGAATGATAGCAAAAAGGGCAATAGTCACAGCAAGGGTAGGTATGTCCTAAATGTTTCAATATGCATATGGATGGGAAAAAAATAGAGCCATGGGCTCTGTAGCTCATCAGACTTTTGATAGAAATAGGTGTTTGGGTTTAGACCATGGGGTCATGGGCAGTGTAGGAAAGATAGCCTGTCCCAACGTCCGAGTTATTCACAATCAAATTAAAAATGCCCATTGCCCATTTGGGGTCAAGGGGTCACCAACCCTACAATTTAGGATCCCCAGTGTCCAAAGAGTCTACACACAATTTTACAGCTCTCTAGACCTTGTGGAACTAGGGAAAAAGATTAAATTAGGTTTTTTAGGTTTTGACCCCTGTGACCCCATTTGGGGTCATGGGGTCACCAAACCTACAATTTAGAATCCCCATTGTCCAAGGAGTCTACACACAACTATTAAGCTATCAAGACCTTTTGGAACTGGAGAAGAAGATGAAAAGAGGTTTTTCAGGTTTTGACCCCTGTGAACCCATTTGGGGTCATGGGGTCACCAAACCTACAATTTAGAATCTCAAGTGCCCAAGGAGTCAATAAATAATAATAATAATAATAATAGTCTATTTATATAGCGCCGTTTTCACACAGTCTGTATGCTCTAGGCGCACAACTTGAAGGCCTGTTGGAACAGGTGAGTCTTCACTCTTGACTTGAAGGAGTCCAGTGAGGAGGATAGCTTGATTTCCTCTGGAAGTTTATTCCATTCTGTAGAGGCCTGGAAAGCAAACCTGCTTTGCCCATAACGCACAGTTCTTACTTTAGGGATTGTGAACAGGTGTTTAGTTTCTGATCTGAGGGATCTGACAGGTACATAAGGCTGCAGTAGTTCAGACATGTAGAGGGGAGCTTGGTTTGTGTGAGACTGGTAGGAGAGGCAGAGGATCTTGTACTTGATTCTGTATTCAACAGGTAACCAGTGGAGTGAGTACAACACTGGAGTGATGTGTTCGTGTTTGCAGGTCCGGGACACTATCCTGGCTGCCAGATTTTGTACTTTCTGAAGCTTGTCAATAAGTCGTTTGGGTGATCCGGCAAAGAGACTATTACAGTAGTCCAAACGGGAGGTGACCAGCGAGAGAACAAGTTTAGAAACTGACGACTTGGTGAGTAGGTGCCTGATGCTACCGATATTCCTGAGAACCATGTAACATGTTCTTGAAATCTGGGCAACTTGGTGTTCTAGGGACAGCTCAGAATCCAGGTATATGCCGAGATCTTTTACGACGGGTACATATCGGATATCTGCATCACCAGCTTCAAAACTACTGAGTCCAGTTTTCTTCTGCTTGCTCTTTGGGCCGATCTGTATCACCTCTGTCTTATCATCATTGAGCTTCAGCTTGTTAATCAAGGTCCAAGATTTTATGGTGGTGAAACATGATGTTAAGTCTTGACTAGCTGTTACAGCTGATTGAGGATTGGCATCAAAAAGTCTAATCAGCTGAACATCATCGGCATAGCCATGGCGACAGATGTTGAAGTCCTCAATGATGGATCCAAGTTGTCTCACATAGAGGGTGAACAGCACTGGTCCCAGTACCGAACCTTGAGGGACACCACAGGTTAGGGAGACAGGAGATGAGGACACATCTTGTATGTGGACAGACTGTGTACGATCTCGGAGGTAGGACGAGAACCACTCCAATGCTGTACCCTCCACGGCAAATTCGGTTTGAAGACGAGACACAATACCAGAGTGATCTATTGTGTCAAAGGCCGAACTCAAATCGAGTAGAACCAGTAAACAAATCTGCCCATTGTCAATGCCGTTTTTGATGTTATCAGTCACATGGATTAGTGCAGTTTCCGTACTATGGCGATGGCGATAGGCTGACTGATAAGGATCTTGAAGGTTGTTACTTGTGATGTGATCTTGAAGTTGAATACATACAGCCTTTTCTACCAACTTTGACAAGTACGGGAGATTGGACACTGGCCGGAAATTCTTCAATGTATCAGCATCTAATCCCGGTTTCTTTATGAGGGGTTTGATCAAGGCCTTCTTGAAAGGAGTTGGTACCGTACCACTTTCCAGACTGGTATTGATAACGTGCGTAACTACTGGCAGCAGCACGTCAATGTGTTCCAGCAGGATCCTGGTAGGAATCGGATCTAGGGGACAGAAAGTTGGTTTTGAGCTTCTGATGATCTTCAGCACTTCTGCTTCTGACAATGGGTGAAATATTTGGAACTTTGGGGCATCAGAGTTGATGTTCAGGTCTATTGGATCCCCACAGAAAGATTGCCGAATTGTAGCCACCTTGTCATGAAAGAAGGTTGAGAAAGCCTCAGTTGTTTCCTCAAGGGTTTCAAATTGAGATGGAAGGCTCTTATCACAGGTCTTACCCATGAGTGTAAACATAAGTTTATACAGTTTGCGTGGGTTTGACTCACTCTGCTCGATCTCAGTGTTGATTTGCTTCTTCTTTGCACGTTTGACTTCCGCTGACACTTTGTTCCTTGCAGATCTATATATACAACTATTCAGCTCTCCGGACCTTTTTGAACTGAAGAAGAAGATGAAAATAGGTTTTTCATGTTTTGACCCCTGTGAACCCATTTGGGGTCATGGGGTCACCAAACCTACAATTTAAAATCTCCGTTGGCCAAGGAGTCTACACACACCTTTTCAGCTCTCTAAAACCGTTTGGAACTGGAGAAGAAGATGAAAATAGGTTTTTCAGGTTTTGACCCCTGTGACCCCATTTGGGGTCATGGGGTCACCAAACCTACAATTTAGAATCTCCAGTGCCCAAGGAGTCTACATACAACTATTCAGCTCTCTAGACCTTTTGGAACTGGAGAAGAAGATGAAAATAGGTTTTTCATGTTTTGACCGCTCTGACCCCATTTGGGGTCATGGGGTCACCAAACCTACAATTTAGAATCCCCGTTGGCCAAGGAGTCTACACACACCTTTTCAGCTCTCTAGACCTTTTGGAACTGGAGAAGAAGATGAAAATAGGTTTTTCAGGTTTTGACCCCTGTGACCCCATTTAGGGTCATGGGGTCACCAAACCTACAATTTAGAATCTCGAGTGTCCAAGGAGTCTACATACAACTATTCAGCTCTCTAGACCTTTTGGAACTGGAGAAGAAGATGAAAATAGGTTTTTCATGTTTTGACCGCTCTGACCCCATTTGGGGTCATGGGGTCACCAAACCTACAATTTAGAATCCCCGTTGGCCAAGGAGTCTACACACACCTTTTCAGCTCTCTAGACCTTTTGGAACTGGAGAAGAAGATGAAAATAGGTTTTTCAGGTTTTGACCCCTGTGACCCCATTTAGGGTCATGGGGTCACCAAACCTACAATTTAGAATCTCGAGTGTCCAAGGAGTCTACATACAACCATTCAGCTCTCTGGACCTTTTGGAACTGGAGAAGAAGATGAAAATAGGTTTTTCATGTTTTGACCCCTCTGACCTCATTTGGGGTCATGGGGTCACAAAATCTACAATTTAGAATCCCCATTGGCCAAGAGGTCTACACACAACTTTTCAGCTCTCTGGACCTTTTGGAACTGGAGAAGAAGATTAAAATAGATTTTTAAGGTTTTGACCCTTGTGACCCCATTTGGGGTTATGGGGTCACGAAATCTACAATTTAGAATCCCCATTTGCCAAGGAGTATTCACATAAAATCTCAGCTCTCTAGAGTCATTGGTTCTGGAGAAGAAGTCGGAAAAAGTGAAAAGTTTACGGACGGATGGACGGACGGATGGACGGATGGACGGACGCGCGACGCCATGCCATGCCATAAGCCCATCGGGTCTTTCAGTCATTTTTTTAGTCATTTGGGTTAGGGAATAGATACGAATTGTGTCATCGATCATGGTATGTATGTTAATTTAGTGAATGCATATTGTGAATACTGTGAATGAATGTGTGGCATTCTTCCCTCAAACGGACTTTAATAACTTTCTTTAAATAATGGACAAAATATCACTTCATTTCAGGTGAAATATACCCAAACCCATCACGACTTGAACTGCTCAGACAAAACCCACATCTGAGGGAAAGGCTCTACTCCATGGCCCATGAGCGAGAGGGCAATATTTACGTTTTTGGGTCCTTGCTTCGAGATCTCGGACAAGAAGATGAACATATTCCTGGACATGTTGTGTGTGATATTTGCATTCACTCCACTACTCAACCCCTTGTCTTCCTCACAATCAGTTCAGGTGATCCGTCATCACTAGTTAGGTATAATGCCAGTGTCGCAAGAAACATTCGACATAAGAGTTGAAAGTTCAAACATGACATTTGACTTTGTGAATGGGGTAATTCCTTTGTCGTCTCTCAATGACGACGACTTTGAGGACCGTGTCCGTGCACTAGAGTCCGAAACTAAAAAAAATGCATTTCCCCAGTCTCTTCAGATGGACAACCAGAAATATATAGATGTCTTAGCTGCGATACTGCCTGATAAAGCGATAGAATCGGAAGGATCGCCTGACTGTGAAGCATCCTCCAGTGACCAATACAGTGAGTTGCTAGTGTCATTGATTCTCACAAATCAAGTACATGGAGTTTCTCAGGTGTTTTTTTATTTTAAGGAAAGCTGCATTTGAGGCACATTAGGTCTAATGCCGCTATGTGAAGTGATATGAAACTGAAAACGCTAAGTAATATCATGTTGGGAAAGTGTGAAAAACGAAGACGTTTCTTATGCGAGGGGTGCCACATAACTAGTTGTTCCCAAGTAGTAAACGATTCAAATTCAATTTAATGTTTTGATTTTACTCTGAGTCATCTTTAAACTTTAGGAAGTTTGATATTTGCTTGTTAGTATGACGATCCCTTCTTTTAATTTACCTTATATATTGGAACCATCAAAAACGTCTAAATCAAGGAGAAAGAGACATATCAGTATTTAAATGTATGAGAAGAATTCCTTCGCGAGACACTTCCTATCATGTAAAGACGATCTAATATAAGGACTTCTCTCATTGTACTGTTTTCACTATCTCCAGTTAGGATATGCTTCTATTGATATGTTTTAACTGACATAACTGCAAGCACACGATTAAAAGGGAAAACTAATAGTTACAAGCTATGACAAACAGATTCAGCACATCAACAGCACATTCATTTCGCACATAGTGATGTTAGAAATCTTCCCTGAAAGTTTCATGAATTTGGCTACAACAGCATGTTTCATTTGACCTAATCTTTTTACCAAACTGTTTTTTTTTAGAAAGAGGTTGATAATGTGAAAAAAACATGCATCTTATGAATTCGTCATGATTTTCTCTCTTTGTTTTTCTGTTGCGCATTCTTCAAACACGTTTCAAGTCTCTAATTGCATTTCGAAAAATAGCCTATGTTATTTTTCATAAAAAATATTTTTCCTGATTTTGATAGATTATTCTGAACGAAAATGACTTTTCGCAATCGATGTTTTAAACAGTTTCTTTAGTTATATTCTTTTATAGTTATATTCCGTTACATATGTTCACATGAGCAAAGTCACCCGAGAAAAGGCATGCGGAGAAAAATCTATTGGACTTTCATTAAGATCAAGATCACCATAGAATCCCCCATGCCTCAGCTATATCATTTGAGAGGTTCAATTTCAAATGTGCATGGGGTCCGGAAAGTTCAAAAAGTAAAAAAAAAGCAATATGGCGGCAATCCTATGCAAGCTACGAATTCGTCATGATTACTTTTTTGCTTGCATTGCTATTGCCCATCGTTTAAAAAAGTTGCAGGTGTCTTAAGTTAAGTCTCCCATGTTGATTTTTCGAACTTTGAGTGGTACTGTGCCTTTAATGCAGTTTCCGAGTTTTCGTTAGTTTAGGCTGAATTTTGTGGACAAGGATAATGATAATAAACACGCTCGTACCAATAAGGATTCGGTCCTAAAGGTTTTATGAAAATTTATACCCAAATGTGTCAGAATGACTTCTCTTATCAAAGAGAAAAGTAACCAGCTGTATAAAAACATTTGCTGTAAATTTGCCAAAGAGTCCTTTAAAAGATATGAAACTTTTCAAATAACCGACAAAGAAATAAGTTAAGCTAACAGAACTCACCTTATAAGTATGGTTATATATCTTATTTCAGTGAAAACGTTGAGCCCAGAATCAGACCATCTGCTGACAGCTAAGGTATTCTATTCTAAACAGTCGAAATTCTTTATATGAAGATTCTATCATTTGAAATTCATTTCACTATTGGTCTGATTTACATATTGTTCTATGTTTATATTGTCTAATTAAACGATTTAAATGTCATACTTTAATGTTCTTGCATAAAAATAGGCTTGTTAATTCCCTGTTAACATTTCAAAAAAATTTTCATCTTACATAAATTCTACTTACTACATTATTTTTGGATCATTGCGCAAAGTTAAGCACACATCGGATAGCAAGTGTTAAATCGTACAACATATTAATCTTACATAGCCGTAATGTTTTCATTTGAAGCAACTATCCATAAATGATAAAGAAAAGCTTCATTTGTTAACACGTAATTTAATATTCATCTCCACCTTACTTTCAACAATTACAGTTACGTCAAAAAGAAGAGATTAACAGGAGGCTTACGGAAAACGACGTCAACAAAACACGAGAAATCAATCGGCTACATGGTGTTGTTGAGGAGCTGTTATCTGAAATACGGGTTTTGGAAACGAGTTTATTTAGAGGTGAGAATGATTTATTCAGAACATCAGGTCCAATTCTTTTACAGCATAACAAAACAGGTTAGGACGAAGACTAAAGAGGCGACAAAACAGTATTTGACATAATAAAGTCAAATATTTTAAACTCAATACTCGAGGAAACAAGTAAAGAAGTAAATATGTTTCTAACAAAAGGCAACAGTTGACTTGTGTATGAAGATATATATCTGGACAAAATGACTTCTCATAGAGTCACTGTTTATGCAATGTTTCCATGGAAACCACAACAAATATAACTGAAATACAGGTTTTACCCTTAAAGGGCACATCTAGATATCATTGTTGATTTATGAATGACGTTTGGTGAAGCTGGCATGTATAGTTTTGAGTTCTAAATGATGGATAAAGCTAAGAAATTAAATAATATTCCCTAATTAATCAAAAACAGTCCCTAAATAGAAAAGGAATGTATGTACTTGTTATTCCAAACTGTTATTAACTCATGGACTGGTCCATTTACTGAAAAGGTGTGAAAAAATATATGAACATGTCTCATGTGGTATAAAATTATCATTACAAAATACAATTTAGACCTTACTAATACTTTTTCACAGGAAAATACACCTTATTTTTACTTACTTACTGAAATAAATCCTAAAACATATCATTTCATACGCAAACCCTAATAGCGCTATCCTGAATTATGATAGACTCGCCCAAGAATGGAAAGGTTAAACGAGACTTACCTTGGTAAAGGTGAAGTTTGACCTACATTCTGCCAACCAGTCAGTGCCGAAGAGGGGTCACATGAGATGGCACGTGCGCATGCGCTAGTCAGACTTAATAAAAAAATGAGGCCAGGATATCAGGAGTGCCAGGGGTCACATGAAGGGTGGGTCCTGCTTGTGATATGAATCATTTTAAGTCATTAAATATGTCCATACAGATTCTGAAACTTTAATTTATTCTTTTCCCCTGCATAAAATAGCCTTAGAGAAATTCTCTGAACAGTATTTGTAATATTTGGCAAAAGTCTTAGCTGATGACCATCCAGCTCTCTGGAGAATGTCCGAACAGGTACACTAGAACTCATTGCTGCTGACACTGAAGCTGATCTCGTACTACGAGCTTTAAACCTGTTAGTGTCTATACTAGCACGACTAAGACCAAGTTTAATCCATCGACTGACGGTATCTCTGGAAACTCTAGCATGGGGCTTGATTGTACTTATTAAAAGTCTTGTTTCTGAATCTCTCAAACTTTCAGTTCTAGCCACATACTCATTAAGAGCAGTGATAGGACAAATACTCCTATCTGGAGCATAGGCATACACATCCACTTTGGTATAACTTCTCACACATCTTGACTGCTTAATGTGTTCTTTCAAATAAAAGGTCACTTTTGAACACTTGTTTTTGATATCCATGTCATCAATGTCAAATAAATGCAATGTTTGCCCTCTCTGGGCAGTAGTTAACGAAAACAGTAACACAAGTTTGATTGACAAATTCAATAATGAGAGCTTACGGACAGGTGTCGACCTTCTAAGGTGGACTACAATATTAGCGTCCCAAATTTCTGAGTATTTGGAGGTTACAGGACGAGCTTGGTAAACGTCTTTCATAAACCTCTTCACAAGTGGGTGTTCCACTATGGGTACCGTGCTAGACACAATTAACACAGACAGAGCACTTCTGGCTGTATTAAGACTACTATAACTCAACCTTTCCGAGTACAGTTCATAAAGATAGTACAAAACCCTTTCTTTAGTGTGTCCACCACTGGACTCAATACCTTATCGCGGTGTGGTGGTTTGCGTGCTTCAGAGACCCCGATAGCTATGCCAGCTGGAGCTTTCATGCTCCTGGTAGGGACACCCAAGCTGGACAGGTCGACCGGTAGAAGCCCGACTAAATTTGAGTCCCTCTAAACCTGTTGTCTGTCTCTCACTATGCCTTTCTTTCCGTCTTTTCCCTTAACCTTTCGATCCCTTTCTCCCGTATCTCTCCACTCTCTTTTGGATGCTTGTCATCCACGTGTTTAATAACTGAAATATTGTTCAAAGCACGTTAAACCCCAACTCACTCACTCACTTTAGGGGGTGAAACTTGATAAACTTGTTTCCTAGAACAAAACTTAATCCATCTGTCCCAGTACGTATTGTATTGTTTGCGAGTGCTTCCTCGCCAGGATTGTAACATAACGTTGGCAACTTGCGGAGATATCCCTCTCTCTTGCCAGGATTTCCGGAGACTGTGAAAACACCTAGCGTCATCTGGTCCAACTGTGGATGAGTGGCTAGACTCCATGGGAGGTATGGAACCTGGCTTCCCCTTGGGATCATCCTGGGTCTGTCAAACAGGGTCTGGGTGCCATGATATGTATTTTTTGTAGTATTATGTAGTTTATTGTCTTGTTATCTTGTATACCTTGTTGCAAACAGATCTATTTTTTGTACAATCGTATCAATAGACAAAATCTTTTCAAACACTGATATTTCAAGGTACCACACAGTCCTGTCAGAAAACTTTCTAGATGCATTATCTGCATTCACATTTTCAACACCTGCAAGATGGGATATGACAATCTTGCATTGTTTCACTATTTCCCTTGCAATTTCATCACACTCTGGGGATACCATGCCACCCATTTCTCTTACCTAACTGGCAGCTGTAGTATCATCACACTGAATATGAACAATTTCCCCTGAAATTTTTCTCTTGAAGGACAAAACAGCTAACAAAATTGCTTTTAACTCCAAAACATTTATGTGATTTTTACTTTCAGATGGAGACCATCTACCATTAGCGGTGGAGCCATCACAATAGGCACCCCAGCCTTCTTGGCTTGCATCTGTCTGTAATGTGATACTTGGTGACGGCATCACAATATCCTTTTTCCTGTTTTCAATCCACCAAATAACTTGTTGCTTACTAGCATTTGACAGTGACAGCGAGGAATCAAAATTCCAATTATTCTGTCATAAGGCCCTGACTTTTTGAGTTTTCCATACTCAACAGGAAAGGATGACATAATTTTGCAAAGTACACTGCTAGCTCTCTGATTGTAAGCTTTATAATACGTAAGAGTTTACGTTCTAAATGCACCAAAGTGCTTGCCTTCTCATCATCCATTATTACTTTCATTTGAACTATAATAAATCCGGTAAAATACGTCCGGATTCTTGTTAACGCGATAACTTATGAAGCTTAGCACCTAGAGTGGTCATATTTGGTGACAGCTTTCAATGGGGGAAGACTCAGACGCCACTCGACTTTGGTGACTTTGACGTCATTTTCAAGGTCACAACGACAAACTCGTGAAGCTTAGCACCTAGAGTGTTCATATTTGGTGACAGCTTTCAATGGAGGAAGACTCAGACGACAGACGACGTTGGTGACCTTGACGTCATTTTCAATGTCACCACGACACCACGTACGTCGGGATTCTTGTTAATGCGATAACTCATGAAGCTTAGCACCTAGAGTGGTCATATTTGGTGACAGCTTTCTATGGAGGAAGACTCAGAAGACAGCTGACACTGGTGACCATGACGTCATTTTGAAGGTCACTATGACACTTTGACCAATTTCTAATACATCTAGGCAATTCATTCCATTCTGTCTTAAGGACAAATAGATTATTTTTGCCAGTTTTGTGGAGATGCGAGCCAGACCTTAGGGCAAACAAGTAAATTGATAAAGGTCGCCATTGAATCTAAATCTCAGAAATTTTCTGTGTGAATAATGAATGTTTAAAAAATAATTACATCTTGCAGATCAACAGATACCATGTAGGTTTCTTTTGTGACAAGTGACAAAGCAGTTTCCAGTGAATCCATTTTAAAATGATGGTATTTGATATACTTATTCAATTCTTTAAGATTAAGTATCATTTGGAAAGAGCCATCTTTCTTTTCTCTCAAGAATATATTCGAAACGAACAGGCAAGTTTCATTTTCAACTTTTTCAATGACATTACGATCTAGGAATTTTTTGATTCGTACAGAGATAAATTCACTTTCTTTCTTATTAAAATTTATTGGTTTTGGTTCTTTCCTTAGAATAGGTAATGTTTTGTCAATAAATTCAAGTTTTACTTCCGAGACAAACTGTAAAATTGTTTTATCACTTGTCAGTTTAGACCATTCATTGTTCGGTTGCAAATCGAACAGCCCAGCCACAATGTCAACAATAAATTCTGGGATTTCTTCCCCTTTCTCCGCCGCTAAACCAAGGCTCTCTTTCAACTGATCAATGTCATTAGTGTCTTTATTTTCATTGCATGTTTTGTTCAAGTTTACATCGTCAATGTTTTTGTCAAGCAGAGCCGCAATTGGATCTTGCGTGGGAGAGTCGACATGCATTTGTCCCGATTCAAGACCGTAATCGTGTTCATCATCAAAATAATCTATCTTCTCGATAATTTTGTTGATAGATACTGTCACTAAGTCTAGTGAAATTGTTTTCCATGTTGCCACTAAGCTGGGTCAAACTGGAGTTCATTTTCCTCATTTCTGACAACATCGTCATCATTGTTGTGTCGAGAGACACGGGCGGCACGTGCACATCATCTTTTGATGTTGATTGCTTTGAGGTCGACGCCTCAGATGGTATAGATTTCGACGATTTCTGAGAATCATCTTTAGTTTTAGATTTCCCGTCAGACTTGCCGCTTTTCTTCCCACGTGGGGGTGAGAGCATGGCGTCAGCCATGTCCGTGCAAATTCTTTGGATTGGTGTTATGACCCCTCAGGTCATACAAACAAGCTATGAATAGATGTATGAAGACACCGCAGGTCTTTTCAGCAAACCATGCATAAAACGAGCTCGCTCAAAAAGCGTCTGATCTAAGCGCGAAACGCGAGTGCTCTGACTAGCCGATGCGCACTTGCCATCTCATGTGACCTTCGGCACGTGACTGGTTGGTAGAATGAACTTGCCAGGGACACTTTGAACATACTTCAAATATCACTTACAAAGATTAACAATGGATTTTGGGCTTAAATATAGATACTCTAGGTTATTGTAACAAGAACTGAAAGTTACCTGAAAAGTGAACCTCCCAAAATACTCTTTTAACTTTTAAAAGCACTTTGTCATAGAGTCATTGTTATAGTTATGATTCCATGGAAACTGCAACAAATAAAACTCCTTTGTTGGTCTAACCCTCAAAAGGAACATCAATGGATTATGGTTGATAAGACTATGAAGTTTGGTGATGCTAGCATGTATAGTTTAGGAAGTTTGTAAGTGACGGACAGACGGGCGCTAACGCTTACTACAAAGTGTGAGGAGGTAGCCCTGTTACAATATGTCTTGAATAATTATTCAAAAGTGAAAGGTGTCAAGACAAGTGGTGGCCGTCGGAGTGAACTGCTTGCATAAATCCTGAAGTTGCAATTACTTCGACCACTGAACCTTGTATCTAAATCGGGTCTTTGCCGACTGTGACTCTATATCAAATATCTGGTGAAACCCTCGTTTTTCAGTCATCTTAGATTTTCTGCTTTAATGGGTTACTTCGTTTTTTTCCCATCAACTTACAAATTAAAACAAACTCAGTATGTCATACTGTGCTAGTTAGTTAACGACGACAGTATCTGGCTGGAAATTTATCACTGTTCAGTGGAGTGCTTCGACACATAAGCAATCACATAACTTCAAAAGTGTGAGTAGGTAACATCCCCTTCTTCCTTAAATGTGATCCTCTCTCCTTGAAATGACTTATATATATCATGTTGTTCGAAGGCTGCAGGCGGGGATATGTGAGCTTTGATCACTTTTGCCTTGTTATTAAATGCTCAATTCTCAAATGGAAATTACAACATTTTCAACCTTTTCAGAGATGAGTTTGACCCGATTTCTTGCCGATACGGAACTATGTAAGTATTTCATTAATTGTTCTTCATAAATTTATTTTCTAATGTCATGATGTCACTCAATGTCTTTAGTCTCAGCATGGCTGTAAATACCCATTTCCTTTCAATGGAATGGTTTACATGATTTTCAAGACATTTTATTTAACTTTCATCCGTGTCAAAACATTAGTCATAATGATTCTCCTCCCATTATGCAAAAATTGTGATAATTGTTAGTTTTCTATTAAGATAGAACAACACTCATTCCAGTGTACAAGTTTTATAGTAGTTGCTTAACGTTACAAACTACTATCACATACAACTTGTTTTTCTAACTGCTTGAGACAAGTTTTCAAAATTTAAACATCATAGTATACTAATATTGTAAACGAATATTTGATATAGTTATGTTTTGCCTGAAGGACTGATAATGTAGAAACAAAATGCATTGTTCCTTAAACTTATATCTTTTCAGACAATGAAGAAGACAGTCGCTCTATTTCTGAAGGTAATGTTTCAAGCATATAAACAGTTTCCCAAAGATAAAAACGAGCTGCAGGAAACATTATAGGTTTGACCATTATATTCAGAAATCAATTTTGGTACTTTCCTCTTTCTTGGAAGAAACTGCGAACAGTATTACAATCAACACCTTAAGTTTACATATTTTTTTAGAGTTGTTCTTTGAGTTCGATTGTGGAAGTTGCCTAAGAATGTGACAGAGACGAAAAATACCATATATTTAAGAACTATTTTCTACCTTTCTTCAAATGGAGTTGAGCTTGAAAAAAAGGAATGATGTTTATTCTTACACCAGCGTTATATTGTATTGGGCGCTTTAAAGTATGCCTCTTGGTGGTATGTGGGCGCAATATGAGAAACATCTTTTTCATTAGGTCTTACGTAAGTTAGGAAGACCCAATATGTTGTAACGCTGTTTATTATTAGGTGCCGAGATGCACCTACACATAGTGACCTTTTTAAATATGTTGCCCTTGTCACTTCCCGCAATATTATTACTTTGTGTACTAAAGTGCTTATGTTACACCAAAAGAAGTTTCTGCTGTAAATGGTCGCTGTTTATAGGTAAAGAAACTAATTGGCATTGTGGCTTGCAAATACATTAAGGTCAGCAGACGAAGTCTGGAAAACCTCCTGTGATTATCCTGATCATTATTTTTTTTTTCCACGAGAGTTCGTGGTCTCTCTTTTTCTAAAACTACCGATGCAAATTCGAGGTTAGCCAATCAATGTCAATACTAGACAGGAACTTTAAATGGAGGTTCGAGGGATGATAAAAACAAACAGCCTCTATAAAATTCGTTAAGTAACAATGGCAGATTTTGCAAAATACCCTTAGAGACTTGCAACTTGTTCTTCAAGATGGTAATTAACATTTAAGAGAAAAAAGGTAGTGCAATACAAGTGGTCACGTGCATAAAAGGCACTTGGACTATTTCCGACTCCTGCTACTTTGAAAACCGTCTCCTTTAAAAATAATTGCAGAAAGTCAACATTATATAAAATTAGCTGATACATTGTTAAATTCCTTTGGTTTATTAAAATAACTCGTGAGAAGTGTATATTTGTCAGAATTGCGTATCCCATAGTAATTCATGGTGACCTTTCAACCGTGTCAATTAATGAATAAATGTAAACTCCAGCGCCTAATAACCTTAAGACTAAGGAATCGCAGGACATATTTGTGATTCACATGGGGTCATTTTCAATTTCATAAAAATAAAATCTAATATTGCTGCTCTACGTTACGCATATTATATATCTCACTAGGCTCCCTAACTCAAGCCGTCAGGTTAACCTTTGCTTCCATTTGACCTCTTAATCTCGTTGGTTTGCCTCCGAAGAGATTGTACGTGATTACTCTGTTGAATCTCTTAAAACTTTTCGATTTTACAACAAGTTGAACTTGCATATGTCCTTTTATCAAAACCATTTCAACAGAGTTTTTTTAATAACATGCCATTATTTAACGTACAAGGTTCCATCTCTTTAGCATATAAACGTCGCATGTGACTAATATAAACTAATAAAGAAACCTCTTATTAGTTTTTGTACATGATTTCGTGGTTATCGTTTATCAACATGTTTATGGTTAATTTGTTTCATAAACAAAATAGTTTACAACAACTTACCGAGAGTTCTGAAAATGTGGTCGCTGTGCTGCTAAAATATTCTTACTGTAACACAAAGGTCAAGATTTTTTTTAATGATATGTTAATACTTAACACATCAACATGTATAACAAATATAAAAACATTGAATAAAGAAATGAACCGATAAGCTTCAACCAAGGGTGATTGTTTTATAGGTTTTAACAATTCCAATTACATATAAAAGATTAAATAGGCCAGCTTCTGGTCGAATCGACCCAAAATATACATGTGTTAGCTAAGCATTTTGGTTACAAACATAACACAATAACACGAGTTTATCTTTAAGTATTCGCTTGACTTTGCTACTTGGCAGTACTTAAGCCTTCAAGACTTCCTGTTTGACCTGCTTAAAGTGTTTACCCTTCACATGCTTTTTTGTCTTAGTGGTAAACAGTAAGTTATGGATGTGACCAAATCTCATAACCAAATGTGATTATTGCAAAGAGGTTGATAATGTGAAAACACTATGCTAGACGAATTCCTCATGATTGACTTTTTTATTTGTACTGTTATGACGCTTCATTCAAAACAAGTTTCAAGTCTCTAGGTACATTTTGAAAAATTACCCCATGTTAAGTTTGGTTTGAAAGATTTCTCGTGATTTTGATCCTTAATTGTGAGCAAAAATTACTGTTCGCGCGATCGATGTTTTGTCAGTGTCTGCAAGTGGACATTCTGGTCTTACATTCCTGAAGATTTGGTGTAATTGTAAGTCTAACTTTTTGAGTTATCGCCCCTTGAACATGGTCACACGAGCCTAGTCGCCCAAATTTGAAGGGTTGCTGAGAAAAAAATATTAATGTTGGGATCTTCTATGAGTGTAATTCAAAACTAAAATGCTTCAGCTACATTCAGTATGAATATCAGCTCTCTACTGCAAGTATCATCAGAGAAGAAGGTGCATGGGGTCCGAAAATATAAAAAAGTCAAAAACAGCAATAATTGTATATTGGGCTATGAAAATAATTCCGTCAACTAACCTATGAAAAAAACTTAATTTAAGCAAATACCTGTGAACATTTAGTTTAATATGATTACTAAATCTGAGGACCTAGCCTGTTTTAAATTGTCAGACTCCTTTAAACCTGTGTGGTTCTTGAACTTGAAATCCAGCATGTTGCTATCCTGTGCCACCATGTGCTTGTCGATCACTTGTCCAAGCTCCTTACATGCCGGCATCACGCAATATTACAATGTGTAATGTTTTCGCTTTTTCACGCTATAGGGTTTTCCCTTCAAGACAGCAAGATAGCCAGTCAAGCGAACTCCCGTGAACATGATTTTATTTCAACTTTAAGATTTGTATCGTAGCATTGGTAAAATCTTAAAAAGTTATTTCCCTAAAAAAAAGGAATCACATAAACCAACTTGGTCTTAACCGCATGAGTTTCATTTTTCAATTGAATTCTACTTTAAGTCTTTATTCAAATTTAACACCTCAATGGAAATTATATGAGCTTTCTGAAAAGAAATTAAAAGATAATTTGGGTACTGGTGGTTGAGAAACGTACTAAGTAGGTTTCCTTGCGGAAATTTTCATTCAGCCAATAGAAAAATTATATTTTGAATTGAGCATTAAACTAACCATATATATAAATGTAACATTCTTTAAAGTTAGCAAGTAACAACACATTCGTCGCGATGCCACTTTGTTACGTTTTATTTCTATTTCTTTCAGGTCAATTTAAAGTTCTTCCTATATACAAGGAGTTGCTTCTGGCTTTGAATGACTTCTTCCAGAAAGGTAAAGTTTGCAATTAGCTAATGATGAAATCCTTTTTTTAAACTGCTATCGGCAGCAATTGCAACTGGAAACCTTTTTCAGCATAACGAAACGAGGTCAACTTCATCCCTGTTGCATCCATGAGGAAAAGACGTAACTCAAAACCTTCTACATCTAAAACTATTTTCTCTTCTTCCGTGTTGTGTGGTCGGTTTGTGTGCTTCAGATACCTCCAGGGCTTTTCCATCCGGAATCTACATGCTTCTTGAAGGGACAACGAAGCTGGACAGGTCGACGGGTACAATCAAGATCACAAATGAGTCGTTGTTAATAGCCTTATTTCCGTGTTTTCCCTTTTTGGATGATAGTCATCCACGTGTTAAATAACTGCAAAATCGGGGGTAACCCACCTTGAATGTCAATGTCAACTAGAACCGATGTCAGATGATTGATTTAACTGGTGACGTTATGTCTTGCTCGGTGTCCTGTTGACCTTCGTGAGGCGGTAGCTGGATTTAATTGTGGGTCCTCTGGGACGCATCATGCTGTAAGCCACAAATACCCCTCTCTTACTCATCCTGGCGTCTCAGAACATCAATTTACAAAATATAGCTAGACAAGCATTAAATCAGCGCTGAATTTGGTAAGACATTAGACTAAACGTCTGCTAGCGGGAATGTTTTGATCATGACTAATAAACAAGAAGTCACGAGAGGTCGGATGAATACAAGCGATTTCCAGCACGAATTTCAATGCATGCATACATCTCACGTAACACTTCTTATAAGAGATTCGCAGGCCCAAGGGTGGGTAATTGGAGTGCAGTTTTTGCTGATGAATTATTCCCGAGTTAAATGAAGAAAACCGGAATATTCAGTTCTGATTAACCGATGATGTTACAAAGGTTTTAAAACCTCTTTGAACTTCTTCCTCGGATAACAGAGCTAAATGTTGTATGAAACTGATAAGCAACAATGCCCCATCAAATATCTGATGAGCAGCAGTAGTGGATTTAGCAAATTTGGCACTTCAATGGGAATTATAAAAGATCTCTTGAAAATTTGTTTCCTTGGTGAAAAATTCAAATCTTTCCTCTGATCTAGAAGATAATTTCAATTATTTTCCAGTAAATACATTATTTTTCACAATCAACAACCTTACTGTGCTGTAAATTGGGGCTGTTTGTTTTCTATACACTTTCATTTTCTCCAGAATTTGATAGCCACAACACATTGAACAGAACTAATGGTTTATAATAACTAAATAGTTTATTTACATTTGGATATTATGACAGGATATTGGAAACCAAAAGAAAAATAATTACTGGCGTTTAAGCTATCCTCCTGATTACTGCTATTGTTTTCTTCACTGTTAGAAAGGGAAAACACATTGAACACTATGCCACGTTGTTAAGTTTTACTGTTAATTCTTTCAGATCAAATGGAAGTTGCTAATTTACTCGAGGATATTCTGTTGGCTTTGAACGCCTCCCTTCAGAAAGGTAAAGTGAACATTTTAGCTGATGATTTTATAATTACAAACAGCAGCAGCCTTTACACGTTTTCAGCTAAATCAAATAAAATCAATGTAATCCTTGTTGCATCCACGAGGAAAAAATGCATCATAACATATTCCTTTTCTAAACAAGCTATTTTCTCTTCTCTCTACTTCACAAAACAAAATCTTAAAGCTACAGGTAGGGGCACCTTAGTTGGAGAGGTCGAGGGGTAGAATCCTGCCAAAATTTGGATTCGTACTAAAACCAGCTGTCTTGTCTCTCACTATGCCATACTTTTTACCTTTCCCCTCATCTTTCCGATCCCTTTGTCCCTGTTTCTTTTCTCTCATGGATGCTTTTTGTCAACGTGTTAAATAACTGAAAAATTATTGAAAGCAACTCATCTTACTCAATGTTTATTTCACGAATTGCACAATTAGTAATTGACAGTCCTTAAATTGTTTTAATTCTGAGTACTATATTTTTGGATGCTTGTCATTCATACGTGTTTAAAAACTGAAATAATGTTCAAAACACGTTAAACCCCAACTCACTCAGTGGCTTTCTCATCTGCGAAGAATTTCTGTCATTTAAAGAAAAATTGTACATTGAATAATTATGTCCAGGTCTGTATTAGAGTTGCCATCTTTCACCCTGAAATTAATGATTCGATTTTTTACTGAAGTCAGTACTTTTGGAATTTTCATCAGGAGTGTGAGTGAGTTGGGGTTTAACGTGCTTTGAACAATATTTCAGTTATTAAACACGTGTATGACAAGCATCCAAAAGAGAGTGGACAGATCAGGGAGAAAGGGATCGACAGGATGAGAGAAAAGACGGAAAGAAAGGCATAGTGAGAGATAGACAACACGTTTTAGAAGGAATTATATATATCTCTATTTAATGGACGAATATTTTGGAATTGGTATTATTTGCATTTGAAAATCACTTAGTATTAATAAAACCAAATTAGTTCTTGAACAGTGATACATTAGTTACAAAGTTTCTGGAACACTCTACCATTGGACTAAATATCTTATCGTGGTGTGGTGGCTTCAGAGACCCCGATAGCTATGCCAGCCGGAGCCTACATGCTCCTGTTAGGGGCACCCAAGCTGGACAGGTCGACGGGTAGAAACCAGACTAAATTTGAGTCCTTCTAAAACCTGTTGTCTATCTCTTACTATGTCTTACTTTCCGTCTTTTCTCCCTTATCTGTCCACTCTCTTTTCGATGCTTGTCATCCACGTGTTTAATAACTGAAATGTTGTTCAAAACACCTTAAACCCCAACTCACCTATTTTCGTTTTAACACTATCGTGTTTACCTTTCAAAACAAGATATCAGGCTTACGGGATTTCGATTGGCACGCTAAGAAATGTTATTGTAGCATTAACAAACTTTGTTTTAAGAGCAAGATTTCCATTTGAACTCTCCTTTAAACCACGTGTTTAATAACTAAAATATTGTTCAAAACATGTTACCCCCAGACTAACTCACTCAAAAGTCTTTCTTTAAAAAAGAAATTAACTTTTAAACATAAATGGTTATTTTGTGATTTTTTAAATACATTTTTAACTCTTCAAAGTTAGAGATATTGACAGCACATGTAACGCCATGCCACTTAGCTACGTTTTAAATCTTTTTCTTTCAGGTCAATTTTTCGTTCTTACTCTATACAAGGAGGTGCTACTGGCTTTGAACGCCTTCTTCCAGCAAGGTAAAGATAGCTGAAGATGAATTCTTTTTTAAACTGCAGCAATTGCAACTGTCAACCTTTTTCAGCTCAGGAAATCATGTCAGTCCACACTTTCCACTTCTAAGTTAACTATTTTCTTAACTCCTCAAAACAAAATTCTAAAGCTAACCCTTTCATATTTTGAATAATTCCTCTCTTAATCTTTGACAATTGTGCAGGTAATTTCTGGACTGTCGTTAGAGTGTTTTAATTCTGATCATTCTCATAATTCTAGTGGCTACCTAATCTGCATTGAATATCTCTGCAATGCTTCACTGAATTTCATGGGAATAGTGCAGTGGTAAGCGCGTTCGGCTTCGGATCAAGAGGTCCTTGGTTCGAATCTCGCAACTTTGCAGTAGAGAACTGTTCAATGCAGAGTCAGTTTTTGGTGCAATGCTTCACTGAATATTAGCGCAGTACCAGCCGGTTCTAGCCGATGCTCGCAGGTTTCACTGATATGCAAAGCCAAAGTGGTGTTGCAGGCTTTCTCCCTGCAGTTAAACTAACAGCCGCGATGCAAGTGAAATATTCTTGAAAGTGGTTTTAAACCCCGTATCACCACCAACAAGAGGTGGTACCTTTACTTATATCGTCCAGGTCTGTAACAGAGTTAGATCCTTTTCACAAGCCAGCATTTTAAAAAAGATTATCAGGATAATTTGTAGGCAAATTATCCGCCCGAGTCCTGATCTGAATTACTGGCCTTGAAGAAGATGGATCACGCGTTTGTGTCGTTGAATTGAAAACACTCCTTTCAGCATTTGCATTAGCATGACGACGGAGGTGTGCGCAGTGAATGTAATGATTGTAGGAAATTTGCCAAGTGTCTGTACAACATTAGGATCGACTCCTCTGAGTCGAAGCCGGGTCTGAAGTATTTAGAGGTGAATCAAGGCGCTGACAGTTGACTCGTGTCTTATTCCATTATCTAGGTAACGTTGGCAGCTTAGATTCAAATGACGAGCGCAGTGAGAAGAGGTTGTATGTAATAATTGTCTCTCATAATCGTGTACATGCAGAGTGCATTAGACAGGTAAAAATGTGTGAAGGGACGAGCGTGGTCGGAAAACTGTCGATAGACATCATAATCCCACTGCCTCTGACGCTTCCCTGAAAGCCTTGATTACCTTTGTGATTTTCTCAGGTTGGTTACTGCAGCTAATGGAAGATGCATTTTTCAAACAGTCAAGCACTAAGCCTATCAGATCACCTGCGTCTGTAGTAACGCAAGGGAAAAAACATTGCAGCTGTTAAGTCAATCTGAACCTGTACAACAACAACAGCGTGCTCGTCATATATGCCTTTTATATTATAAACAGTGCGTTGCTATAAATATATGCCACTCACTAGCACTTTCAAAGACATCAGCTTGTGTGCTTCAGAGACGCCGAGAGCTTTTCCACCCGGAGTCTAGAGTCAGTGGTCCTAAGTACGTACGGTTTTGGTCCTAGCGTGAATGCGCCGCTTATTTCCGAAAACGGTTTTGGAATGTCACATACCAGAATGAAGCTTGTCCAATGAGGAGTATGAAAAATCAAACCAGTTTGTCGTACGGGTTTCGGTGCGTAGCCCCCGTCAATTTTCCCAGGCAAACCTCAATGCCCACAATGCCGTACGGAATTGCTGCAATACCGTACACCTGACCCCTCAATATCATACAAGGTGCTTATTATCGTACATAGTGTTTGTTTTCAGTTTGTAAGTGCCTGTTGGTTAAGTACACATTCAAAATTACTATTTAGATCCTCTGACTGTACTAAAGACGTAAAGCAAACGAAATGGCTCCTTTTTCTGTTAATCACGATTTAATTACATATTATTTGTCTTTGATACGAACCTAAATTCTGTATGTGGTGATATATATTCGAAACATCTTCATCCTCAAAACACACACAAATGATGGTTTTCTATGAAAGTATCAAAACAACCTTATAAATGCACAAGATCCAATTGACGCGCGCCACGGTCCGTTTCTCGACCATAATCATATTGTCACTGTTCAAAACTAACTAGCGTTAACATGGTACTTGTGCTGTTACATGGTAACAGTCTGTGTAACTGCCGTTTTGTTCAATTTGGAAACTCTTTTTGCACAGTGCTGATTCGCATATGTTACTCTTGTTTACACCAATGGCTGTTCCGGTGTTAAGCTCCGTCGTCTGCTCTGATGATATTTGCTGTTCTTTTAAACCAAGAGAAACCATAATGTAAGAATTCTTGTTTTATAGATCTCATAACTCATTACTGTAACCCTTTGTTATGATTTTGTGTCATGACAATCTTTATTTTTATGTAAAATAAGCTGAGAATACTTTCATTGGGAAAGCACATGGTCTGTACCTGAAAGTTCATGTTTGTTATAAATAGGACCCTTCATGCTCTGATAATGATTTAAAAGTGAGAATAATTAACTTTAAAGCATTACTACATGTTTTCTGCTGATGGACATTGTAATATTACCTGCATTTTGATATTTCTGATATGTTTTGAGGATTGTCTGTAAACCTGCATGTGTGCAATCAGGAATTTCTGTTTTGTAAAGACTGTATCATTAATTTGTTACAGCTTCTTACTCCTTCAAGAACTCGGAATAAAAGCTGGAGGGAAAAAGGAGTTGGTGTCATTTTTGCCTGAGCTTTAGACACTACAGTAAGAAGATTGCGACCTCTCTTCAAGTTGCAACTGATGCTGTTAAAACTCTGAACTGTTAAGGTTATCTGTTTCCTTGTTACCTGTAGACCTACCTGCTTAGATGTACCAACAGGTACATACCTGTTACCCTTCTGCTGACTTACCTGCTGATATACCAGCCTGTGACTCACCTACTGCTACACTGTGACTCACCTGCTGCTACACTGTGACTCACCTGCTGCAACACTGTGACTCACCTGCTGCTACACTGTGACACACCTGCTTCTACGCTGTGACACCCCTGCTTCTACGCTGTGACACACCTGCTTCTACACTGTGACACACCTGCTTCTACACCGTGACACACCTGCTTCTACACTGTGACAGACCTGCTTCTACTCCGTGACACACCTGCTGCTACACTAGCTGTGACAAACCTGCTGCACACCTGCTTCTACACTGACACGCCTGCTTCTACGCTGACACACCTGCTTCTACGCTGTGACACACCTGCTTCTACTCCGTGACACACCTGTTTCTACGCTGTGACATACCTGCTGCTGGCCGTGACATTCCTGCTGATACGTCTTGACATACTTTACAGAGACTTGCCTTTATTGACACTTATCTGTGTTAAAGACTCTTTTGTGTTAGTTAAGACTTATATGATTACTTATGCCTTAATTAATATCTGCCTTTCAGGTAATAATGTCTGCAGATTCTGAGGTAGAGTTAAAACACCCTGAAAACTTAGGTGCTGCTAGTGTTCCCAAAGTAGAGCTGAAAACCCCTGAAAGTAAAGGTTCTGCTAAAGGATCTAGACTGGAATCAGAATTCGCTGAAGATCCAGGAGATGGAGCGTCTCGACACACTCAAAAGAGTCGTTCGTCACGAACTTCTCAGCTGACCCAAAAACGAGCTAAGGCTGAAGCAGCCAAAGCTGCACTGGAGTTTGCAGTAATGGAAGCTGAACTCAAGCGGAAACAAGCTGAAATGGAAGCTGAAATCAGGAGAAAACAAACTGATATGGAAGCTGAAGTCAGAAGGAGGCAAGTTGCTTTGGAGGCTGAGCTAGATATTCTACATCATAGAAAGGAGGCTGCAAAGGCTGAAGCTGAAGCAAGAGTATTGGAAAACTCCCAAGATGGCTCAAGGTTATCACTGCCGGAGGAAAATGCAATTGATAGAACCAGAAGATTTGTTGCTTCTTTACCAGATAACCAACCTGTAACGCCAACAAGCCCTGATGTGCCAATACCTCTACGCGAACAAACTTCATCAGGACAAATCTTAAGTAATCAAGATGTTGAGACTCCAAAGGAACTGGTGAGATTTATTCTGAAAAAAGACTTGATGATGTCAAGACTGACCACCTTCAATGATCGTCCTGAGTTCTACAACGCATGGAAGGCAAGTTTCAAGGGATTTGTGTCAGAACTTGGAGTCAATGATGTCGAAGAAACTGATTTACTTGTTAAATACCTGGGACCAGAATCATCCAAACATGCTTTAAGTCTTCGTGCTGCTAACCAGTGTCACCCAGACCGTGGACTGCAGAGAATCTGGGAAAGGCTTGATGAACGATATGGGAGTCCCGAACTAATTGAGGCTGCACTGAGAAGAAAGTTGGACAATTTCCCAAAACTGACAAATAGGGACAGCGAGAAGCTTTATGACCTTGTTGACATACTGTCCGAGATTGAATCAATCAAGGAAGATCCCAAATATAACTGTCTATTGTCATACTTCGACTCCTCATCTGGAATTCTTCCGATCATAAACAAATTGCCTTATGGACTGCAGGAAAAGTGGACTTTCCATGCATCAAGATATAAAACTGCCAAATCTGTCTCTTTTCCACCTTTCCCAGTCTTCACAGAATTTATTAGAGACATCACCAAGACCAGAAATGACCCGAGCTTCAAATACGACCATACTGCCCCACTACCTCCTAGGAAAGTCAGCGCAAAGAAAACCGTTGGCACTGAATCTGCAAAACGACAAAGTACTCCTCTCTGTCCTCTTCATAACACTGCAAGTCACAACCTTAACTCTTGTGGAACTTTCAAGGCGATGGGTCTTGATGAAAGGAGAGACTTCTTAAGGAGTAAAGGCATCTGTTTTCGATGTTGTGTATCAGATCACTCATCAAGACTGTGTTCTGGACCTGCAAGATGTAGTGAGTGTGCCAGCCATTACCACCCTACTGCACTTCATGTCGGCAAACCACGCCAAGGCGGGGAGAGGGCACAATCTGTTAATGCAAAGTGTACCCAAGTCTGTGGCCAGCGTTTTCCTGGTAAATCCTGTGCCAAATATGTTCTTGTTAATGTATATGGTCCTGAGAACTCTAGGCAACCAACACAAATGTATGCAATCTTAGACGACCAAAGTAATTCGACCCTGGCCAAGCCCCAGTTCTTTGACATGATGGGTATTGATGGAGAAAGTCTGCCATACAACTTAGTTTCCTGCACCGGAAGTGTTCAAACATCTGGACGTCGTGCTCGAGGTTGTGTGATTGAAGCGCTGGATGGGAGCTGCCAGCTTGACCTACCTACTGTCATAGAATGCTGTGAGATACCGGATGTGAGAGAGGAAATCCCAACTCCAGAAGTTGCAAGATACCACCCACACCTGAATGACATTGAGGAATGCATACCTCCACTGAACTGTAATGCTGAAATCCTACTGCTGATTGGGAGAGACTTAATTGAAGCTCACCATGTGCTTGCTCAACGTTTTGGTCCTAAAAAGGCACCGTACGCTCAGAAATTACCGCTCGGTTGGGTAATTGTTGGAGAAGCTTGTTTAGGTGATCTGCATGAACCAGACTTAGTTAACGTGAACAAACTGTATCTGACCAGAAGTGGAAGACCATCACTGTTCAAGCCTTGTTCAAGTGTCTTCCAGTGTAAAGAGAGTGTTATTGAGAAACCTGTAAGTAGAGAAGGAGCATGTGACCTGAGTTCTGATATCTTCTCTATCACCAAGGAAGATGAAAAGTCTGGACTGTCAATTGAGGATAAGGAATTCATTAAAGTTATGGAGGATGGATTCTACAAGGACCAAAATGGTAACTGGGTAGCTCGGCTCCCTTTCAAGACTTCCAGACAGAGTCTACCTAACAACCGACCACAAGCTGTGAAGAGAGCAATGACATTGGATCGTAGTCTACGAAGAGATGCTGACAAGAAAGAGCACTTCACCTCTTTTATGAAGAAAATATTTGACAACAATCATGCTGAACTGGCTCCAAAACTGCGCCCTGAAGAAGAATGTTGGTATCTGCCCTTGTTTGGCGTGTATCACCCCAAAAAGAAAGACCAAATCAGGGTAGTTTTTGATTCGTCGGCTGAGTACAATGGAGTGTCCCTGAACAAAGTTCTCCTACGAGGTCCTGATCTGACAAATTCCCTCATAGGAATTCTTCTTCGCTTCAGGAAAGAGCCAATAGCTATCACTGCAGATATTCAACAAATGTTCTACTGTTTTCGAGTGAAAGACACTGACAGAAATTATCTGCGTTTCCTTTGGTATAAGGACAATGACATGAACAACAAACTTGTTGAGTACCGTATGTGTGTACACGTGTTCGGAAATAGCCCCTCTCCAGCTGTTGCAACATACGGACTGAGACAGACAGCACGTGTCGGCATTGAAGAATACGGTGAAGACGTGCTTCAGTTTGTAGAAAGGAATTTCTACGTTGATGATGGACTGTCATCAAGTCTACTGTAGATGAAACAATTGATCTCATGAGAAGGACACAGGAATGTCTACTGAAGAACGGTAACCTGCGATTGCACAAAATAGCCTCAAATAGTGTAGAGGTCATGCAAGCATTCCCTTCAGATGACAGGGCGAAAGATTTGAAGGATCTTGATCTAGGAGCTGACTCCTTCCCACCACAGAGAAGTCTTGGGCTGACCTGGGACTTGAAGTCTGATGTGTTCACTTTCAAGGTATCTTCTACTGGAAAACCGTACACGAAGCGTGGAGTCTTGTCAACTGTGAATAGTCTGTTTGACCCTTTAGGAGTCGTCGCTGCTGTTGTCATCCAAGGAAAACTTCTTCTGCGGAAACTTGTATCTGAGAACACTGATTGGGATGCCCCCTTACCTGAACCCTACCAACGAGAATGGGAAAACTGGAAAATGTCACTCAGCTACCTGGAAGACTTGCAGATTCCGCGAACATACATCTCTGGATCCCTGACCAATGTGCCTCAGATTGAGATTCTTGTCTTCTGTGATGCCTCGGAGAAAGCAATTGCTGCAGTGTCATATCTACAAACTGTACATACTGATGGAACGACTAACTGTGGGTTTGTCCTTGGCAAAGCTAAGGTCGCACCAAAAAATGGCCATACAATTCCAAGATTGGAACTCTGTGGTGCTGTTCTAGCTGTTGAGATTGCAGACCAAGTGTGTGACCAGTTGGATTTGCCAATCAATGACGTAAAATTCTTCACTGATAGCCAGATTGTACTCGGATATATCCGGAACGAGTCCAAGAGATTCCAGATATACGTCTCCAACAGAGTGGAAAGAATAAGAAAGACGTCTGATCCAGGACAGTGGTTCCATGTTGCTACCGACATCAACCCTGCTGACTGGGGAACACGATCTTGTCCTGCGGAAAAGATGAAGCACTGTAGTTGGCTCTTTGGCCCAAGGAAAATAATTGAGACTGAAGGACTCAATACTGTTGTCCCAGAGGACCAACCACAACCTGACCTATTGGTAGAAAACAACAGAGAGGCAAACAAAAATAGAGTAGTCTGTAACCTGAAAACGGATTGCTTTGCACGATTCTCTAGCTGGCAGAAATTGGTCAGAGCCTTGACTTTGCTGAAAACTGTTGCAAGAAAATATTGCAAAAAGACTGTCGACACCTATACAAGCCTAGAGACAAGAACTGAACAATTTATCATCAAGGAAGTCCAACACAAAGTATTTGGGAATGAAATTGAATCACTCAGACATGGCAAGGTTCTTCCCAAGCGCAGTCCCATTCTGGCACTGAATCCGATGCTAGATGAAGACGGTATGCTAAGAGTGGGTGGACGGCTCAACAAGGCTCAACTGACAACTGCACGGAAAAATCCTTTGATCATTCCAGGTCAGCACCATATAGGCACCCTGCTGGCACGATACCATCATGAGAATGTGATGCATCAGGGAAGACACTTCACTGAAGGTGCCATCAGATCTGCTGGTCTTTGGATTACAGGAGGAAAGAGACTAATAAATTCACTGATCTATTCCTGTATCAAGTGCAGAAAACAAAGAGGTAATCTTGAACATCAGAAGATGGCCGACCTCCCAACTGATCGATTAGAACCAAGTCCACCGTTCACTTTCGTAGGAGTAGACACCTTTGGTCCGTGGACAATCACAACCCGCAGAACTAGAGGAGGCCAAGCTAGCAGTAAGCGTTGGGCCCTGCTGTTTACGTGCTTGACGACACGTGCCATCCACATTGAGGTGGTGGAAGAGATGAGCAGTTCTGCATTCATCAATGCAATGAGGCGTTTTATGTCAGTCAGAGGAAATGTTTCAGAATTCAGGTCTGACTGTGGGACCAATTTTGTTGGTGCTGTACATGATCTAAAGATCAACTCTGTGAATGTTGAAGACGGACTTTCTGACTGAAAAGAGGACCAAGTGGGTCTTTAACCCTCCACATGCTTCTCACATGGGAGGATCCTGGGAACGCATGATTGGTGTGACACGTAGGATACTGGATGCTATGATGGCTGGAACTGTTGGTAACAATTTAACACATGACATGATGACAACTCTAATGGCAGAAGTATGTGCCATTGTCAATGCAAGACCAATAACGCCTGTATCAACTGATCCTGAGATGCCTTGGGTGCTGAGTCCATCGACGCTTCTCACTCAGAAGACTGACCATGTCACTCAACCGATGGGCGACCTGGAACTAGGTGTCCTGTACAAGTCCCAATGGAAACGTGTCCAGGCAATAGCAGATCACTTCTGGAAACGTTGGAAAGATGAATACTTGCACACCTTGCAGAATAGACCCAAATGGAAGCAAGACAGGCCCAATCTCATGAATGGAGATCTTGTGCTATTGAAAGATAAATCTGTCCATCGAAATCAGTGGCCTATGGGAGTCATTCTTGAAGCTGTCAAAAGTGATGATGGTAGAGTTCGTAAAGCTGTTGTCCGAATTATGAAAGATGCCAAACCTGTGAATTACACCCGCCCAGTTACTGAGCTGGTGTTACTGTTGTCATCAGAGGAATGACTTTTGAGTTATCACACCCTTGTTATAGTGTTCTCTGTTTTAGAAACTACTTCAGTCATTTTTAATGTACTCTACTTCATTATAGTTTATATGATATCCTTGAGATATCAGACGGGGAGTGTGCTGTTACATGGTAACATAATGTGTAACTGCCGTTTTGTTCAATTTGGAAACTCTTTTTGCACAGTGCTGATTCGCATATGTTACTCTTGTTTACACCAATGGCTGTTCCGGTGTTAAGCTCCGTCGTCTGCTCTGATGATATTTGCTGTTCTTTTAAACCAAGAGAAACCATAATGTAAGAATTCTTGTTTTATAGATCTCATAACTCATTACTGTAACCCTTTGTTATGATTTTGTGTCATGACAATCTTTATTTTTATGTAAAATAAGCTGAGAATACTTTCATTGGGAAAGCACATGGTCTGTACTTGAAAGTTCATGTTTGTTATAAATAGGACCCTTCATGCTCTGATAATGATTTAAAAGTGAGAATAATTAACTTTAAAGCATTACTACATGTTTTCTGCTGATGGACATTGTAATATTACCTGCATTTTGATATTTCTGATATTTTTTGAGGATTGTCTGTAAACCTGCATGTGTGCAATCAGGAATTTCTGTTTTGTAAAGACTGTATCATTAATTTGTTACAGCTTCTTACTCCTTCAAGAACTCGGAATAAAAGCTGGAGGGAAAAAGGAGTTGGTGTCATTTTTGCCTGAGCTTTAGACACTACAGTACTTTTTTGGTAAAAGTCGGTATTTCTCAATCAAATTACACCATTGATAAAGTTTCCATTGATTCGCAAACGCACATAATCTCTATATATATATCAAATTTATAAATTAAATTTTCATTTCGATGAAGCACGTCATGTCATTTTTTTTTAAAAAGAACATGAAAAGGTGAACCATAACATTTTTAATATCAAACCATGTAAATGTTTGATTTCCACGACTTGAGGTTCAGTTCTCTTTGAATCAAATCAAAACATTATCAATAACTTTAATTTAATTGTCTTTGAATCCATGGTTTAAGATAGTTATTACTTTTGATTTTTAACTTTTAGCTTTAGTTCTCTCTGCTCCTTCCTGGCCTTCTTTTCTGCTCCAGTTTTTCGTTTCTGTTCAGCTTTCTCTCTCTTCATTTCAACGATGGCATTACTCGTCAATATCTTGTGGGAGGTCAGCTTCCGGGGTTTACCTTGCCCACAGGAATTTGACATTCAGGCAAGGCAAACTCCTGGGTGACTGCCCCGAGTTCTGATGGAGACATGCCTTCCTCGCTTGTTATCTGGACAACCATGTTGCCAGATTCATCAAAAGAGGAAGGCACGTCTCCAGTCAGAACTGAGAGAATGAACTCTTCCGGGGACAGTACCTCCGCTCCCTCTGGAAGGTCAACCTGGGCGGATGTAGTAGGTATTTGGTCAACGGCAGGGGATACAACGTCGGCAACTGGTGGAGATGTTGGTATTAATGTATCAAATGGCTGCGAGGGGGAGAAAGCTGATGTGGGTATGGCTGTTGGATTGAAAATTGATGGTAAATCCCACATTTCTTGAAACCATTTATTATGTTGCTTGATGTGAATGCTTTCTGGTAGGCGCCTCTAAACAGCCTAGGCCACTCCCACTTGCCTACAATGTTGTTTGGGTTGCAGCTCATAAAATCAGAACATCCAAAGCTCCACTCTCTACTGAAAGAACTGAAGACACTTTTATCAAGTGGACAGAGCCACTGGGTTGTATGGGCAGGGAACGCGAGAACTGTAATGTTGTTCTCCCGTGCCTTCTCCAGAAAACCCAGTGGCTCGTGGGAGATCAGCTGGGGTCTCTCTGAGCCGCAGCGCTTGAGAAAATGGTCTTCAAACCACCTCTCCCCCAGCTGATCTTCCATCCAGGCTCTCTCCTGGTATGTGTAAACAGTGCCGGGAACGCCAAGTTTGTTGTTGTAGGCACCCAGACTTCTTTGGGTTTTGCCTCTCACAATTGCCACTGGAGGTATGTTGTTCCCGGCAGCGTTTACACATGCCAGTACTGTTACCCTATCACGGTCATTTCCAACACGACCAAGAATATTTTTTATCCCTGTTTGCGCGAATACCTTTGCCGGGTGGTGAGTTAGTGGAACCCCAGTCTCGTCTATGTTCCAAATGAGATGAGGTTTGTTGTTCAAAGCTAGTGTGTTAAGCAAACCACCTAAACTCTCAAAATAGTTGTCAACAATGACAGGGTTTAACATCCTAGCTCTCATGGTAGATAACGCCACCGGTGCTCTTAACTTCACGTCAGGATGACGTTTTAGAAACCTAGATATCCATTTTTTCCCAGGAATCCCCCCTTTAATGGATTCTTGATATGGAGCTGCTTGCAGATTCTTGCCACCTTTATTATCAACTGTCGTCTAGTGATGCCGAATCCCTGCATTGCGGCCGATTTCAACTTTTCTATTACTTCTTTCTCGATGTCTGCGGAGATAGTCGGAGGGCGCCCAAGATGCAAATCACCTTCGTATCTACCAGTGACTCGGTCAGCAATCGTCATTACTGGTACACCATGTAGTTTGCTTGCTTTTCTATAAGACATCCCCATGTTTACCGCACTAACTGCTTTTTGAAGGCCCTCCCTCGTGTATGTTCTTTTCTTCCCCATCTATAAAGTAGCTATGTTTAATTAACTCAAATAAAAAGAACAAACGCTTTTTGATTGAGGAAGATATTCATTTAATTTAGTAGCAACTACAGTGTTCTAAAATTTCCATAACAGCTTTTAGATCCTGTTGAAGATCGTAGTGGTCTTAGATGTAAGACCTGACGTGCCACGTGCATAATAGACATTTCGCCATTTACTCGATGTTGACATTTTAGTACATCGCAGATGACAGGGGCAACAGCGCTTCCATAAGTTTGATTGTCTAAACTTTTCAGTAGCAATTCCTTTATTACTTCAGCCTCGTCCTCACAATATACATCATCGATGATAATGTTTCTTAATGAGATCTTTACTAAATCCTTCGCGATGAGCATTTTCCCCAGAAAGTTCTTGATCTCTAATTTGTTTCGGCAATGCCATCTGCAATGTAGTATAGATTCTTTTTCATAAAAGAGCATCGGTATTTAATGTGACCTAGTACAGGCGTTAATTTTATTCTGATTCAATTTAAGTTCAGATTTATTTTCATAATCTCGTCAATTAAATGCGTATGACATCAAAGCCAGAACCTTAAACAAAATCTGATTCACAGGGTGAAAATACCCTGAATCCGTTAGCCGGATCCCCTGCCGGATCCTCCGGATCCTCTCAACAATGGTATACTGGGATCCGTCGCCGGATCCCTCACCGGATCCGGGATCCGGGCGGACACCGCCGGATCCCTTGCCGGATCCCCAGTAGATCAGAATACAGGGATCCGGCGCCGGATCCCTCACCGGATCCGGGATCCGGACGGACACCACCGGATCCTCTTCCGGATTCTTAGTAGATAAGAATACTGGGATCCGGAGACGGATACCCTACCGGATCCTCTCCTTGTAGCGAAAGTATGATTGTAGTTTAGAAAAATGAAGTTTTTTAAAGTTAGGTAAGCTTTTGTCACAACAATACACCATACATCTTTGACAGCTTTTACATATTCTTTACATGATATTGTCATATAAAGGCCGTTTGCATTTATAAAGAAAAAATAAGTGTTGATATGTCTTTGTGAAAGATTGTTAGCCAAAGCTGACAAAGTCAAGTTTAAATGATAATGTTTTGATGATTCGATTCAAATTGAAACACAATCTTCAGAAAAACACTATTTATTCGGAATCAGAATTTAAGGGGTTATTTCTTATCAAATTTTTTTTTCAAAATACTTTCTGAAATAACCATGGTAACGTATACTATTTAGCACCAATTGTCACGCTTGAATGCACACTCATCACACCTGTTGGTCAGTACACATATCAACTTGCATAATTAGGGTCTTACATAAGTGTTAATATTGTAAATGAATTCGCTTAGATAATATATCATAGATCACTTATAGTTATGCAAAACTTTAGTACACAAATTAAATAAAAAATAATTATATTCAATGATTTCAAACATTTATTTACAAACGCACACACACTTAAATAAATAACAAAAATCGTATAAACATATATATCTATAAATCTGTATGCACCTGAGGGTAGTGTTTGTAGCTATTTCATGTGTGATTTTATTTAAACATATTTATACAAAACCAAGTATACACCTGAACAAAGGTAATTGCAAAATTGTCAGATTTCAGAAATTTATGAAACCCATTCTGTGAGTGAAATTATATCCGTATCTTACAGCGTATCAGGCGAGTTTTTTTATACCAGAAATTGAGGGGTCAAGGAGGGGGGTCACCTTATATACGAGGCCTATGTTTACGGCCCGTAATCATGTCGACCTGCCTAGCTATATACGTTATTGATAATAATAATAAATAATAACTAGGACTGCCAAGGAAGTACTTAGGTCTTCAAGACTTCCTGCTTGAAGTTCACACAGTGTTAGAGCTTCAAATGCTTCTTTGTGTTAGTGGTATTCAATTTGGTCCTAAGCAATTTGCGATTTTTGCAAAGAAGTTGATAATGCGCAAAAACTATGCTAGTCATGAATTTGTCATGATTTACTTTTTTGTTTGTACTGTTATGACGCTTCATTCAAAACAAGTTTCAAGTCTGTAGGTGCATTTTCAAAAAGTACATCATGTTTTTGCCGATTTTGATGGTTAATTGTGAACGAATTTGACTGTTCGCGATCAATGTTTTAACAGTTTCAGCACGTCCACATATAGGTCTGACATTCCTGATATAATGGTGCAATTGTGAGTTGAAGATTTTGAGTTATCGCCCTTTGAACATGGTCACATGAGCTAAGATGCTCGAGTTTGAAGGGTTGCTGAGAAAAAAGTTTTAAAGTTATGACCTTGAAAAGGTCAAATTCAGAAATACAATGCTTCAGCTACATTCAGTATGAATTTCAGCTCTTAGATGCAAGTATCTTCAGAGAAGAAGATTCTCAAAGATGCATCGGTTGCGAAAATGCAAAAAAGTCAATTAAAGCAATATGGCAGCGCAAGTATGCAAGCTACGAATTTGCCATGATTTAATTGTTTGCTGCAAATGTAATTGCGCATCTTTTAAAAAAAGTTGCAAGTCTCCACGAGCATTTTGAATTTTTTTTCAATGTTAATTTCTGAAAATTTGAATGGTACTGTGGCTTTAACGCATGATCCGATCAAGCTCAAATGCTTGGCACGACTATTCCTCAGTAAGGGCTATCAGCTTTGCCAAGTTTGGTCAAATTTGCAGCAGTAGTTTTGGCTGAATCCGATTCACAAAAAAGTACAAATAATAATAATAAGAAGAAAAACTTGAAGAAATCGGATAATAACAATAGGTCTTCCAGACTTTGTCTTGAAGACCAAATAATTTTGGGAACTTTTTTTTCAATTGAGAAGAAATAATTTATAAAGAAAGTGAGAATTTGAGAACACGTATTTTGTATATTGAGAAGATGTATTTTATAAAGAAAACAGTAACGCATCTATATTTACGTTTATATATATACACATTGTGATGGCAAACGCACAGGTCAGAGTTCGCTTCGTTGAGTCCGTTCGTGGAGGAAGATCACTGTATTATGCTATGAACAAGTTTCGTGACTAGTGGAGACAGATTGCAGTCAGCGACGTTGAACCACAACCATCCTGAACCTGACTTTATCTTCAAAGTTGATGAATTCAAGGCCAAGTTGATCCACCGTGCCAAGACGGAGATAGCAAACCTGAGAAAACATCCCAACGTAGTCCCCGACAGCCTCCTTCGACTCATATCTAGCTTCTCTGCTGTCAAGACAGGTATGTATCGACAACGTCATAAGACCATCGCTGCACTTCCTACCAACCGCCAAGACATCACCCTGGAAGGAGAGGGGACACAGACAGTGGTCAGCAGTTCCTACACACAGTTGGAGGCGGTGAACCAGTCCTTATCCTCACAACCAACCAGAACATGGGTTTCTTTTGCGACGCTGACGTGTACGGCGATGTAACTTTCTCTTCTGCCCCGAAAATCTTCGATGAGATTTACACCATTGAACAACAGTGGCAACATGAGAAGTGTTTAATTAAACCACTGTGTACATAATCTTGTCCTACTTGTTATTTGTTAGAGTTGTTAATTGTGTGCATTCAGCCGTTACATGGGTGACCATGTACCGCGACGCCTACGCTCATCGAAGCATGTCGGGTAGCCTTTTTAGGCTTCGCGGGCCATAACCCCTCCAGCCGAGAGAGACGCCTTGATGTCAATTCATCGGCAAAAAAACGTAATGACATTACTTTTATAAATATTACATATTAATTATGGAAATAAATTGTTTTCACACGTGGTCACCTTATACATTGTAACATACGGTAATCTTCAAATAGGGCACTGGCTGTGGATGTTGCCTAGTGATGAAATATGATCAGTTTGGTTGTTTACGAGATGATTATAATTATGGTTCTTAAAAATTGTTATGAAAAAAGTTCTTGCAACTAGATTTGACAACATATTCTAGATTCAGGAAAGCTCCTTTAATAATTTGTCCTTTGATTTCTGGATGACAGGTTTTTTAAAAGGTAGTTTGCATCATATCTACAACATCATTTTGAAATTGGTAAGTCTTCAAGATTCATAATATATCTTGTCATTGAACGGCATTATTATTTCAAAGAAAGAACTTATTATAAACAGTATATTTCACGTGTATGGGTTACAATTACTGCTATTACAATATTTCATGATGAATGGAAATGTTACATTCATTTGGATAGTAATGAATTAACCCCCCACCCCCCTCCTCTCTCCACCGTCTCTCCTGCTACGGTTCGTTGAGCTCGTTTACCTGTCTCTTGTCTGATTGCCTGTAATTGTATGCAGGTGTTTTATGACCCCAAAATGCTTATAGGCGGGGAACTAACAAAAGGCGTATAATAACGCGGGACTACTTGAAGTCCTCGGATTAAATTGAAGGCACATACACACGTAAAATACTTACTGGTATAGACATTCCTTATATACATGACACTGTGTATTGACTAACCACCGGAGGTATCTAACCCTTTGGTGGGGTACGAATACACATCCGCAAACATCCAACATAATGATTTGGGCGAAGAATTAGACTTACCTTACACTGTAAAACATAAGATTAATTTAAGAACTTTATTATTTGAAAATCTTTCTATATTGTAACTAAAATAAGTTAAACACATATTATATATATCATTTATATTCATTCCTGCAATTCATACTCGTGATCGTTGAACAAATTTACTATCGATTTCATGAAACAATCTATAAGTGAAGTACTTTGCTAAAATTTTATTATTAGTCTGATTGCTTTATTAAACAGAAAAACGAATTAGTTTAATTTGTTGTTCCCTTCAATTGAAATACCGATTTCATGCCGCTGTACTGTAGCAAAATTATTCATGCTCATTGATGTTACAACATCCAGTACTTTTTAGATGATTGCAACAATGAGAACGTGACCTGATGGACTACTTTGAAATGGGTGATCGGAAAAAAGTAAGAGGAATTTATAAAGCCAGTTAACGAATCGATGGTTTGAATGTCGAGAGTTAATGACTTCCACAGTTTTATTGTATCTGGTAAAAAAGACTTGACATATGTCGCCGTTCTGCATTGTACTGTTCGCACAGATGAATGATCTCTGAGATTGTAATCATTTGTACTAGGTATTCTAGGAAGGAGGTTGCAGAGATATAATTGAGGCGCTAATTATTCTTCATTTTGTATAAACGTGTTAGTTTAGAAATATATTCACGTTCAGATAGTGGTTTTTGATTAGTTTTTTCATATAATAGGTTATGGCTTGTACCGCAAACTGCTCCTCACATTGATCTTAAAGCGTCTAGATTAAATTTTTCCAGTAAACTGCAGTGTTCCTTGGTAAGATGAAGGACTTATAAATAATTTACAAACTTTTCCGTGGAAACGATATTTAAGGCTTCTTATCAGAGGGCTAACTTTCTTGATCATAGAATTTATATGGATATCCCATGACAAGTCTTTTGTCGAAATAGTGAAGCAGATGAGAAGGAAACAGTTAGTACCAATGTAATTATGTTGTTATAGGTAACAGATGTACCTTTTATGTGTGTTTAAACATATGTTATATATTTCAATGAAATGGATTGGCAAATAAGCTGGAAGCTTATATTAATGCCGCTCCAATACAAAATTATATTTTGAATTTACTTCAATGAGATGATATTTATTTATTTACATAAATGTTATTCTTTTGATATCTTGTTACGAAGGTTTGATCTTGATGTACATCATGATGAAATGAATACATGTTTAACAATGTACATATGTGTTTGTTATTGTTTACTATTCATATATTATTCAATACTAAGAATAACTTTCATTAATCGTAAGTTATGATGCGCCGTCTTGTCGGTTAAAGCATACCCACTTACCGCATAATTACTTGCACTTTCACCTGTTGCAGCAATATGACACAAATGAGTCTAGGTGAATGTGTATACGCTGACAGGTGTATTGATCAAGTGTGTGCGTTCAAGCGTTACAGTGTAGAATATTGAACCGTGCTTCGATAAATTAAAGTAGCCAGTTGAGAAAATTTCTTTCTTATTGTAATTAAATTAATATATCATTTGGATGTTGCGATGAAATCTTATCGTTAATGAAACTTTAAAGAAAAAGTTTTTAAAGTGGTATCGCTGGGTAATATTGACTTTCTAAAAATTTAAATTCTAATGTCTACTGAAAAGAAAAGTTAAGACTCAATAGTTTTAGTTTAGAAAAGTTGTTTTCAAGCAATAAGTTTCTGTTAATCCTGACTTTGTCCACTCAGGGTAACACACTTACACAAACAAATATTTTAAAAGCTATAGGTTAAAACAAACACTTAATAGTCATTTATATAATAATGTTACTAGTTGACAATATCATTTCAGGAATATGATAGTAGAAGGTATCAAAGATACTAGTATGATACTTTTTTTTAGGAAAATCTTCATACGTGCAAATTCTTGAAGGTTCTAAGAATATTGATCATGAGATGATAAACCTTTTTTACATTCTTGCCTACTCTTGCCACCTGGAGAGGATCCGGTAGGGTATCCGTCTCCGGATCCCAGTATTCTTATCTACTAAGAATCCGGAAGAGGATCCGGTGGTGTCCGTCCGGATCCCGGATCCGGTGAGGGATCCGGCGCCGGATCCCTGTATTCTGATCTACTGAGGATCCGGCAAGGGATCCGGCGGTGTCCGCCCGGATCCCGGATCCGGTGAGGGATCCGGCGACGGATCCTAGTATACCATTGTTGAGAGGATCCGGAGGATCCGGCAGGGGATCCGGCTAACGGATTCAGGGTATTTTCACCCTGTGATTAATGTTGATTTTTATGATAACTGGAAAGTTCTCATTACAAATGTAAATGATCTATTGTTATATTTCGATTATTTTATGTATTCGGAAAACAAAATGTCTTATAGATAATCATAGTTTGTATGAATTCCGAGTTATTTATGCATGTATCAAAATTTTAGCACCAACTACCATCACGTTATTCAACAGGATCAACGGATTCATGTAAATACTATTATTCATTTTTAGTTTACGTTATTAGGAGAAAGTGATTTATTAATGTCATAACCAGTTGCCTAATATCGTACATTTAGTTTTTTAGAAATATCTTTATCACTTTGTATGAAACTTGTTAAACATTTATTGGATTACTGAGCTAAATATTGTGGCCGTTTTAGATACATTTCGCTTTTCTGTGTTCACTTTTTGTACATACCGTAATCGATCAACAATCGTCACAGTTTGCGTAGGCGGGGTTTTCGTAAATCCTCGGATGCAATCGAAAAGAGCGCGCCTGCGCAGGCAACAGTCAGATTGGCCAATAAAATGGAGGAATCTGATCACATGATACATTCTGATTGGGTGCTATAAATAACACCAGGAAACCCCTGAAAAGCAATCTGCGGACGACAATAACAGAAACACAATCATTTAATCAAAAACTTTATTCTTATGAGGTGTACGGAAATTAGGGTACCGTACGGTTTTCGGAGCACTGACTCTACATGCTCCGCGAAGAGAGTCAAGACCAAATTTGAGTCGTTCTGAAATAGCCTTCCGCGTTGCCACTCCTTCCTGATCTGTTCTTACTCTTCACGGATGGTAACTCGACTTCAATGTCAAGAAGAACGGATGTCAGATGAGCGGTCTTGTGATTACAGGCCATTTCCAGCATGAAAAAAGTCTCATGTAACACCACTAATTTTAAAGATTTCGCTGGTCCAAGGGTGGGTAACTGAAGTGCAGAAACGTCCAAGAGTTCAATGAAAAAAACCCCGGAATATTCAGTTCTGATTAACCGATGATGTAACAAAGGTTTTAAAACCTCTTTGAACTTCTTCCTCGGATAACAGAACTAAATGTTGTATGAAACTGATAAGCAACATTGCCTCATTGTTTTATGTGTTTGTCCTCAAGTATCTTATGAGCAGCAGAAGTAGTGGATTTAGCAAATTTGGCACTTCAATGGAAATTATAACAGATCTCTCGAAAGATATAAATGAATATGATTATGTTACTAATTTTCATGTAAATTATCCAGTTGAGAACTTTTGTAAGTTTTCTTGAGAAAAATTGAAATCTTCCCTTTGACCTGAAAACAATTTCAATTATCATCCACTAAATACATTAATATTTTTAATCAACAACCATAATGTGTTGTAAATGGGGGTGTTTGTATATATTTACAATTCCTCAAAAATGTAAGGCACGAAGCAATGAACAGAACTAATAGTGTAAGTTTATTTAAATAGAAATAATAGGAGCATACTTGAAATCAAAATATAATTACTGGCGTTTTAGATATCCTGCTGATAACTTAATAATGTAGGTTTCCTTGCTGGAAAATTCAAATCTTCACCTTGACATTGAAAATAAGGTTAACTACTCTTATCACTATGCCTTTCTTTCCGTCTGTGTCCTCACCGTATCGATCTCTTTCTCTCAGAACTGTCCACTCTGTAATAGATACATGATGACGCAGCCCCCGAGTGAGTGATAGCAAGCTGATACTTCGTATACACCTACTTGTGTCAATCATGTATCTGTTTTAACCAATGGGTAACATTTTGCTCTATGCGACATTTAACTTGACATCATTTCTCTAAGTGATCGACTGTTAAATCAGTCGGAAGAAGTAGCCCAAAGAATACTGACCCTAATTGGTTCCTCCTGGCGCCAAATTTGATCTGATATATAATAATTGCGATGGCTAAGATAACCTGATCGACTTTCAACGGGCTTTCGTTTTCCCTTACCCCAAAAGGCATGTATCTTAGTATTACTAAATTATTATATTACTGACCTGTCTTTTACCGTTTTGTTTTTCATTGAGTGAGTGAGGTGTTATTTAACTCGCAGTCTGATTAAAATCGACCGTGTTCCGAGCAATAAAAGTTTCAAAATATTGACTCTATCGAGATTCGAACTCTTTCTGTCTATAGGCTATCCTCTCCACTAGGTCTGAAGGCAGCCTTACTGCTCGCACGTGCCGACACCAGTTTAGCGCAGACAAAACCTAGTCAATAGCGAACCAATCACATCATCGCATTTAAAATATAGATAGCGGCGATCAAGGTTAACGAATGGTAAATGGGAGTTACTTGCCCCTAGCTACTGATACCGAATGCTTTTGCCGCACGCATTGTGATTGGTTAGCTAAGTTTACGCAAGAAACACGCGCTAGAGTAGGGTGCGGTCAGACCTAGTGGAGAGGATAGCCTAGACAAATAGAGTACGAATCTCGATAGACCCAATATTTTGAAACTTTTATTCCTCGGAACACGGTCGATTTTAATCAGACTGTTTAATTCGCCGGAGAAGTCCGCCATTCGCTGCGTATTTCATTAAGAAATCTTAATATATAACCACTCTCATTATTTACACTAAGTGAAATTTTGTTAACAGTTTTGTCATCAGTGGTCTTTTCCTCTTTCTCATGTATCAAAGGGTAAATCTATAGATGGACGAAGAGTGTAAATTACTTGAGTATTCAGATTTCTTTTTCCGGGGCGCAAGTAAATTCCTATTATCAGTGATGACTTAAACCTGTTTGTTGTTTTTCACGATTAGCTTGAAATTTGTTGTTTACAATAATTGAGAAAGAGTGAAGTGTCGGGTAATGTGTTTGTTTTGCTCGGTGACTTCCTTTCCTTTGATCTCTGGTCACATTCCTCAATGTGCAACAATGTTGAAATGGCTCAAGGTCGTCGGCCAGATGTGCCAAGCTCCGCCCTATATCTGCCCCTTTCCTTCACGATTGCCGAATCAGAAGGTCGGAAATAAGTGATAAATTCGTGACGTAATAATTATAGGTTGAGTTTTATTGATGTATGATTTATCATTACGTAAAGATCAAAAGGAAATAAGCCGCCCATTGGATAACTTTTGGATGCTTGTCATCCACGCGTTTAGTAACTGAAATATTGTTAAAACACGTTAAAACCCAACTCATTCACTTATAATTGTTGCAGGTCAAATGGAAGGTCATACTTTCCAAGGGGATGTTCTGTTCGCTGGGAAGGCCTTCCTTCAGAAAGGTAAAGTTGACATTTTAGTTGATTATTTCATAGTTACAAACAGCAAAAGCCATTACACATTTTCAGCTTAATCAAATGAGATCAATTTCATCACTGTTGCATCCACGAGGGAAAAATTTCCGTCTTTTCCCTCATCCTGTCGATCCATTTTCCCCCGATCTGTCCACTATCTTTTGGATGCTTGTCATCCACGTGTTTCATAACTGAAATATTGTTCAAAGCACGTTAAACCCCAACTCACTCACTCACTCACTCCTATTCTAAAAAGGTCATTTTCTCTTCTCTCAACATCACAAAACAAAATCTAAAAAGTTAACCATTGCATATTTTTAGTAACCCTTCTCTTTATCTTCCACCATATCGTTGTGTTGTTGTTTGGGTGCTTCAGAGACCCAAGGCCAGCTGGAGCTTTCATGCTCCTTGTAGGGACACCCAAGCTTGATAGGTCGTCGGGTAGAAGCCAGACTAAATTTGAGTCCTTCTAAAACCTGTTGTCCATCTCTAACTATGCCTTTCTTTCCCCTTAGCCTTTCGATCCCTTTCCTGTCCTCTCTCTTTTGGATTCATGTCATCCACGTGTTGAATAACTGAAATATTGTTCAAAGCACGTTAAACCCCAACTCACTCACTCATTAGACAAGGAATTTCTTCAGGATTTGAGTTAGTGAGTTGGGGTTTAACGTGCTTTGAACAATATTTCAGTTATTAAACACGTGGATGACAAGCATCCAAAAGAGAGTGGAAAGACAAGGGAGTGAGTGAGTGAGTGAGTTGGGGTTTAACGTGCTTTGAACAATATTTCAGTTATTAAGCACGTGGATGACAAGCATCCAAAAGGGAGAAAGGGATCGAAAGGATGAGAGAAAAGATGATTTGAACACCTTTCAGAAAGGTAAAGTTGACATCTTAGCTGATGATGAAATACTTTCTTAAAAAACCTCAGCAGCGATTACAACTGCAAACCATTTTCAGCATAATGAAACGAGGTCAATTTATCCTTGTTGCATCCATGAGGAAAAGATGTCACTCGACATTTCATGTTTCTAATTACACTATTTTCTCGTATCTAATGCAAAACCCTGTAGTTGACCCTTGCATGTCACCCCTCTCTTAACCTTTGATAACTGTGCAGGATATTTCTTGACATTCGTGAGAGTGTTTTAATTTTGGGAGTCTCATATTTCTAATCTTCTAATCGAATCTTTCTATCGAATCTGTATGACTTAAACTGCTTTTAAGAGGTGGTACCTTGATTTATATTGTCCAGGTCTGTATCAGACATGCCATCAATCACCCAGGGTTTCGTTTTTTGTTCCTCATTCCTCAACATTGATGACACAGTTGCTAACGGAACCACCGAAGATTGAGTTGATTGTTCGAAATTCGGAAGCACTGACGCTGACATTTCTAGAGTCGACCGAAATCGGTAGGGATGACCTTGCCCGATCTACTGACAAAAGCCCGCTTGATCCGGATTCGGAGGTCATGTTAACATTTGAAGAAGATGGACGTTGATTAATAATTGTGCTGATATCTCTGTGCTGTTTCTCGGACAACTGAGAGTAATTATTTATGCTTTGCATATTTTTGTGACAACTAATTTGCATGATTTGATTAGGAGGAATATTACTCCCCGACAAAGTTTGGACCAAATACTTTCGGACAGTCGCCATTTTGATTTACATCATCACGTGATAACTTGTCATGTGACTACAGGAAAATAGTTCCGGATGCCATCGCTTTTACGTGCAATAGTTCACAACAGTGTTGAATAACATGTCATTGTTTCACAATTGTAGTATCTCCAACGGAGAGTGTAATATAACTGATTTGAAGATGACCATTGGCCTTTTGTGCTTGCAGCTGTATGATGTGACATCACATCAAGCCTATAATGGAAGAAGAAACTGACAAAAGACAGTTATTTCCGGGAACATGTTCACGAGTGCAGTACCGACCAAATAAAAGAAAACATATCAGTTGGAGAAGCAATCATTGTCTGCCATTAGAATTGTCTACCAGGAGTAAAAATAGTTATTGTACGTTATCAGCACATCTCTATAAAGGTTGCAACAAGTTCTTATGCCAAGGTTCAAACACTTCTTCCTACATCATCAGCAACTTGCTGCCACAATGCCCGTATGTATCTCGAGGTCAGGAAGTCGATTGGAGATGGGTAAATATGGCCGACAGACTTTTACAACTCGGAAAAGAGAAACCTCCAGCTCCAGACACACTTCTCAGAGGAATCTACTACAACTGTAAGACTAAGTGCGATGTACGCAGACGATGTACCTGCAGAAGACATGGTCTTGAATGATTGGTGGCATGTGAAAAATTTAGAGGTCTTGCTACCTAACTGACATCTGGTGACAATTGAAGTGAGCCAAGACTAAAATAGTGAATTATGAGGATGAACTGTTTATTATTTCTAACCAGTAGTTAGATAAGAGTAAGATACACAGACGTGTACCCCTGTATATACAATTGATCAGCAAATCAAACTTATGAAGTAATTTATTTTATCACATAAATAACTTCCATATCAGTATCAGCATATGTTCTATTACATATGTACTACAAAGGGTCAAACCTTTTTTTTTTCTACCAGTTACTGAGAGCATAATCGTCCATGAATAAAGGTTTTGCTGCAAGTGCATGGTCATCGACATGAGGCACGATAACAGGTTTAAGGACTTCCTGGATGTAGCAATCTCGTGTCACGTTACCTCGTATGGTCACAAGATCAAGTTTGCAGTCAAACGAGTAGCACCCCAATACCTTCACAGATCCCCTAACATAATGTACTGTTTCTTGGGGCATATTTGTTACTGGACGCCTCAAAACCCTGATCCTGCCATTCACAGAGTGCTTTCGTCTGACCAGTGAACGTCCTTCCATGATCTTTAAATCCATCCAAGCCTTTCTCTACACCATGCCACAACGGACTGCTTGTGGTTGTTACTGAGTTTTGGTCAATTGATTACTCTTTTGGACTGCGGGGGTGCAACTCAACTTTTTTAATTATTTATAAAAGAGGATTCTGCAAATTAAAAGATATCAAAGTTATTAGTTTTGAGATATCCAATTTAGAACTCATGTAGTTTTTTCTTTGCTGTTGAAAACCAAATCTTCACTCTAATCGTGAAGATAATGTTAAGTATCTTTCAGCTCATTAAAAAATTATGTTTGAATTAAGCATAAAACTATGATTCATATTCAGTCTGGTTAAAATCGACCATGTTCCGAAGAATAAAAGTTTCAAAATATTGACTCTACCGAGATTCGAACTCTTCATGTGTAGGCTATCTTCTCCACTAGGTCTGACCGCAGCCTACTGTAGCGCACGTTCTTACGTAAACACAGCTAACCAATCATATTGCGTGCGGCAAAAGCATTCGGTATCAGTAGCTAGGGGCAAGTAACTCTCATTCCCCATTCGTTAACATTGACTGCTGCTATCCTTATTTTAAACGCGATGATGCGATTGGTTCGCTAATGACTAGGTTTTGTATGCGCTAAACTGGTGTCAGCACGTGCGCTACAGTAGGATGCGGTGAGACCTAGTGGAGAAGATAGCCTACACATATAGAGTTCGAATCTCGGTAGAGTCAATATTTTGAAACTTTTATTCTTCGGAACATGGTCGATTTTAATCAGACTGGATTCATATGGTGTTGTAAAGTGAGGCTACGGTTTTCGATACATCTACAACTCTTCAAAGGGACAACACATGGATGTTACTTTGTTACGTTTTACTTTTATTTCTTTCAGGTCATATAGAAGTTCTTACTTTACACGACAACGTTCTCTTGGCTTTGAACGGTAAAGTTTACATTTTTACTGATAATTTTATAAATACATAACAAGAGCAGCAGCCATTACATACGTAGGTCTTTTAAACGGTCTTAGTTAAATCAGATGAGATTAATTTCATTCCTGTTGCCCCCATGGGGATGTACATGTTCCTCTTCTAATCGAACATTTGCACACAGTTTATCCGCCTTCGGGTCCTGATGCTAAACATTCACCCAATGTCGGGCCATAAAGGCGTATATGGAACACGCTTGTGAGGTTTAATGTAAAACCCTCCTTTTTCAGCATGCGCTGAATCGAATCGAAATTTGATACGAAAACCTCCCAGCTGATTGGTTGATATCACAAAAGTATGAGCTAGGCTAGAATGGAGTCTTTCAAACACTTTCATTTAAAAGGGTCTCAGGTATAAAGGCCGGTCATTTTAGTACAGACTTTCCTATTAAACAGACATAGGTGTGAGGAATGTATTTTGAGTAACCGGAGCCGTAACAAAGGTTTTGAAAGCTTGTCTGAATCTAATTCCTTTGATAATAGAGCTAACTGGTATCGCAACTGAACAAAATTGACAATTGATTATTCAATTGGCAACAGAAACTTCTGCAATCAAGTCGTATTTGCAGCCTACGGAACTAATGGCTTTAGTTTTTATGTAAAGGAATGTTATAAGAACTCCCTGGAAATTATATTGATCAGTTACTATTGTTTTAGAAAATGTCAATTATCAACCAGCTTATTGATTAATTATTTTTAATTTAAACAGTTATATTGTGTTGTTAAGAAAGAGTTTGTTTACGCATTCACCCTTCCTCAAAGTTTTAAAGGGAGAACAACACACTGATAGCAATACCAATTGGTTACCTTTTATTTCTAATACTTTCAGGTCAAATGAAACATCTTCCCTGGAACCTTAGCCTTCAGAAAGCTTTTCATTGTAGCTGATAATGTAATAATTACAAAAGCAACTGCTTTCGCGACAGCATCATTTAAACCCATTCTATGTCCTACAGGCCAATGTGTTACATTTAAATTCATATTAGATTTAACAGGCCATATGTGTTACTTTTAAATTTGTATTAAATTTAACAGGACAGATTATATTTACCACTATACCATTACTGTATATTATCACTGTTCATGACATAGAATCGGGATGAAATAGTTTAATTTCTATTAATGGGACAGTGTTTTATTATTTCAGGTTTAGGTTCACATGATACAACTTTGGCTGAGGAATGCATTGCTCTACTGAAGGAATGCAATATCATAAAGTATTATATACATGATTTACCAAAGGAACCTGGCAACGACAAGTTTGATCTTAGAACATTTTTTATATCACTTAAAAAAGGTGTCTGTTATTCACCAATAACGTCTGGTAGCAGTAGTCATTTACCAAATGAAAAATTCTTGGAAGAGTATAGCCTATTATGTAGAAGTGAAGCCATTGTTCTTTTATCCTTGGAGGAAGATGAACTTTTCTACATACATTTCGAGAGTAACAATCATTCATTATTGGAAAAATTTGGCCAACTACTCAAGAAATTTTATGTCAGTGCTTTGTTACGGTTGGAAGATGATGGCGTTATATGTAAACTTTTTGTAGCATCTTCTTGCCTTGATCTAAACGCAGGAGCACAAAGTAAGCATGAGGAAAAAGATTCTCCCATCTTCAACAACATAAATGTACACGGAAGGGAAGCAAGTGAGGTGAAGGAGGCAGAGACTTGTATTAACAGGATACTGCCACACGAAGAAGGTGCCCTGACAACGAAGGGGGCTGACGAACCACCAGATGATAATCCGGATTATGAAACGCAATTTGATTATCTTGGAATAGAACGTAAGAAGCTGAGAGATAAAAAGTTCAAAGATTGGAAAGACAAGCGACGTAATGCCCTGTGACATAACGTGTGCATGTTTAATGTATCATTGCTGTAAATAGGAAGTATTTGTGAACCCTGTTTCACGAAATGACATCCACAAATGCAATACTTCTGAAGAAATTTGACTTTCTAAAGAACACTAGTATCGAAGGATCATGCAGCCTATTCTGTATTTCTCAACGAGGAGTTGCCTTACGCAATGAACTTAACCAGCAATGATTGTTCAATCCTTCTGAGTGTTCAAAACTATCATGGATAGACATCAGCTATGTGTACATGGAAATTTAGGGTTCTTGCGAACCAGGTTTCTAGTGTTTTAGCACTTGAGCTGATAACTCTTGTTTTCAGACTGATTTCTTTCGGGCTAAATGCCTCGTATCATAATGTATCGCTAGCTATCCAGCCAGCCAATAAGACGACTCGCATACAGCAATGGCGGCACAACCCAGATGGAAATCGTCTTCGAGTATAGTAATTTTGTTTAATGATTGACAAGATGAGGTCAGACTCTTGAATTGAGTGAAATATAGTGGATGTTTGTTAATAGTGTAATAATCTTTACAAATATTGCTTGATTGTAAATATGGATTATATATCAATCTTGTTATGAAGAGACATCCCCGAACACATTGTTTCTAAAATTATTTTTCAAGTTTCTCCGTCGGCCATCTTTATGCATAAGATAATGAATGTCTTACATTTTTTTTCGCTGCATTCATTTGTAGGTATGCAGCATAGAATAGACTTTAACTTTTGCCTTGATGAAGTTTTCATTATATGTTTATGATAATTAGATTGGTAGCTTTTCTAGGTGCATATACGAGTTGTTTCCATGAGTTTCCTATTATTGGTGAAGGAGAGTAATACGTAAAATATGATGTTACCTTTGGTTATAGATATGGTTAGTGTATGTATTCATATTTATCAATTTTTTAATGATATTTTTATAGTTGGTAAAGTAAAATGTTTTTTTAGTTTAATCATATCAGTTAAATAATAAAAAATACATGTGAATGATTTATGAGGCTTTCTGGATCAGTCAGAAATCAATTTCATGAGAACTGCATGATGTGCAAATTAAACTCTGATAGAATTATTTTTGGTATTTGAAACAATGAGGCTATTGAATACTCTATCCTTAATATTGCTATCATGTGAGCATTAAATCTTTTCTTAGGTCAAAGTGAACAAGAAAAGTAAATATCAAACAGAACATTAACTAGACATTTAACATTCACATGAATGGTCGACATACTACTTTTCATTCAAAAGTGACTTATTCTTAAGACGGACAATGGAAAGTACATGGTTGAACCGGAAGTGGGTCTTGCAGCGTCTGACAGTGTTTTTACTTTGTAAAATTATGTAGAAACAAGCAACTTCTGACACGTCGTCGGACAGGCAGCCCTATAGTAAAACATTCTCAATTTGAGAATTGCATTTATTTTCAAGATTTGTTTTTATTTTTAGGGTCGGTGGATCCGTAAACCAACTTCTTAATTTGAAAAGTGCCTGCTAACTAAATATGCTCCAACTGACTATTTTAATATTATAACGCTTTGTTCAGAATCGTCTTGTATATTCTCCAGAAGTGCACTGCCCAAAAAGGGGATTGGGCTACCCACTTTTTTTTATTACATAACATTGTTTTGTTTTCATTAATAACGTTTTTGATATGGTGCATCAGCGTTTTTTAGATATTGTTATGTTTCATTTCCTGAAAGGGAAAGATTAATTTAAGTGATTAACATCTTCTCCTTCCGGCATAATGCTATGAATATTTGAGTTTTTTAAGCCCTTGACTTGCAGTGGTTGACTTTTTGCTTTCAGATTAACAATAACTGCTAAGCGAAATCCATTGTCCTGAAAGTTTAGCCATGCTTTGTGTTGCTCATTTCGAAATTAAGCGTTGTTGAATTTATCCGTGGGATTTTTCAAACATATTGTGGCGGGGAATTGGTAATTTGTTGATCAATTATCACACTGACAATGGAATTCTTTGACAGATTACTCGTTTTCTGTTTTAGGTTTACAATCTTTATTTGTCCAATGTATCGTAATGTAAAAAGTCGTAATCGAGTACAGAGCTATTTCATTTTAAACTGTTACAGCGACAAAAGGTAACCAATTCTATGTGATTCCAGTAATCAATCCCTTGTGTCATGTGTATATGCTATGGTCAATGTTATAAAGTTTACAATGACAAATCAACCCTGTCAACATAGAATAAACCATAGATTGTTCAACTTAAAGTGATTGGATTCGTCTTGATTAATAATATGTGATGTCTGTATTTCAATTTGTTGTCATGTTTAATCTCCTGTTAACTAAGATCTTATTTTCCTCTAATAAAGTATTTTAGAGTCCATGAAAATGCCGTTGACATTTTTTGGGAACTGTTTTCAAGACAACAGCTAGTCAACAACTTTGAATGCAATGTTTCATGGTAAGTTCATCAATAAACAAAATGTAAAATAACTAACAAAGTATAATGCTATTTTTCATCTTCTGTTTATCTCATTAGTTACTGTCGTGTCATCACACGTCCGTGATTGCCAATGTGTTCTTATTCGTTGAAAAACAGATACATTATGTGCCTAAAAGAATTAAAGACTGTTAAAATGTGTTAAACCTTATATCACTGCATCATGAAAATGCGTGTGTTATTTTGAATTCAACATCTGAAATCAATATATAAAGATGATAAACAAAAGACAAAAGTGAGCCTTTTAACTTTTCTTTCGAAGATGAAGAATTAAAAAAACTTAGTGCCTTAATTTTAATTTTATAAGTGGCCGAATTTAGCATATACATAGTCAAAATGTTGTTGCTCACTCATGCGTGAAGGTTCGAAATGTGGCACGCCAACAGGTTCAAGGACTTTCTGGATGTACACGTAGCGATCTCCTGTCAAGTTACCTCGTATGGTCACAAGATCAAGTTTGAAGTCAAACGAGATTAATGGGTAAAAACAACAACAAAGGGAGGTATGCCGAAATAACTAAACTTTTATTTGGGGTGTTAATTTAAAAGAACTTCATACTCAAAATACAACCGCTCAATAAAAGACCTAATTGACATGGAAGACACTGAATTTCTTAACTACATAAAAGCTTGAAAAAATAGATTGTATTGTCTTCTTTGTAGTGGTTATCTCCATCAGTCAATCCTTCCTACGTTTATATAGAACTATACTCTTTTGAATAAATAAAGAGTAATTCAGAAACATTACAAAACTGCTGAAATGCACAGCTGTTTTATTAGAGGTAACCAGTGTATGGTAATAACAGGCAAATTGTCTAAATATGAACACTTCATTTTCAAGTATCCGACACCCCATTTCACTCGCAAGGAGATACACTATCAATAGAACTTCACAACGTTGCTTATACAAACTCAACATTTGACATTCATGTACAGCATTCAAGAAAAGTGAATGGTGGTATTGTTTTATTCAGCTTGCTTTTAAATATGATATATTTTATCTAACTTATGACGATAATGAAAAGATCGTTATTCTTGTCTGGATAGCAAATCAAAATATGCTTCTTTGTAATCTTTATTTGGGTAAGAACCTTCTGACGAAGCCACGATGCTAATTTTTGCCAGATTGTATTTACACTAGTACTATTACATGTCCAAAATCAAAGAACTAGTGTTTCAATATCACCCGAACAGAAACAGTTTTGCCTGTCAACAAAGCTTAGTTTCTACAGAATGATATTTGTTTTACAAAGTTAAGTCATTTTGTTATTTGTGTTTCGCAGTTCTTTTTATGTTCTCCTATGCTATTGTTTTGGCATTCATAATTTTCCAAATCATGGTCGAAACGATCCGAACTAAGGTCAGTTTGTTAAAACAACAAACGCTTTATTTGCTTCAAAAAGGGTTGTAAGGTATTAATACTCAAAACAATTTGAATATAAGGTTACGCTCTTTTAACACTTTAACTTAACAGTGAGTCAACATTTACATCAAAACAAATTTCACCATTTTCCAATGGAAACTTAAGGGTAGAACAATCCCGCAAACGTTTGTTATAATTTAATTTATAATGGATTTGTCTTTTAATCATCATCGTTTCCTTCTTTAATTTATCGGATCGGCGGGGTTGATCTTATTTTTCCTTTCAAATCGCGGATACAATTGCAAACAATATTTACAGAGAAAAACAAGGATAGGTTTTCCTGAAAAGAGAGAGGGGTTGAGTATTTATGAGGAAAGGATGATGAATGTGACTGGATGGGTATGATATCATAAATGTTGATTCAAAATCGATCAATTGTTGAATAAATTTTTCGATTTTATAAATGTGTTTCATATCTTTTATCAAAAGTAGGAAATGTAAATGAATTTATTTGGGGTTTTTTTCACCTTTAATAATGAAATATCAATGATTTAACAGAATGCTTTGATTCGGGTCTCCAAGTTAAATAAAAAATTTGATATTGTCAATTTTATTTTGGTTTTTTCTTCAAAAAATATCTGAAACCACCTAACAATTTCTGAGTATTCCTACAATCATAAAAGAGATGCTCAAGTGCTTTAGGTTCATCTGTTGGATGTGAATAAAATATACTGGAAAACACATGATGTAATGAAGTCACCATGAATGGGTCTTGTGAAGATATAGCTACCACTACAGCTTCTAACACTTTTAGATTTATTTGATAAGTAAAACGCATCGTATTCAAAATCTAGGAATAAACGTTATTATTGATATTATCTGCATTAATGTGTAAATCATAAGTGAATAATTTGTTGCTATGGATTGTTCGATTTTTATTTGAATATTTATTCTTCCATGTATCACTTTAGACTAATGTCAATATCTATCAATTTAAAATTGACGATATTAACACAATAAGCTAGTACATGGGGTTTATTCATCATTGGATCATTTGCTTCAGAGAGCTACGAGCTATGTCTGTATAATCATATATACACATGTACATCATAAATCTCTCTTGTATTTATCATTCATCAAAGCACTAGGAAATTCAAGTCACGTAACTGCATGAACCTGTGCATTCGATTCATTAAAGGGAGTCTATAGTGAAAAAATACACAGTACAAGACGAATAATGTATTGACTAAGGTATTGATACTCCTGTGGATATACATTCAATCAGTTCACAGTAACGAGATATTTTGGCATATCTAATGACTATGAATCAACAATCCTATTCCAAAACTATTCTTTGTCACATAACAATTGTAGAATAACAGTGAATGTTATAGCACTGGACAATATTCTTCAAAGAGCCACGCCCACATCACGCAAGCATTGATTATCAATTACAAGTTGTATATGAAATTTATCTAGTTTGCTAACATGATAATTTATTCCTAATATAAGTAGTTTTTGTTCAAACATGAGGTAACGTCTATGTCATTTGCAGGGAGCTATTTGTTAGAGTCGATACCATACAAACACACAAACTATATTGATTGGTCAATATTAATAATAATAATAATAATAATAATAATAATAATAATAATAATAATAATAACGCACAAGCAGTAAGTCCTTCAAAAGATAAAGTTTTCTTCGACGAAAACTTTGGAACCAGATTATATCAAATTATGGAGTCACGTTTGACAGGCATATTTCAAACAAATTTGAATTGTACATGCCGACATCCATGGGAAGATTATTTACACTACTTCCTTTTATGGCCAAATTCTAATTTCATTTATGAAATAATGTTTAAATGAGCGGTGCTTTGAATTAATCATTCTCGTTACAGTAAAGAGATTTTGTGGTGACAGGCCCAGGCGTTGAGCCGTGAAGATTGTCCAGGTTTTAAGTTCATTCCTGGCAATACACAAATATGAGGCAAAACCCACGAAGTATTGATTTATGAATAAAGGGGACAAAATACTATGATAATAGACCAACGTTGTTTACGATTTTTTTGGTCGCAATTTCTTATCATTAGGTATTATTGGTTGATTTAAACATATTTATTCAGAGAAAGGATTGGGTACAAGTTATCCAACTTAATGAAACCCTCTCCTATGTAAAGAACTGTCATATTAAAGTTTAACATAATACATAATACATGAATATATATAAAGAAGAAATACATACATACAAAGGAGCGAACAAAGAAATATAGTTAAAATATAGTTAGGAAAAATATAAATTTGCAATTACAAACATGGGCATCATTTAAAATCCAGTCTAGAAATGTATTTTTGAACTTCTTTAAAAAATCTTTACATTATCATTATAAGAGAGGTCTCCGATGCCATTTAACAATATGTACAAATTAGTAAGTTGTCTTCTGTTGCATATTTTTACTAATATTGTAAAACATTTGTTGTCTAATGTTAGAATACAAAATACATTCCATAAGATAGTGATAAGAATTTTTGCAAGTGGATTTACAAATATTATTGGTCATAATGATTTTCGGTTATGGTTGAATAGAGTCCGATTAAATCGGAGGAGGAGACAAATCAGACTTACGACGAAAGATTAAGAGTTAAGCGATGTCAGCAAAATCAAGATGTAACATATTTCTTGAAAAATTCAAAATTGTCGAAACCATACAGAGTTGAGACATCACTGAAACCATGACATTCATATTTGTATGGACAAAATGTGAGGGCCAGTTAGTCGCATAAAAATGTAAGCTTGGTCTTTGTTTCATTCGGATATCGGTACATATAACCTTTGTTGATAATTTTCATTCATGTTCATCAAACATATGTAAAAAGAGAAACTGTAAAACTAATAAAAATTGTAGCGTTTTTCCACAACATTTCCTTCTTCTAAATGTATTTAAGCGTAACAAAAAAAAAAGTATCTTAAACTTTCGGTACTTAAGTCCCATCAAAGTTTTAGAAATAAAACTGTAAAATTAACCATGTTGAAAATGAACTATGTAATCATATGACTAAAATGATTTCACGAAAACGAAAATGCACGTTTCAAATTTGAAGACAATGTTTTTATTTGAAAAATAATAATATAATATAATATAATAAAGTAAATTTATATAGCGCATAAACTCCAGGCACTCAGTGTCTGCTCATAGCGCTGACATACAAATATCAAGTCACTGCAGAGTAGATGGGGTCTTGGGGAATAGGATTACAGACTGTAGAATTTTTTAAAGAGATAGGTTTTCAAGGAACTTTGAAATACAGCCAAAGATTCAGAATTCTTGATTGTAATGGGTAAGTCATTCCACAGAGTTGGAGCCATGAAGGCAAATGACCTCTGTCCAAATTTTCTGAGGCGTGTTTTGGGGACTTTGAGGAGGAATTGATCAGCTGATCGCAGTTCTCTGGGGGGTTCATATCTCTCAATGAGTTCAGTGAGATATGAAGGGGCAGTCCGGTGTACACATTTGTACGTTAAAGTCAGAACTTTGTACTGGACTCGTGCTTGGACTGGGAGCCAATGGAGGGATGTTAGCACCGGGGTCACTTTGAAGTCTAACCTACGCTGATAGGTTAGGCTATGTAAATCTATTTCTTATTCTCGAAGTGATTAACATCTTTTACATAACAGAATGGCCGTGATGCTTGTTTTTCCTCTATGGCTTTGGATGCTCAAGTGGAGTTATGAGTTGGTTTTGACCGACTGAAGATTTGGCATAAACTTGTGTCAATCAGTGAAGACGGTAGGGAATAAATCTGTCCTGTCCTTATTCTTAATGTTGCATATGAACTTGACCAACCGTCATGGACCTTAATATGCATAGTTGGTAGAGCCTTTCTTCTGTTGCACTTTTTGAACTTGAATAATGAGAAGGGAGAGCAATTACTTTATAGATTTGTCTAATTGGTCAAAGTGCGATAAACTATAAGTCTTTGTTCAATTTTCTTTTTTCACCCTTAATGATCGGATATAAATTTGACAACAAGATTTCATATCAGAAACAACTTTTATGGGTGGCTTTATTTGCCATAATATGTTTAATCGTTCTGTCTAGATAATTTCGAAGTATAAAGTCATGAATAAACTGTCTGTATTAAATCAATCACATCAATATAGTTGAATAACATTCTTTGTCAGGAGGGAGCACGACATCTTTTCATTACATTTATCAATAAATTCTTTTAACAGATTGTAGAGAACGATGCTGCATTTATTACACCCAAATGCATAACAGCCAGGTGTAACAGAACTTCAACATCTGTTACCTGGGGAATTAAATTTTTCTCAAGATTTATGATAAGTGTCATGAGTTAGTACCTGAATGTTTATTGATGAAAAGTTGAAGATATATATATAGTTGAAGTTTTATATCAAATGTTGTAGTGGCGAATCTAATTTGAATGGCGGGACCTGAAGGCAATATAACCAACCGAGTCAAACTATTGATTTATTAATCATTTATTCTACCAATGTGCACATATTTTATTGACAATGTCAGCTGTGCTTTTAGTAAACAACAAAAGGAAGTATCCATACTGCTGCTGCGTAATAACAGATACAGATAAAAGCCAGTGTGTTCGTATGAAACCCGGGTAATAATGTTTATTTTTATCGTCTGGATCCCGTCTGGATCCATAAGCGCCACAGCGGGGTATTGGTATGTGTTCTCTATTTGCTGTTTCATAAATTGGAAGTAATAACATAATAGTTTTCCGATCATAAAGGACCAGTTGATCTGTTATCAGTCAGTTTATTTCCACTGAATGATTCTGAAAGACAATGGTCCAAAAGTATAAAGGTTTTTTGATAGCAAAACCCCCCTCGGCATCCTAAAATACTTGAAAAGTTATGCATAAATACCAAACATTTTCACGAGCATTTGAAAATACTTGCAATGGTTTAATTTTCAACATGTCTCGCATATTTCCCCTTGAGCCGGGCAGTCTCTTGTAACCTGTGAACGCCTGTGATCCTCAATAACTGCACTGCTGATCCTGTTGGTTTTTTTTTATAGAGTTACCTTACCCTCTGCTTCTAGATTTCTTTTAGACCTCTTTTCACGAATTTGAATTTGAGCATCTTTATCATGAAAAGCTTGGAGACATTGTTCGGTTTATTGCCCTCTCGTTATTAGAGCTTGGTTATTGACTGTTTGGATCAAATTAATGTTCTAAAATGCCGTCTTTGCATTCACATGTTTTTTTCTCTTAACCTTAATGCAAATTCTTAGGTCTTATTCTTTAAAATGAATATGTTCCATTGTGTTTATTCCGTAAAGTAATCATCAGTTTTTCTTCAATCTTGTATAGTCATTAAAAGTCCGGGCTGCTGGTTCAGAGTTAATCTTTGTTTCTTCAGTTTCAAAATAACATTCTCATACACTCTTTTTCGACGATCTTCCATTGGTTATCTCGCGCGTTGTTTAGAGAAGGTGGGGTTCTTGTTCCTTGTGGGGCTTCTACTGCTGCTTCACCATGCGTCGTTTTCCAAGACACAAATAGTGTAACCACTTACGTCTGTACATAGCAATGGTCAATTCAAAGGTTTTTACACATTCACACTTTAAATCTTTCAAGGGATTTCAATAGAGAGCAATTTTGGATTATTCATATAATTGAATATAATGTTGAAGGTATTTCGAGGGGAGACTTTGAAGACTTGAAATTGGTTTATTTTAAATGTAAACGGCGGTTGCAGACAGTAATAATTGTGAAATTTGTAATGCATTCAATGGAAACACATTACTTTGAAAAGGGTGAAAGTAGCATTTTACTTGAAAGCCAAAATCCAAATGAAACTGAAATAAAGCTAAATAATCAGAATAACTGTGATGATAGATCTGAACATTGGGACAATACAACGACAACGATTAGTGATTGTGACATTACCTCCGAAGATCGTTACCCCATTGAGACATCAAGTAAAGGATCAAGCATACCTGGGGGCGGGATAGCGCAATGGATAGTGCGTTCAGCTTCGGATCATGAGGTCCGTGGTTCGAATCCCATTAGGCTCGGCAGTTTGTTTGCAGTAGAGAACTGTTCTACACGCAGTCAGGTTTGGATTCAATTCTTCAATGAATTTCAGCGCAGTACCAACCATGGTTCGCTAGTTTCAGCCGATGCTCGCAGGTTTCACTGCAATGCATAGCCACAAATACTAGCAGCCGCGATATAAGTGAAATAATCTTGAAGAGGTATTAAACCCCAATTCACTCACTCATCAAGCATACCTTGCTATTCAGGAAATGGAACGGATGTCTCAGACAGTTCTGTAGCTTGTTTTGCGACTGAACGTTATCAAAAGAATCGAGGTAAGAAAAGAGGTAACAATATCGCACCTAATCTGCTGCCGTAACAGATGGAATGTTCAAATAATTTCGGGACAACTTCTAGTAAAAGTATGTGACAATTGAATCAAACTAAAGTTACATAAGACTCTATATGCTGTCACCTCCGCTTAACATTTTGTCAAATTAAAAAGAGGATTCTAATACATTTTTAATAGACATTTTAACGTCAGGAAGTCTAACAACGGTTCAGACCATTTTGAACTTTACATTTGCATTGTAGCTACAGACCCTACTAGGTTAGTTGTACAGCCACGGAATGTACAACCTGAAAGAGTGAAAATCGACGATGAAGAGTTAAAAACGATTCGGATTGATTGCAGCTTGAAAAATGGGCATAGAACAGGTAGGTATAATCAGCATGGGAAAAGGCTTTAAAATGTCACTGACAGTAATCGATTAACATATCAGAAACTGAAAACTTTCGTTATGAAATACGATTCTTTAGTCTGGCTATACTCATCCAATGTAATGTCTACAGGTTTAGTGAACAACACACACGCGTGACCAAACAAATGGCTCTGTCTATCAAACTTATTTGCATATATTTGCAGACAGACAGAAATGGTATTATGTATGGAAGCCAAAGGCCCATAATCCAAACTATGTTTCAAATCTTTTACAAGCGCACATAAAAGGTAACAGGTTTTTAGCATTTACAGTTTTAGCTCTAGTTTTATTAATATATTTAAGGAAATTACATACGTTTAAGATACTATTTCTATCTTTACTGTTAAGAAGGTATTATGATTTTTATTAACAGTACTGTAAAATTATGGAGTATTAACCTTATTTCTAGCATCATCATATAATTTACAATAAAATAGAAAGGCCAATTCGTCTTCAATACTGGTACTAATGTTTATTTTGCACTACGAGGAAAATCTATGTACAGAAATTTACATTGAGTATTTCCTCCGCAAGTATCAAAAACAGTCACAGATAACAACGCATGTTCACATCGACAGCTAGTGATAACTAAACACATCTTACTAGACAATGAAAACGCAAGTTTAAATCCTGTTCAAAGAGGTTGTAAATAACTAGTATGTGCAATTCTCAAATGAAAATTTGATGTCGAAAACAGACACTGTGCTGACAGCAAAGATATAGTAATTTATGGATAGTTATTCTTTTATACATCACTAATTGTAACATGACTGCTCTTTATTCTTGAAAATGAAAGGCTGATTTGGAATATCTACCTTCATTTATTAACATTGAAAATGTTAATAAATTGACTAAGGGCAAATAACTGCGAAAATATACATCATGTCAGTTAAACTCGGCCTGACTCAAGATTTAAGTATCCTTATCAATTTCTCGTTTTTTTCAAGTTTAACTAATAACAAAAGGTAATCCTAAAATACCAATAAATAGTTAAGTTTGTCAAATTTCTGGGAATTGTAAATCAACACCCACAAATTTTTGAGCGTTGAAAACATCCAGCTATGGCCGTGAATTTTAAACTAAACATGATTTTGAAAACATGATTACCGGAAATGTTACAAATGAAGTTATTTATGTTTTAAGTGTTATATCATTCGATAGTAATATCACTTTTGCTTATTTGATTGATTCATGTTATCGAATAAGAATAAAACATTATTTGCGATTCAAAACCTTGTGGCTTTACTATTACTTGATACTATTAATCGATATCTTTCCTAAGTTTCTTAAACTTCCTTATTCTCCAATGTTACATAACTACATTATTGGAAGATAGAGATATCAATAATCGCAGTGTTTCACATGTGAAGCAAAAATGTTGGTTTAAACGGGCGTTTGATTAGCTGGAAAACGGTTATGGAGGTTAATTAGTCTCAAGATAATAGATAAAACATAGATGACATCTGACATGACAGTGTGATGACCTAGAAGCGGTATGTTTTGTTGCTAGTGACCGAAGAAAATTTCGTTAAATGACAAAAAATGTTTACTGTATGTCCATCTTTTTCTGTTGAATAAACAAGAAACCTGAACAGGAAACTTAAGGAAGACAACAATAAGAAACCACGAGACATTGACTGGCTTCGTAACTTGTTGAGTGAAAATGAGTATTTGGAATCCGCTTTGTTAAGAGGTGAGAATTTGATGTTCAATGTTACGTTAATAATCTTCTTTTCCTAAAAGTTTATTTTCAAACCTTTAATTCATTGATTCAAACATGTTTAATTTTCTAATGATATTTCGCATGATTCATCTTGCAAATTAGGTACCCATTTAAAGGGAAGTAACTGCCTATGGGGGCTCGAATTTTGGTTATGCGTTCGAGTGAATATTGTAAATGTCGGTCAAAGAATATAAAACAAATTTATCTGAAAAAAAGCAATAAACATATTTTATCTTTATATTTTCTCATTCTTTTAAACCTTCGTTATTGAGAACAATTTTTCAAGAAAATGATTATATAAAGATAAGAATTTATTACTTTGAATTCCTGATAGCTCTACAAAAGGATGTTCAAATATCAGCATAGCAAGTGTTGGCCTGATTTATTCCTATTCATATGAACTCGACATGACACTTAGTAAAGGATGCTAATGACTTGATTGCAGCCATTGTTGCATTTAAAACCAATACGTGCTGCAAAAGGTCTTCACAAACGCAAAATGATTATGTTCTTTTTATTTCCTAATATCTAAGCATATTTGACACCATGTTTTAATCAAAACACTTTCTACATCATGTTTTTAATCAAAACACTTTCCACAACATGTTTTAAACTAAACCATGTTTTGATATTGAACACATTTTGGAATTTTGTGTTTAAAAACTGTATGTAAAATAACTGGTATATGGGTTTGCGTTTAAGATCCAAACACATTTTCGGTAATTACTACAGAAACGCAACTTACAATTTCGTTTCTGGATTAAAACTAAAAATACATACGGCATAGCTTATTTTAGTTGAAATTTATAATCAAATTGTATAGAGGTGTATTTTGAGGTTTAAAATTTCTTTCTAAATAAACTTGAACGTTTCCATAGAAACGCATATACAGATGTCATTTCTTTGCAGAACTCAAAAGCATTAATACCTAGCACATTGGTATATGTAACTATCATGATGTACACTTTTACCTTTGTGGTTGAAAACTTTCTCGAAATTTATTTTTGTCAGTTTTTACGGGAGCGCATTTTAGAATTTCGTTTCAGAACCTAAAACCCTATGTAGCCGCCTCTCTCTGCTTGTTCATTTAAAAGTAAGATGTTTTATACACTTCTGGACGCAGGTTTCTGATCTTCAAATACATTGGATATGGAAAAACCATGCACATTTTTAGGAATAGAGATTTGCCAAAATTGATACCTAACCATACAAAACGTTTGCTTTTCGAAACCAGGTGTAAAATAATCATTGCATTTTACAACCGATTTTTAGAATCTCAAAATCCTCAAATATGAATTAAACACATATGTTCCACTAATTTAGTGATTCCCATTTCGAAATTTTGCAATAATGAAAAATGCCATAAAAAGTTTCACACAAGAAACAATTGTTTAAAAAAATCACATCGATCACTTTGCGAAAAATGCTTCCAGTAGGTTATTTCAGTCAGGAAAATGATGTTAATAAGTATTTCTATCTTAAACGTTTTAGGAAAAATACAGCGTCGTGAGATTTGACCAAATTTACAAATCCGTACTGAAAATAGTGTTATGTAAACAAACGAATCAAAACAAATTTGTAATGTAGTCATATTAGCATTACAACGGTTAGTTATAGAACCGGTTAATTGGCATATTTCCAACTCGTCAATAATCACGGTTGCCAAAAAATATTAAAGTCTTATTTGAGTAATTTAAAAAGTTTGCTTAATTTTTTTATATCATTGAAAACTACAAGACATTGCCTTCTTAACTACTAATAAAATAAAATCGTAATTGTGTTCAAATTCCAAAAACGAGCCAAGTTGGACACATCATGACAATGCGGATCATTGTTACTGTACAACAGTGTAAGATTGACGTTTTCCATATGAAAAAACGGTCGTTTAAACTTGAAACTAAATAAGACGAATAGATGGTTTAAATCTTTATTACGGTTGGTGTGATTTTCGTATAAATGTCAACGGTTTTCATTTCGAAGCTTTCATCAAGGGATATCAGTCTTTCACACACACCATACGTTTAGACGAAAAGAATACACTTCCGGCTGCGCATGGGAAAGGAGTGGACGCACGCGTGACGAGCTCTCGAATAGCCCCACGGGTATAGAACTCTAACATGTTTATCTAATGAAAAATTGAACATACAGCGGGGAAATCAAAGAGCGGTCCTTAATCTTAACAAGTAAAGGAGTGAGCACAGCTCACATACCCCCGCTTCAAACTATAGTCTGTCTTTCTTTGTTGGTCTTACCCTCAAAAAGCTCACTTAGGGATCATGGTTGATAAGTGTATTAAGTTTGTTGAAGCTAGCATGTATAGTTTAGGAGATATGCTCAGGAAAAAGCACTTTGTCAGATAGTCATTGTTTTAGTAACGTTTCCATGTAAACCGCAAAAAATATAAATAATTTTTTGGTCTTACCCTCCACCAATATGGATCATGGTTGATAAGTGTATGAAGTTTGGTGATGATAGCATGTACGATTTAGAAGATATACTCCGGACAAAGGACTTAGTCATAAATTCACTGTTTTAGTCATGTTTCCATGGAAACCGCAAAAAATAAAAATCATTTGTTGGTCTAACCCTCAAAAGGCACATCTAGGGATCATGGTTGATAAGTGTATGAAGTTTGGTGAAGCTAGCATGTAAAGTTTAGGAGATATGCTCCGGACAAAGGACTTGGTCATAGAGTCAATGTTTTAGTCATGTTTCCATGGAAACCGCAAAAAATAAAAATCATTTGTTGGTCTAACCCTCAAAAGGCACATCTAGGGATCATGGTTGATAAGTGTATGAAGTTTGGTGAAGCTAGCATGTATAGTTTAGGAGATATGCTCCGGACAAAGATTTGTGACGGACAGACAGATGGACAGACGGACAGACGGACGGACGGACGGACAGAATGAACGCTATATACCCCCGCTTACGCTGTAAGGCGGGGGTATAATAACACCGACACCTGTGAGTATTTTGACTTTTGATATATTGTATTGAGTACCGTGACTTTGTGCCATGAGTGCGCCAAATGTGAAGACTGGTGTGAATACACGTTCTAGTTTGGAGGATCTCATTCTTAACATGGAGAAGCGCCTTTCAGACAAAATTGAAACTGGAAACGCTAGACTTACAAATTTGGAAAAGTATATGGAGGATTTCAAAAGTGACATTAGTCAGTTCACAACACGTGTTGGTGACTTTGAAAACATGGCGTCTTTCCACTCAAATGAAATAACTGAACTTAAGTCACAAGTTTCTAGTTTGAAAACTCAAATCACGGATCAAGCAAAAGAGTTAGAGAACTCCTTTTGTTTAAGGAAACTCACGACCGCAAAGTGAATCTTCTATTTTACGGTAAAAAGCAAAGCCAAGGCGAAGATCCCGAAAAGATTTTGCGAAAAATGTTTGTCGATGACCTTCGATTTTTTGACGTTGAAGTGGATAATATCTACTTCAAAAATATCCATCGACTCCCGCAGAAACCCTTTCCTGGTGACCCAACCCCAGACGCACCCTCCCCTATAATCGCCAGTTTCCTATCAATGCAGGACAGGGCTAGTGTACTGAACGCGGCTAAATTTCTAAAAGACAAACGCATCTCCATCCGTACAGATCTCCCGCAGCGTGCAATCTTGTACAGAAAGTCTCGAGCCATATACGACGATGAAAATCTTCAGACAAGAGTCCGTTTGATAGGCATTGACCATATTCTGGAAACAAGACCAAATGTATCCTCAGCCTGGAAGACGCGTATCACTCTAACTGGAGATATGAATCCACCGTATGCTGTGTAATGTGTGTTGTTGTGGTGCAGTGTAGCGAGGAGTGTCTGTGTCAAAGTCTCTTTTCTTGTATTGGATTCACATATGATTATTGCTATTGTCTACCAAAACACGAAGTGCAGTATGCATACTACTTAAGAAATCATATGTATGTATATATATATATATATATATATATATATATATATATATATATATATACATGTGATATGATTAGAATGTCGGCGATCTTGTTATACCGTGAAAATGACGATGCATTCAACGCAAACTGGAGACATGCACCTACTGGTTCTATGTGTCGTGCAATGTGTCTTGTTGTGGTGTAGTGTAGTCTGGAATGTTGGTTTGTACATGTGATTTCTCCTCTTCGTTTGATTGGACTAACATTTGTTTAGTAGCATGTCAACCAAACCAAAATAACAGTGTAAAGACTGATTTAGAAATCATACAGTTACGACATATTGAAAAACAAAAAGTATCCCACTAATCTATGAAAACTTGACTTTTACAAAAACCTCTTCATACTCAGCCTAAAGTTAATTGATTTTTATTTCGAATTAATGCAATCTCTTACCTTCTAAGATATGTTTTATCCATTATCAGTATGATCGTCCTCAGTTCAGTGATTCACAAAGTATCAACTATCTATGGACACAACACGTGAATGCGCACGACAGGCACGTGAATGTGCGATATGCACGGACAAACAACCGGTGTGACACTCTGTGCTACCTGTGTAATTGTCTTCAAAATGAGAAAGCATTTCCTTATTGTTGAACTTCGTTTTGCCAAGTTCAAAATGCAAAACCTCTTGTTTATTTCTTTTCCCGTAGGGTATATTGTCTATGCGTGAAACCACGTATGTTGGAAGATTTCTCACTTCCACTGAGCTTTATAGCTGCCTCTTTTCTTTTGACATTTGGTGTTTCTGTTCTCTGCCTGTACAAAATGTTTCTCTTTATTTCATTTGACAACAGAAACGTAACATGTACTCATCTCATGTACCATGTGCGGAAGTTCCTTACTTCTAAACAACAGGCTTTGACGTTTCTGGTCAGTTTTCATACCAAATATAATTATCACTATCTGGTAGTAATTCAACGATACTTATTGCGAAAATCACTAAATCTAAACATTTCGAAAACGAAAGATGACAGATAATTTAAAAATCGTTAGCCACAACTGCAGGGGCTTAAAAAATATTATGAAGTGCAGAAAGGTATTTCGGCTGCTACGTAAGAAAAAAGCAAATATTTATTGCCTACAAGATGTACATTTTGAACATAAAGATATTCAACTGATAAAACAACAATGGGGATATAGTGAATGTTACTTTAACTGTTTCAAAGGAAATGCCCGAGGTACAGCTGTTCTTTTTAACAACAACTTTGACTTTAAAGTTTTAAAGCATAAGCATGATAAAGGTGAATATTATGTTGCCTTAAAACTCCTCATAAACGAAATAACGTATTCAATTATTACTATTTATGCACCAAATACCGATAGTCCAGCTTTCTTCGAACATATTATGGGTATAGTACAAGATAAAATATCCATTTGTGGAGATTGGAACTTGGTACAAAACCAATATTTAGATACGTATAACTACAAGAAAATAAACAATCCAAAGGCTAGAGATAAGGTGCTCGAATTAATGGATATTTTAGATTTTTAGATCTTAAAGATCCATGGCGTGAACAAAATTATGACACAAAACGATATACCTGGCGGCAACCCACACCTCTAAAACAAGGTAGACTTGACTTTTTCCTCATATCACATGATATGATGCCATCAGTAAAGAATTGTGATATCAAACCCAGTATTGAATCTGATCATTCTATAATAGAATTGACATTAACTTCTGCCGAAATTTCGCGTGGCAAGAGATTCTGGAAGTTTAATAATTCATTGCTACGTGATAAAGAATATGTAGATATAGTAAAAAATACAATTAAATATACCCTAAATCAATATAAAGTAGTTACAAACACGTACTCTATTGATGATCAGTTACTATGGGAAACACTACTTTTAATGATAAGAGGTAAAACAATTTACTACTCATCAACTACAAATAAGAAAATTATTGCAAAGGAAAAGAACTACCACACTAAACTAATCGAACATGAAAAGGCTTTAGATGAAACCGATGAGCCTTTAGAAAAAGAGAAGTTTTTGAATGAAATTAATGAAGTTCGAATCAATCTAGATGAAATTAACAGCAGTAAGGTACAGGGAATGCTAATACGATCGAAAGCAAAATGGAAGGAGGAGGGACAGAAACCCACTAAATAGTTTTTTAATCTAGAGGCGAGACACTCTCTAAAGCTATAATGGAAATAGAAAAAAATGATGGCACAATTATAACCAATATTGCAGATATAATGAATGAAACCAAATCTTTCTATAAAAAAATTATACTCAAAACATGATTTATCACCGATTAACCTTCAAGAGTATTTTTCTGACAAAGACATCGCCAAGCTTTCTTATGAAGAAGCCTTTAACCTTGAAGGGGAGTTAAGTATCAATGAATTAACACAAGCGTTAAAAAAAATGAAAAACGGCAAAAGTCCTGGACCTGATGGCTTTACTACAGAATTCCTTAAATTCTTTTGGTAAGATCTGGGCTCTTTTCTTTGTAATTCACTTAACAGCGGTTATAAAAAAGATACCTTATCCACTTCTCAAAAACAAGTAATTAGTACATGTATTCCTAAGGGAAACAAGCCTAAAACATCTAAAAAATTGGCGTCCAATTTCGTTATTAAATAATGGTTATAAATTAGGTTCTTCTGTCATAGCAAACAGAATAAAAAGTGTACTACCAAAAATAATTAGTGGAGATCAAATGGGCTTTATTACAGGAAGGTACATTGGTGAAGTTACTAGAACGATCTATGATATAATGGAATACACGGAAACTTTCCAAATATCAGGTTTGCTTATGCTAATTGACTTTGAGAAGGCATTTGATTCGATAGACAGAAACTACTTGCTAAACGTTATGAGATTTTTCGGTTTTGGTCCTAGCATATGTCACTGGATAAATACGTTATATGATGATATCGAAACAAGAATCGTAATAAATGGTCATATTACGTCCCCATTTAAAGTAGAAAGAGGTTGCCGCCAAGGTGATCCTATTGCTCTGTATCTCTTCTTACTTGCTGTAGAAGTGCTAAGTATAATGCTGCGAAATGACAAAAATATTAAAGGAATATCTATTGGACACATAGAGTACCTGGTATCTCAATTTGCTGATGATACTAGCTTAACATTAGACGGGAGTGAAAAGTGCCTCTATGCAGTATTGGGCACTTTGAAGTTTTTTGCAATTTTTTCGGGTTTAAAGATAAACGCAGAGTAAACAAAATCAATATGGATAGGTTCAAAAAAGAGATGTAGGTACAAACTGTGTAATGAGTGGAACCTGGATTGGTCATAGACCGAATTTACTTTGCTGGGTATAAATTTTGATGTAGATTTAGAAAGCTTTGTCGAGATAAACTATGAAGAAAAGTTCAACTCTATTTATAAGCAGATGGGGCTATGGTCTACTCGAATATTAACACCCTATGGAAGAAATACCCTGGTAAAATCTCTCTTTACTTCCAAATTGAATCATCTGTTCTCTGTACTACCAGATCGTTCAAAAGAATGTATTGATAGATTTCAAAAGAAATGTTTCGAATTTATATGGAAGAATAAACCAAATAAAATCAAACGAGATGTTATGATGCTTAAGCCTGAACACGGAGGTATAAAAGCACCAAATATTAGAGAAATAATAACATCGCAGAAGCTGAGGTGGATCAATAGACTCAATAGTAAAAATAACAAATGGGGTTATCTGTTTATCAAACGGATAATGAATGATACTATGCTCTGGCTTTCTGATTCAGGTTTTATCAAGAAAAACATTATACCAACTCTAACGAACGTATTTTGGAAAGATGTACTTAATGCCTGGTCGAAATATTTATCAAAAGCAAAAGAATCAATAACAACAGATTTCAGAGCGCAGTCAGGTTTGAATAATGATGATCTGAAAATAGCAAACAAAACTGTCTTTTATAGCTCTTGGTACAAGAAAGGGGTTTTGTTTATAAATGATTTTATTGGCGAAGCTGGTAATATATTCAGCCTTGACGAATTTAATAACAAATACTCACTTAATGTAAACTTTTTAACTTATGAAGGTATAAGGAGAGCTATTACGGTATACGCCCGTCGACTTGATATTCGAAAATTTACAAAAATAGAGCTTCAATCTCTACCCATTTAACATAAGGTACATTAAAAATCATTTATAGAGCAAAACTGTATATACTACATTATTAAACTTCACATTTGTGTACCTACCCTGCTACTCAAAATGGGAAAGGATTTTGAATTGTCAACTCACTGAATCGGAGTGGAAAATATTTAACATAATTGGTAACAAATGCACCCCTTGCACAGACCTTAAATGGCTTCAGTACAAGATCATTCATAACATTCTTCCTACAAAACAATTTTTATACAAGTTGGGCTATATAGATTCAACCATTTGCTCATTCTGCAAAAGTAAGGTGGAAACATTGGATCATCTTTTTTGGAAATGTGATATTATATTAAACTTGTGGAAAGAGTTAGAAGCATGGTTGCATTCTGTACAGATTCCTATTAATCTAACTATTGAAAAGGTGATATTAGGCATCAAAGGTAAAAATAATAATCCCGTAAATGTCATAATCTTACTGACCAAACAAATAATTTTCCGAAGCAGCCAAAAAAGTTTTACTCCATCGACTTCTTATATCAAAAAAGAAATAATTAAATATTACAATATCACAAAATGTATCTACCTATCCAACCAAAATGAAGAGAAATTCATACAATTCTAGTCAACACTACATCTACTTTTTCAAAACTCGTACTCTAAGAAGTTTTCTTATGTGTTATACCTCGATTCTAATGTGAATAAGTGGTTACATCCTTTGGATTCATTTCCCAACAGTTGTAGGTATCTCTGCGTTTGTGGTTTTCATATACATGTATAGATATTACTTAAACCTAGTAACAGCTTGATACTGATGTATAAATGAACTGTGCATGCCGAGTTTATGTATGAGAACCATGTGAAACGATGTATTGATGTCAAACTTTTTATGTAAGTCATACCTGTACGAAAAATATGGTAAAAAAAAAAAAGAAAAGAAAAAAAGAATACCTTTTGAAAACAATGTATTTAACTTGTACCTGCTTTTAAAAATTCCAATTTACTCGTTTAGATTCCAGGAAAATACAATGATTATAGATGTTTATATATGTAAGACTCAAATCCATGGCAGGTCTCAAATCTGTGGCGGATTTCCAGATCTAAGGCAGATTTTCAAATGCCTGACATTTGTACCTTTTTTTGTATTTTTCTGCAATGATTAACCAAACCTAACGCTAGACAAACTTACCCGAAAATCCGTCGACAAGAATCCAAGTGTTAAAAAAAAACGTCTTTCAATATCTTAGGGCTAAAGAAGACAGACTCACCGAGGGCTAATATAATTTGGTCGTTATCCGTTTGCAATATCTCTCTGTGTCTTCCCTAATTATTTCGCTAGCGACGCAATTGGGCCTTATGACGGGAACAGTTAGCTATTATGACGTCATCGCACAATGACGTCACTTAGCATGACGTCATGAAACAGTCTAACAATCAAACAAGCCACAGATAAGGAAATCCGCCATAGATTAGAGACCCGCCACAGATCTGAGTCCTACATATATATTTAGAGACTTTGTCGATGCTACTTCACAGAATATATGTGTTTCAGAAAGGAGTACATCCCGATTTCTTGCTGATGAGAAAACATGAAGTTTAAATTTGATGTAAAGATGTTATCTACTTATAACATGATTTTGGGTATTCACAACTTTATTTATCTCTAAACTATAACCTTTTGTAGAACCTTTTTCTATTAATTTTCTGTCGCAATACCTATATAAAAAAAACCAAATAACTTATTTTACATATGAAAAAAAACAAAGGCTATTGAATGATTGTTTGTGAAAGGGTTAAGCGTAATATGCAAGCCTTTTACATCCTTTACTTCGCAATTTCTGTTTCTTCTTGATATTTGGTCGTAAATTTCTTAGTACGAAACAGTTTCAATTATTTTTCTAGAAATTATATATATTTCCTCTGCTACGTATACGTTGAACATTTAAAAAATGTTGATATTTGAATTGCTAGCATATAAAGCAGTGTTTCTGTGTGCTGAACTAATTATGTAAAAACCATGCAGTGTTCCTGCAAACTTATATATTTAGACAATGAAGACTCAAGAAATAATCGATCTACTACACCAAGAGCCGACATTGAAGGTAAGCTTATAGGTGTTTGTTGAAGTCTAACATAGTACGTTTACCCGTAAATACATCATATGCATATATGAATGTTGTTATTCTTACTTATTCGTTCCTGCAAAAAAGTGTATCATGCTCGTGAGAGATGCTCGTTTGCCCCACTGTCTTTCTAATATGTTCATGATATGACTACATGCAGTAAATAGTTCTTGATATATACAAATAGATATTTCGAATATATTTTATGAGTGCGCAGACGCTGCCGAATGAAATATTTCCAACTTAGAACTATAGCTTAACAAGAGATAAAAAAAAACAATCCTTACAAATCCTTTGCGATTTTCATATTTAAATTGACAAATGAAAATAATAGCTTTTTCGTTGAAGCAGTGTTACAGTATTTCATTATCGAACTCTGTGGCTTGTCGGTTCTTATCACTGAGTTTCCCTTATCTGATGTCACCTAAATTAGACGAATTTCTCTTGACAACACACTAATCTAACCAAGAAAGTTCGACTAAAAGAATTTCTTTTTAATTTTATTTTATAAAATAATTATATCGTTATATTGTAATTGAAAATAATTGCATCAATTCACAAATAAACTTGACTTTGTATGAATTTGAAAAAAAACAACAATTTGCGATTCATTTGACAACCCTATAGTTAAAACTTCGGTAATCATAATTTTAAAAGATACATGTTTTTCCTGTCAGTTCTTGTTGATATTGTAACTCCGCAGTACTTGTTAATGCAGATAAAGTATTAATTTATAAACTTTAAGAATAAATAATTATAAACGTTATCAAAAAATATAACGGTAAAATAATGTATTAAAAGTTACATTTACTTCCAAACTTAATTATGTTTTACAACTAAAATTTATATCACAATAATTTACCCAACATGCTCAATATGGTTTGTGTCAGAATGAATGAATGGTGATACTGTTTGTGTACTGCAGACATATTTGGACTGCAGACATCTGGAATGTGTGCTGAGATGGGCCACGCCATGTGCTTGGTATTGCTGTATCTCACATATATGTGAGTGAGCTCAGGTTTTGTAATAGTGTCTTATACTTTATTACATTTGGAATTTAATGCTGTATGTTTTGTGAAGTGTTGTAATCTTGTAAAATCTTGTAAAAGTATTTTAAACTGGGCATTTGTATAATTTTGTCATTCAAACATAAAACAATGTTTATGCTTCACCATGTGCTTATATATCAACTTTTAATGACACTGTGAATTTGAATGTTTGTCAAATGCTTTACTGTTTAACCCCAATGTTACAGGGCTTGATGATAATGGTCAGCTGGTTTACACCTCACGTCAAATAAATGATTGAACCCCAAACAGCCTAAGTCATCCTTCGCCTCGGCGACTGTTCATAGCTGTTACAAAAGGACCCTCCATTTACTACAATTATTCTATTAAACGAGATATTTTTCTTAGTACCAAAACGATTCATACTAGAATCATCAACGAGTTTGATAAAAATAGTATTGAATGAATGGATGTTTAGCATTGTTTCCGACTCACAACACGCGGTTAGGGTGTCAAAACTAACATTTCCGCGTCTTGACTGCCATTGTGACATTTACACACTATTGTACAGTGCAGCAGTAAAACACTAGTTCAATATTGCCGTATACAGATTACACTGCAGTATTTTACACGGTTAAGTAGTAAAGATTTTTAAACCTTATAGAAGCTTTTTGATTGATCATGAAGTCCCTAAATCCGAATCTATCACAAAGTTTTTAATCATCTGAAAAACAAGTATAAGTATCAGTACGTCCGATTTATTATATTAAGTTATTTTTTTTCAAAAAATATTTTTAGTCAGAATGAACGCTATTGGTTTGGTTATAAATAACTTAATGCACATCGTTAAACTGGCCTGAATTGTCTCTTATTTACACTGATTTAATCGTTTTGTTACTAAGAAAAATATCTCGTTTAATAGAATAATTGTAGTAATTGAGGGCCCTTTTGTAACAGCTTTGTTATATATTTGGCAGAAATGAACTAATCGAAGTTTTCTGAAAAATTCCGTTTTAAAATGCTAGGCTTTCGGCATACTACGTAAATGTTCATTAAGTTAAAAAATATCGCTTAAAATAATTTTCTCAGAAAAAGATACACATTCTATTCTTGAATAATGTTACAGAGAATTGGAAAATTATTCGTTTTTATTATCACAGACGTCTAAAAAATTCAAGTGTTGTAGTGTCACAAGCGTTTCATTTAATTTATTTCAATGTGATCCGATGTGAAACAAACATTATGATAATTTTAATAGAGACAAACATAAAACACTGTTGAACTAGATTACTGATACGCTATGTATTGGAAAAATATACACAAAAAATCCCTCAACAGTGTTAGTTCCTCTCAACCTCGTATCTGTTTAGAGGTGCTAAAACCTATATTTAAATCGGTTTTTTTCAACAGAATGAAATATAGTTGAAAATGAAAAAAATGATATTGAAATATAGTTGCAAAAAGCAAAAAAGCATCCAGCGCGTTAAATACACATTGAGTACAAACATGGTCATGTAAGCATTAGGCTACAGCAGCATATTTCATCTGACCTGATCTTCTAACCAAACTGTGATTATCGTTAAGAAAATGCATTGATATTTCGAAAAAACGTATGCAACTTATGAATTAGTCGTAATTTATTTTTAAATGTATTTTTATCACTTATCTTTTTAAAAAAAATTAATCTCCAAGTGCATTTTGAAAAAGAAAATCGAATTTTTGATTCAACTGTGCATTAAATGCTTCATCCGATTAGGCCCAAAAGCTTATTAGAACGTCTTCCCATGATGGTATCTCACACTGGCAAGCTTGGTTCTAATAGCTTTAGATGTTTTGGCTAAATCATGTCCATAAAATTGTTGGAAGAATAATACTAAAACACGCCAATAACAATAAGTCTTAATCAACAAGATATGGGTTGGTAAGATATGTACATTCTTGAACTTTATTTCAGCCACATCATGGATTACAAAATTCATTGAATTCCAGAAAGGGACCTATCTATTCTAGATAGTTAGATACCCAAGTGACAAGTTCTTAATGACATGTATAAGAGACACGTATGCATGCATATGTTGTGTATGTTTACGATTTATAATATATTAGATATCAGAACTTTCTTACCAGGTGTCTTGAGTACATACCTACTATTAAACTAAAACATCCTTGTAGTATATGTAAAAGGTTTAAAGATCAATTTGTCATGTATTTCCTACATAAAGATTTTCTGGTTATCGCAGTGAAAGGCGGGTCGAAGAAGTAAATGATAAATGCACTTGGACAATTCAATAAGTCTGTTCTGATTAAAGAAACAACCACTCGAACCATTCCATGTGTCGGCTTCATTGATCAAACTATCCATGAAATGATCTTGAGCTATATCTTTGAAGATCAAACTGTAAGAGATGCTTGTCTATTTCAGATCCTGTTTTACCTGAAATCACTTTTGATGACAGATACTTATATTCTTTGTCTTTGAAGAACATTGCAAATCTGAATTCTTAGTAGATTATATCTGGCTTCACATTGCACATCAATTTAAAAGACAGAGTCCCATGGGAAACAGAAACAAAGATGATGAAAATGTTTCTTCCTCCACCGGTAACAATAAAGAAGCATATGGATGGAAGGAAAAGGAGGTGAAGATGGCAGTCGAGGTGCTGATGGCAAAGATGGTGAAGATGGCAGAGGTGAAGATGACAGAGGATATAAAGACGGCAGAGATGAAGAAGGTGAAGATGGCAGAGGTGGTGTAGATGGCAGAGGCGATGAATACGGCAGAGGTATAGATGACAGATGATATAAAGACGGCAGAATGTGATGAGGGCAGAGGAGACGAAGATGGCAGTCGAGGTGCTGATGGCAAAGATGGTGAAGATGGCAGAGGTGAAGATGACATAGGATATAAAGATGGCAGAGACCAAGATGACAGAGTTGAAGATGGCAGAGAATGTAAAGATGGCAGAGGTGAAGATGGCAGAGAATGTAAAGATGGCAGAGCCTTTTGGTGTCGGTGTAAACGAAGAAGTTGATATTTGGGTAGATATTGCACTCGATTGAAAGCCGTCTGGAAACAGAGTTGTTTCTAGTATCAAATTAAACTTAACACCGTGTCCCTGTAAGAAAGTGTGCTGACGTTCCATATGACAATTCTTTTAAAATAATGTGAGCTCTGACTATGAAGTTATTGGAGAGGCAATGGATGCACAAAGTTTGTTTTGGAGAGGTTTCTGTCTCCCAAATTAGAAAATGATGAAAACAAATAATTAAGAAATGTATAGATCTGATGTCTATGTTCAAAATCACATTCACAAATCAAGGGTGCATGACATGTTTCAATTTGGCGGTCACAGGTAAACAGTCGTGGCTTCATTCGTCCTTCGTCCTTCTGTCCAAATGAATGTTTTATAAAATCAATGGTCGGTTTTAGCCATATCTCTCAGAAATTGAAATTTTCGATATAAATTGGTTATGTGCATGTACATATTCCTTTTTAAGGTGACTAATAGTTTTTGCTCTTTGTCAAATTGAAAGGATATGTCTTGCAAAATAACAGCTCTTTAAAATGTATTGCACTGTAATATGCATCAGTTATTTACAATCGAAATGTGAGGTGAATCAGATGAATCTTTTTAGAGTTGCGTCCCTTCAAAGAATTAAAGGAACTCCGTAACAAAATGATGGAATTAGTAAGTCTATGTTTTGGATATTAAAATTACACAAAGTCATCATAAGTCCAAAACTGTTTAGGTGATAAAGAAGAATCTAGAAAAAACACAGCATAAAAGTTTCCTTATACATTTGTTATGAGTACCAAGGTCTTCCCTTTCGAATTTTCGACGGTGGTTCCACTTGAAAGGCAACTAGGAAATTCCATATATTCTTCCAAATAGTAAATGATTAACTAATGAACTCTTAGACTTAAGACTTACTTACCCATTTTGATCAAGGTGATAAACAAGTGACAAGAATTCATATTTAGGAGAATATTTAGTTAGGTTAGTCTGAAGTCTGAATGAAGCTTACAAACGATAACGTCAGGTTTTTGTTTTGCATTTTGCAAACGAAAAAAGAGGAAATGTCTACCAACTAAACAATTGTTACGTTTTTACCGCAATGTGAAAAAAAGTTTATAACTGTGAAACGCACATAAAATCATCCAAGAAGCGTGTTGTTTTTAATGTCACACCTAGTTGTATAACATTTAAAGAAATTGTGGTAAATCTGCGTTTGATTGTAGCTCTTGCTTTGAATCGAAAATTAACCTAGAATTAACATATAAGCTGTAAACCTCTAGTCCTTGTAGAACTTCATACTCGTGGTAAAACCTTATGTTAAGTTACCACAAGAACTACAGCAATACGCCGAAGAGAACATTTCTACGTTTAGCCAACCTGACATTACTATTATATGCTTTTGGACATCAATTGAAAAAACAACAACCTGATTTGAGGGCCCTCGTAGTTATCTAAAGGCTTTAATCCACAAGAGATATAATTGTTTCAGTCCAGTAACTAGCTTTTACACGAGTGTTTCCTGAGGTTGAATCTGGGTGTGGCGCCAGGATCGTCAAGAACTTCAACATGACATGTCATCTCCTGGAAATGATTAGATACGTTACTGTGTTATTTACTCACACTTTGTCATAAAAAAAACCCTTAGAAATAGACAGATGAAAACAGTCAAACGTCTACTGTTCTTGAGCAGTTTGTTTGGTAAATAAATAATAGGTGTCTTATGTTTATTCAGTGCTCATAAAAAATCAAGATTGCTTCATGTCCTTTCGTTTTCCTCTTGAAAGTTGTTTTTTGCAAGAGTGGGACAGTCGGAAATCATGGACGCCAGTGCTTGGTTAACTAACATATAAAGCCTTTGATGGTTATTCAGAATTTCAACAGTAGTTCCTATTGTATCATTATTAATTTTATTGAAATCAATATAAAAAATGAATGTACTTACCTGTCCATGTAATTCCGGTGGGCAGGCGTTAGTTGTTGCGTCGTTCATTTTGGGACTGTTATGGCATGTGCTTTCTTTAAGGGTCAAATCCATCCGGTACATTATACCAACCACAGCCTGGAAAGTAGACATCGTATTGCTATAGTACATATTCAAAAGGGGAAACAAGTGTTCAAATAAAAATGGCCGCATAGTTTTCGCTTTGCACGTGTCACATTCTTCTATAAATATTTTGTTCATATCTACATCAATTATAAGTAGCAGATTGTTTTGAATTTTCAAATAACAAAGCATCAGTGCCTTTAAAGTGTTTGTAATGTTCACCATGGCATGATATCAGCATACAGTAAACCCTGGTTATAGTGCCATGTTTTTGCCAGAACGGACATCCTGCACTTTTATTTCACTGGTTATAATGCCAAATTGGATATAGTGCCATTTGGCAACTCTTTCTGGAACAAAAGTCAGTTTTCCCTGGCTATAATGCCAATGAAACCACACGAGTTACGATATTTTAAAAACTAATTAAGGTTAATTGACATGGCTCAAATCAATTCACATTGGGTGGAGGTTGTTTAGGTACATTAATTGGTGGTTAATAGGCATGAACTACTCGAGTGACATTCTACTTACCTCAAATTAATTGACTAATTAAATGATAAATGACTTGTTATCTTTGTAGCCAACATGTTTCTAAATGCCTTACCTGAGTGTAATGCCAACCTGGATATAGTGCCATAATGTCTCTTGGACAAATGGTGGCATTAACACCAGGGTTTACTGTACATATTATCAACATTATTAGTCAGTGATGGTTTGAATTCTTAGATATTCTAGAAATACCCATATCTTGGTTTAATTTACTTGTTCAACTTGACCAACTTTATTAAGCTAAGATATTCTTAGTTTACAATTATTAATGAAAAAAGGTAACTAAGACAGATAATAATTACCAAAACGTTAACTAAAATGGCTTTAAAATGATCGCATTCCACAGATGCTTATCTAATCTAACTTTGAAAATGGCCCAGATCATTTATCAGTTGAAATGTTAAAGCAAAACCTTAAATCTGTAAATGAAGTGTTACCCCGTTGTTGGAGTAATGACGAATTCTTCATTTGCGAATCTAGCGAGGCGTACAGGGAATGTTAACCCCTCCCCCTTCTTTTTGACTTTTAGAATTAAAATCGCCTGTATAAAGTGCGTTCCCTCCCTTTCCAAAAGCAGAGCCCCCGAATCCTATTCCTCGGTTCACTACTGAGCACTATGTATAACAAACCTCTATTGTGGGATGTGTGATGTCAGTCAGAACCGCCCAGTGAGGTGACTGCATATTTGAATTTAGTTCATTAGTGGCAAAATTGGCAGCATGTCTCACAAACGCTGTCACCTTGGTTGGGAGCTCTCCCATAGGGACTTGGCATCCGCCTGTGAACATTACATATCCGTTTTTAAAAAAGGAAGATATTTAGATATAATGAACTTGTTCTGTAATGTTTGTGTGTCTTGGTAATATTTGATATCAAGTAATGGATACATCACTTGTTGAATATTACACAATCTCAGTATAACGTGGCACTTGCTGTTGTTAATATAGAGCAATGTCAGATCTTTGGTTAAAGAAAATTGTTAATAAAGGTTTAATTGTCTTCCGTGGCCTTCCTTTCATGCCATTACTCTGCGGTTACTACAGTTAGATACGAAGACAAACATAAAGCCGGAACAAAATTCCAATTTTCTTGATATATCTCTTTTCTAATTAACAGAATCCAGCACCAGGCAGTTAATTCCATATTCTGGTAATGTTGTAAACGAAAAATACCATTTACGCAACTCACCAAAGGTCACAAAACATACAGCTATGATTAAGACCGTCTTCATTTTCCTTGTAAAGATAAGCGAATGAACTTAAATAGGCAGCGGTAAATTATATCATAATCTACATACAGGTCAATAGTACAGGGGAGATTAGGAGAGCCTGTACTAAACGAACTGCAATGAACAATATCAAAAGTGTTAATCTCATAAAAAAATCTAACAGCTGTTTTTGTTTATGCAAATGATATATAATATTTTTGTATTGCCAAGTTAACATTTGATGTTTTCAAAACATGAGATAGAAGTGTTTATGTTGTGGAATATTAATTCAGCTAACTATTCATCCTAGCATTCAAGAAAAAGACAGATGACTTTCTTATGACGATGTTATGACAAATAGTTTTTGGGAAAAATAGAAACGTTTATAATTCCACTGAAGAAAAAATGGCTCTTGATCGAGTTTTGACGCAAGTGTTTTACAGTTTACAGGTTCAATATAAGTTTTGCCGAAAGAAAAAGTTTATTTTTTTTATTTATTAGATTGAATATGTTCTAAAAACGACAATGCTTAGCAATACGGGTATTATATTTGTTTTCATACACATCTCATTTGAAAAGTATAGAATTATAAAATATAGAAATATAGAATTTCTAACAAAAACATAACATGACATAATTTCAAAAATGTAAATGGAATTCGATGTCTCTTACAAATGTGAATTTAATGTCTGTTCAAAATGTTGACAAAATATTTGTATATATGAAATATGAAATATGAAAGTCAACAATACATAAGAAGTTGCACTATTGCAAAAAGTGATTACTAATATAACACTTCTACTTAGTAAATTCAGTGTTTGCTTCAAAACGATGGCAGATATCAAACAATACTATGTCTAAACATCGGAACTTTATTTCAATATTTGATAATAGTGTTATTCTAACTATGTAATGGATAAAGGTACCGGATTCGGGTTCGAATCCAGGTGGAGATGTTCCATGCAATCTGGGAATGATCACAATCTGCAGATTGTTCGCTCACAATCTAGGAATTTTTTTCATTCCTAGATTGTTTAAACAATCTGCAGATTGTGAGACCTGAACAATCTGGGAATGATCACAATCTGGGAATTTGCTTGTTTGTAGTATATCTTGCAATACAACATGATAATTGTCTAGTTTATTAAGGTTTTTCTTTGTGTATGCATCCAAATGATGGAGAATAGTTGTCAAGTCATAGATTGTTACAGGTTCATAGCTCGTCTATATATCAAACTGACGGAGTGTTGGGATCGATTCCTAGCTTGTGAAGGGCTTACATATATCGACATTTTATCAAACTGAGAGGAAATAGGGGTGAGTTCTCAGATTGTGATGGGCTAATAACTCGCTTATATATCAAACTGACGGAGTATAAGGGTCGATTCCTATATTGTGAAGGGCTCACAGCTCGCTTTTATGTCCAACTGAGGGAGTATAATGGCCGATTCCTAGATTGTGAAGGGCTCATAGCGCGTCTATTTGTCAAACTGAGAGAGCATATGGATCTATTCTCAGATTGTGAAGGGCTCACAGCTCGATTTTATGTCAAACAGAGGGACGGTAGGGGACGATTCCTAGATTGTGAAGGGCTCACCGCTCGCCTATATGTCAAACTGAGGGGTATAGGGATCTATTCTCAGATTGTGAAGGCTCATATCTCACCTATATTTAAACTGAGAGGGTATAGCAGTCGATTCTCAGGTTGTGAAGGGCTCACAGCTCGCCTATATATCAAACTGAGGGACTATACGGGTCGATTCCTAGATTGTGAAGGGCTCACCCCTCACCTTTAACTCAAACTGATGGAGTATAAGGGTCGGTTCCTAGATTGTGAAGGGTCACAGCTCGCCTATATGTCAAACTGAGGGAGTATACGGGTCGATTCCTAGATTGTGAAGGGCTCACCCCTCACCTTTAACTCAAACTGAGAGAGTATAGGGGTCGATTCTCAGATTGTGAAGGGCTCACAGCTCGCCTATATGTCAAACTGAGGGAGTATAGGGATCTATTTTCAGATTGTGAAGAGCTCATCGCTCACTTTTATTTAAACTGAGAGGGTATAGCAGTCGATTCTCAGATTGTGATGGGCTCATAGCTCGCCTACATATCAAACAGAGGGACTATAGGGAACGATTCCTAGACTGTGAAGGGCTCACCCCTCGCCTTTAACTCAAACTGACGGAATATAGGGGTCGATTCCTAGATTGTGAAGGGCTCACAGCTCGCCTATATGTCAAACTGATGGAATATAGGGATCTATTTTCAGATTGTGAAGAGCTCATCGCTCACTTTTATTTAAACTGAGAGGGTATAGCAGTCGATTCTCAGATTGTGATGGGCTCATAGCTCGCCTACATATCAAACAGAGGGACTATAGGGGACGATTCCTAGATTGTGAAGGGCTCACCCCTCGCCTTTAACTCAAACTGACGGAATATAGGGGTCGATTCCTAGATTGTGAAGGGCTCACAGCTCGCCTATATGTCAAACTGAGGGAATATAGGGATCTATTTTCAGATTGTGAAGAGCTCATCGCTCACTTTTATTTAAACTGAGAGGGTATAGCAGTCGATTCTCAGATTGTGATGGGCTCATAGCTCGCCTACATATCAAACAGAGGGACTATAGGGGTCGATTCCTAGATTGTGAAGGGCTCACAGCTCGCCTATATGTCAAACTGAGGGAGTATACGGGTCGATTCCTAGATTGTGAAGGGCTCACCCCTCACCTTTAACTCAAACTGAGAGAGTGTAGGGGTCGATTCCTAGATTGTGAAGGGCTCACAGCTCGCCTATATGTCAAACTGAGGGAGTATACGGGTCGATTCCTAGATTGTGAAGGGCTCACCTCTCACCTTTAAATCAAACTGAGAGAGTATAGGGGTCGATTCTCAGATTGTGAAGGGCTCACAGCTCGCCTATATGTCAAACTGAGGGAGTATAGGGATCTATTTTCAGATTGTGAAGAGCTCATCGCTCACTTTTATTTAAACTGAGAGGGTATAGCAGTCGATTCTCAGATTGTGATGGGCTCATAGCTCGCCTACATATCAAGCAGAGGGACTATAGGGGACGATTCCTAGATTGTGAAACGCTCACCCCTCGCCTTTAACTCAAACCTACGGAATATAGGGGTCGATTCCTAGATTGTGAAGGGCTCACAGCTCGCCTATATGTCAAACTGAGGGAATATAAGGATCTATTTTCAGATTGTGAAGAGCTCATCGCTCACTTTTATTTAAACTGAGAGGGTATAGCAGTCGATTCTCAGATTGTGATTGTCATGTCATGCACTGACATTAATGATTTTATGTTACTTCAAAGCAGAGTTGTTTCCCTTTGACCACTGTGATGAGATTTGTAAATTTTTTAATGGTTATTCAAGTAGATTTTGTTATCTCCCTTTGTTTTACCTTGTGTTAGCGCATCGGCCATAAAGTCGCTCGCGACAAGTGTCGCATTTCATTTATTGTCAATTTCCCAGCATAATACCTCCACCAAGACGTAAGTTTGAATTAAGATGATAAAGAAATCATTCTTCGTAATCTTAGGTTAATTATTTCATTTTACTTTGTGAATTTAATGAATATAAGATAAATGTGCATCTGTAAAGCCGTGAGGCTCTATATGGGTGGGATAACGTAACCTTGTAAAAGCGTGCTTATCTGCAAGTTTGTGAGGGTCTTAACTAGTGGGTGAAACATGCATATTTCATTTTGTATCAGATTTGTCATTGTTTTTAAAGCAATTAGTTATTTTCAAAGCAATTGTTTATTACAAAATATATTATAAATATATTTCAATCATGCCAAATGTCATAATTTAGTGTTACTTAGCCAAAAGTATAATTGTGCTCATTCCATGTCCAGAGAACATCATATTTATCAAATCTTCTGTTATTTTACAGTTTTTACCACATCAAGGGATTTTCCTCATCATGTTGATCGTACATGATGGTACAATAAAGGAACCCCAGGTTAAACTAACTGTTGAAGACTCTTCTTTCTAGTCGGAGAACAGTATAGTAAAAAGTCTTGTACAGGAATATGCAAAGAAATCTACGTCAAAGAAAAATGACCGAAAAGGGGCAAGAATATTATGAAAATGAAGTTTGTAATTATTACAGGAAATTAACCTCAATTAAGAAGAAAATTGAACAGTGTTTCATTGAAGCTGAAGAAGCTCAAAAACATAATAACTTTAAACTTTTAAGGAAACTGAAAGATCAAATAGAAAATGACTTGCATATTTACCTTTCTATTTCTAAAACATTTGAGGATTACCTGATGAGATGTGGTACACAGGAAAGTTCACTAGAATTCTCATCTCATGTTATGATCACCAATTCTCTGACTGATAGGGTTAGCAATGCCTTGAACAGTTTTATGTTTGTAAAGACTGAACATGTTGAAGCTGATGTACATGTGTCGGCAAAACCCGAAGGTTCCATTTGTTCTGAAAGAAGCAGACGTTCACGTCGTTCTCGTTGTAGTTCAACCAGTTCAAGTGTTATTCTTGCAAAGAGTAGATCAAAAGCTGCTCGAACCCGTTTACAGTTTGCTGAAAAGGAATCACTGTTGAAACTTAAACAGGCAGAATGTGCTGTAGATTTAGAGTTACTTACACACAAGAAGGAATTAGCTGTAGCTGAAGCAGAGCTTTCTGTCGTACAAGAAGAAATTTGTGAGCAGACACTGTCTGTCGGTGATCATGATGTTACCAATGTTACAGAGGATATAGTCGCCCATGAACCCGAAGATGTGATTTCCGCTAAGCCAAGCCTTAAGACAGTTACTGAACAAAGACAATCATTAAGTGAAACCTATACTACTCCAGCTCATGAGAATCATGAAACCTTTAAATCTAGGTACTTGAATCATGCACTCCCATTTAATGTGAACGCTCCTGAATTCATCCCAGCTCAACAACGTGCGACACAAGTGTCGGATCTGACAGGTTATCTCTTGAAAAGGGATCTTTTGAATCTCAGACTAACTAAATTCAATGACAATCCTGCAGAATATCAAGTTTGGAAAACAAGCTTCAAGAACATAAGTAGTGAACTTAACCTGTCTCCATCTGAAGAAATTGAATTGCTTGTTAGGTGGTTGGGCACAGAATCCGGAAGGTATGCAAACAGTATCAGATCATCTAATGCTTATGACCAAGTCATGGGTCTCAAACGAATATGGAATCGACTGGATGAGCGCTATGGCAGTCCAGAAGCTGTCGAAGCAACAGTTAAAAGGAAGCTCCTCAAGTTTGAAAAAATCACCAGTCAAAACTATCAGAAACTGTATGATTTGTGTGATATCTTATGTGAAATAGAATATCTGAAAGAAAATGAACACTTAAAGGCTGTACTTGCATATTTTGATTCGTCAATTGGAATCAATCCTATTTTATAGAAGCTACCCCCATTCATTCAAGGAAAATGGACTGACAGGGCATCACAGTTCAAAAGATTGAACAAAGTTTCATTTCCTCCCTTCACTTTCTTTGTGCAGTTTATTCAGGACATTACCTCCACCTTAAATGACCCAAGTTTCAAGTTTGAAGGCCAAGATAAAGTCAACCTTCAGAAAGACTTCAGGTTCAGACCTCCAGTTTCAGTGAAAAAGACCGAAGTTGAACAAAATGAACACTCTTACGTCAATCATGCTGAGCCACAGTCCAAAGATATACCGTATTGTCCTCTTCATAAGGCGCACCACACACTGAGAAAGTGTCGCACCTTCAGGGCTCTTCCACATGATGAAAAGAAACAGTTCCTCTCCAAGCACCATGTGTGCTTCAGATGTTGTGAATCTGACAAGCACTTAGCTAAAGATTGTGACAAACTTGTACAGTGTGATGAGTGTGGAAGTAATAGACATTGTACTGCATTACATATTTCCTGGCCGAGGACTTCTCAGACTTCAGCTCCTCACGGCGGGGAGCCTCAGGTAAAGGTAGCCTCCAAATGCTCACAAGTTTGTGGTGATAAATTTGAAGGGAAATCATGTGCTAAAACAATATTAACTAAGATCTACCTTCAAGGACATGACAAAAATCCAGTTAACGCTTATGTGATTATTGATGACCAAAGCAATAGAACTCTAGCTAAACCAGAGTTATTTGACAGGTTAGGCTTGACATGTCAGACTCTAAGTTACCTTCTATCCTCATGTAATGGAAGCATGACAACCTATGGAAGACAAGCTTCGGGATTAGTGATAGAGTCTATGGATGGTCAGACACGTTTTCAACTTCCTCCTGTTCTGGAATGTGAATATATTCCTGATGTGAGAGACGAGATACCATCACCAGATGTTGTTGCACATCATTCTCATTTAAAACATCTCTCAGACCACTTTCCTCCTGTAGACAAGAATGCTCCAATTCTTCTCCTTATAGGCAGAGACCTCCCAGAAGCTCATCATGTCCTCAAACAGTGCACAGGACCATGGGGTTCTCCATTTGCTCAGCGTCTTCCCTTGGGATGGGTCGTGATAGGGGATGTTTGTTTGGGAAAGATACATTCAACTCGGACTGTAACTGTGAATAAGACATCTGTTTTGACAAACAGTCGTCCTACATGTCTGAAGCCATGTCAGAACAGTTTCAAGGTGGAAAAAGAGATCATGGAAGATGATTCATTCATTCATGACACTATCGGGGACACAGTCTTCCAAAGGACCAATGACGACAACAAGGTTGGACAGTCTACCGAGGATCGAATGTTTCTTGAGATGATGAATGCTGAAATGAAGAAGGGTGAAAATGGAAACTGGACAGCTCCATTACCATTCAAATCCGGTAGAACCAGATTACCTAATAACAGGTCTCAAGCTGTTAAGAGAGCCTATCTCCTTGATAGAAATCTAAAGAAAAATCCTCAGAAATTAATTGATTTTGTGGATTTCATGGGTGACATATTGGATAAAGGACATGCAGAGAAGGCACCACCTATTCAATCTGATGAAGAATGTTGGTACCTCCCACTATTCGGAGTGTACCACCCAAAGAAACCTAACCAACTCAGAGGTGTCTTTGATTCCTCAGCTACATTTGACGGTGTGTCACTGAACAATGTGCTAATGACTGGACCTGACTTTACTAACAGTCTGTTAGGTGTGTTACTACGTTTCAGGGAAGATAAGATTGCAGTAACAGCTGACATTCAGAAAATGTTTTACAGCTTCTTTGTGAATGAGAACCATCGAAACTTTCTGAGATTCTTCTGGTACGAAGACAACAAACCTGATGCTGAAATAGTTGAATATCGGATGTGTGTCCATGTGTTTGGTAACAGTCCATCACCGGCAGTAGCCACATATGGACTGCGCAAAACTGTGACTGACGGTGTAGCTCAGTGCGATGAAGATGTCAAGAGCTTTGTCGAAGACAACTTCTATGTCGATGACGCTCTCGCCTCTGTCAAAACCAGTGAAAAGGCTATAAGTCTACTAAAGAGAACACAAGATGTTCTTCAGTCTCAAGGTCAGCTTCGTCTCCATAAATTTGCCTCCAACCACACTGAAGTTATGAAAGCTTTCCCCAAAGATGATCTTGCTAAACATCTGAAGACTGTAGATCTCAGTAAAGAACTTCTTCCTCTTTGTCATAGTCTAGGCTTAGCATGGGATTTAAACGGCGATGTCTTCAAGTTCCTCATTCAAGAAGATCAACTTAATAAGCCATACACAAGAAGAGGTCTCCTATCAGTCGTGAACAGCCTGTTCGATCCTCTTGGCTTCTTAGCGCCGTTCACAGTTCAAGGCAAAATTCTTCTTCGAGAACTTGCATGTAAAGGTACAGATTGGGACGAGATTCTTCCTCCTGATCGTCAGAGTGAGTGGAACCAATGGAGACATTCTCTCAAAGCTGTGGAAGAGTTAAGTGTTCCGCGTGCATTTGTACCAATATCCCCATCTGAGTGTGACACAAGACAGGTTCACATTTATTGTGATGCGTCTGAAAAGGCGATCGCATCAGTAGCTTATCTGATGGCTACAAAAGATGAGAAAACTTATGTAGGTTTCATCCTTGGTAAGGCAAAAGTTGCTCCTGTGCATAGCAACACCATTCCCAGGCTAGAATTGTGTGCTGCCTTGTTGTCTACTGAGATTGCAGAATTCATCAGCGAGCACCTTCACATCTTGACCAGGGATATGAGATTCTACTCGGACAGCAAAGTGGTGCTCGGGTATATTGGAAATGACACAAGACGTTTCTTCACCTATGTGAGCAATCGAGTTCACAGGATCAGACAAGTTTCCTCTCCTAGTCAGTGGAGTTACATTCACACCTCTTCAAACCCTGCAGATGCTGCTACAAGAAATGTACAAGATGTGGCATTCTTAACCAACAAGTGGTTGTCTGGACCTTCACAACCGTACCAGGATAGCCAAGTATCTGGAAACTCTGTGTATCCTCTTGTGAATCCTGAGATAGACAAGGAAGTTAAGTCTACAGTAATTTCAGCCAAAACAGAAGTCAACCAATCTCTCGGTGTTAAGAGGTTTGAGAGGTTCTCCTCTTGGACAAGACTAGTGAGTGTCATTACAGCGCTTAAGGATCTGGCTAAAAGAAAGAAAGGGAAACCCCTTCAGCAAAATGACTCTGTTCACAACCTTCTAATTTCTCAGAGATTTATATTCCTTGAACTCCAAAGTATAGTTCCGAGATCTCCTGCCTTAACAATGGTAAACCTATTCCAAAACAAAGCTCCATCTGTGCTTTATGTCCATTCCTTGATCAACATGGCCTACTCAGAGTGGGTGGACGACTCTCAGGATCTGATCTATCGTCAGAGGAAAAACATCCTCTCATCATACCTGGTAACAGTCATATAGCAAAGTTGCTCACCACTCACTTTCACGAAAGTGTCCAACATCAAGGGAGACGTCTCACAGAGGGCGCAATCCGGAACGGGGGATTCTGGATCGTTGGTGCCAAGAGACTAATCTCTTCTCTTCTACATAAGTGTGTTGTGTGTCGGAAGCTGCGCAGACCTTTGGAGCATCAGAAAATGGCAGACTTGCCATCAGATCGACTCACAACAGGAGCACCATTCTCATCTGTCGGAGTAGATACATTTGGACCGTGGCAGGTTGTGACAAGAAGAACAAGAGGTGGTAGTGCAAATAGTAAGCGTTGGGCAGTTTTATTTACTTGCTTAACTATCAGAGCAATCCACATTGAGGTAATAGAGGATCTCAGCAGTTCATCCTTTATCAATGCTCTCAAACGCTTCCAATCAATCAGAGGTAAAGTAACATTATTTCGTTCAGACAGAGGTACTAACTTCGTTGGAGCTACTGACAATCTAAAAATTGATGCCTTCAATGTGGAGGATGGCCCAGTCCGGCATTACCTGCACAATTCTGGATGTCAGTGGATCTTCAACACCCCCCATTCCTCTCACATGGGTGGAGTGTAGGAGAGAATGATTGGTATTGTAAGGAGGATTTTAGATTCTCTTCTTTCCCAGAACCCACATCATCTCACACATGAAGTGCTCGTAACATTCATGGCAGAAATATGTGCTATTGTGAATTCAAGACCTATCACGCCAGTTTCCTCAGACCCAGATTGTGCAACGGTGTTGTCTCCTTCGATGATTCTGACGCAGAAAACTGATTCTGTAGCTATACCTTCAGGTGAATTCACTCTGCCTATCATGTATAAACATCAGTGGGCACGTGTTCAACAGTTGGCTGACAACTTCTGGGATCGGTGGAGGAGAGAGTATCTTCAGCAGCTACAGGTCCGCAGGAAGTGGACTGATGTGAAGCAAAATTTGAAGATTGGTGACATTGTTTTATTAAAGGACAGATCGACACATAGAAATTATTGGCCAATGGGACGCATAACTAACGTTTTCCCTAGTGATGATAACATTGTGCGGAAGATTGAAGTCAAAGTGCTCAAAGACAATAAGTCTGTTGTGTTCACACGACCAGTTACAGAAGTAGTTTTGTTGATTTCTGAATGACTGTTGACCTTTTTTCAACGTGTTGGATCTGATGATATTCCAGTGTTTTTTGATACATGTGTAAATTTTATGTTTGATTTGATTGTTTTCAGCTGTTTTTTAAAGTGATATTCTATTTAATATCAGACGGGGAGTGTCATGTCATGCACTGACATTAATGATTTTATGTTACTTCAAAGCAGAGTTGTTTCCCTTTGACCACTGTGATGAGCTTTGTAAATTTTTTAATGGTTATTCAAGTAGATTTTGTTATCTCCCTTTGTTTTACCTCGTGTTAGCGCATCGGCCATAAAGTCGCTCGCGACAAGTGTCGCATTTCATTTATTGTCAATTTCCCAGCATAATGCCTCCACCAAGACGTAAGTTTGAATTAAGATGATAAAGAAATCATTCTTCGTAATCTTAGGTTAATTATTTCATTTTACTTTGTGAATTTAATGAATATAAGATAAATGTGCATCTGTAAAGCCGTGAGGCTCTATATGGGTGGGATAACGTAACCTTGTAAAAGCGTGCTTGTCTGCAAGTTTGTGAGGGTCTTAACTAGTGGGTGAAACATGCATATTTCATTTTGTATCAGATTTGTCATTGTCTTTAAAGCAATTAGTTATTTTCAAAGCAATTGTTTATTACAAAATATATTATAAATATATTTCAATCATGCCAAATGTCATAATTTAGTGTTACTTAGCCAAAAGTATAATTGTGCTCATTCCATGTCCAGAGAACATCATATTTATCAAATCTTCTGTTATTTTACAGTTTTTACCACATCAAGGGATTTTCCTCATCATGTTGATCGTACATAATGGTACAATAAAGAAACCCCAGGTTAAACTAACTGTTGAAGACTCTTCTTTCTAGTCGGAGAACAGTATAGTGATGGGCTCGCCTACATATCAAACAGAGGGACTATAGGGAACGATTCCTAGATTGTGAACGGCTCACCCCTCGCCTTTAACTCAAACTGACGGAATATAGGGGTCGATTCCTAGATTGTGAAGGGCTCACAGCTCGCCTATATATCAAACTGAGGGAGTATACGGGTCGATTCCTAGATTGTGAACGGCTCACCCCTCGCCTTTAACTCAAACTGATGGAGTATAAGGGTCGATTCCTAGATTGTGAAGGGCTCACAGCTCGCCTATATATCAAACTGAGGGAGTATAAGGATCGATTCCTAGATTGTGAAGGGCTCACCTCTCACCTTTAACTCAAACTGAGAGAGTATAGGGGTCGATTCTCAGATTGTGAAGGGCTCACAGCTCGCCTATATGTCAAACTGAGGGAGTATAGGGATCTATTTCCAGATTGTGAAGGACTCACAGCTCACTTTTATTTAAACTGAGAGAGTATAGCAGTTGATTCTCAAATTGTGATGGGCTCATAGCTCGCCTACATATCAAACAGGGACTATAGGGGACGATTCCTAGATTGTGAAGGGCTCACCCCTCGCCTTTAACTCAAACTGACGGAGTATAGGGGTCGATTCCTAGATTGTGAAGGGCTCACAGCTCGCCTATATATCATACTGAGGGAGTATACGGGTCGATTCCTAGATTGAGAACGGCTCACCCCTCGCCTTTAACTCAAACTGACGGAGTATAAGGGTCGATTCTCAGATTGTGAAGGGCTCACAGCTCGCCTATATGTCAAACTGAAGGAGTATAAGGGTCGATTCTCATATTGTGAAGGGCGTTACCCGACGAAATAACCAATGCTGAAACAATTAGCAAATTCAAATCTCTTTTAACATAGTCTGAATCAAAAAATTACCTCGATCTTAATTACGGCAGTCGATTTTGTCAAATTGTACACAGTCGTCTCAAGCTCGGATGCAGTGATCTGAACGCTGATAAGGTCAATAGACATATTTCAAGTAATGCCGAATGCGCTTGTGGATATCCCAATGAAAATGTTACCCATTATCTATTTATATGCAAGCTCTATACGGATTCAAGAAATGATGCCTACTTCTATATAAATGGCCACAGCCTCCAAACTGTGTTATATGGAACACCACTTATGAACAAAAATGAAAATTTAAATATAATAGAATCCTTACACCAATTTATATGTAAGAGTAAGCGTTTTGAAAAAACAACGTAAATTGTAAACGAAACATTACCTGTGAAAATAACTGCATATGTTATGCTACTTAGTCTGAATTTGTAGATACTCAATTGATGTAATGATATGTTACGGTGTTCTGATTTTTGTTTCTTGTCTAGTTCGTGTGTACTATATTTATCATCTTTGTACTAATGCGGTATTAATATAAGCAAAGCTTTACTTGTTTACCAAACCAGATTCGTTTTTTTGATAAAAATATGTTTAAACCATTGTGAAGGGCTCACAGCTCGCCTATATGTCAAATTGAGAGGGCATAGCATAGATTCTCGGAAACGTGAGAAAAAGTGGATAGGGGTAGATTCTCAGATTGTGAAAGGCCAATAGTTCGCCTTTATGTCAATGTGAGGGAGTTAAGGGATCTTTCCCAGATTGCGAAGGACTAATAGCTCACCTTGATGTTAAACTGAGGGAGTATAGGGGCAGATTCCTAGATTGTGAAGGACATTGCGCTTGTCTTTGTGTTCTATTTAGCTAGTAGGGGTTTAAATTCACATATTGTGGTTTAAACAATATTTATTCATGTACTCAGGTACAGAGGGATCGACAAACAGGCTTTCCCCTATGTAAATGTCTCTCCCCAAAACATACATTTTGCTACAGGAAGTTTACATCATTAGGATGCATTAATATATACAAAGTAGAAAACAAACATATAATTGTCATACATTTTCAGGCGAAGCGTCTGCTTAACAATATAAATATTGTGACTATGTGAAGGTGAAAACTAAGTTAGTAAATCGATTCTGCGATTTTAGATTTTCATTAATGATAGTTAGCGGTATTCCGTACAACACTGTTTGAAGTAAGAATTATTTCTTATGGTTTAAACATATCTATTTCATAAAAATATACATGAACTGGATTGGCCAACATGCTCAACAGAACTTATGTGAAGGCCGCTCCAACAACAAATATTTAAGAAACATGAACATGACAGTAACAATAACAGCGAACATGGTACAAATATGATCAAATCATCACAAACCAAAGTGTATTAGAAGTGATAGTGAAATGCATTTGTGGCATTTGCAATCATTAACATAATATATCGGTTATGAATTTGTTAACTGGTTTTAATATATCAGATCCTGTTACAATGGTCAGAGAAGGATGTCCATATAAAATTATTTCTAGCGGAAAGCCGTTTGTGTAATAATATTTGTTGGATATTATCAAATGTAATCTGGAGCATACGAAGAAGTAATGAAGTGCGTCCTAGTTGGTGGCCACAAGAGCAGTTAGATTTATCAGATATATATCTTTTAAATTTGTCAGCATTATTTTTTATGTTTTTGAGGTTTGCATATGAAATTATTATAAACATATGCATTTATAAAATTCATAATACTGTAACAGTTAACATTTTGTGTTGTCGTGAATAATTAGACCAGATGTCTACCAGGGTTTGCTTATAAAAGCAACGTGTCACTGTGTCGCGTCTCTATACTCAGACTCTTTGCGGGGTCTGCGTATCAAAACAAAGTGTCACTGCGTCGCGTCTCTGATGGACTCGAGTGTGCAATCTCGTACAATCATACCAACTTCCTCTTTCTAATTAATGTTTATTCAATGCAAGTATCTCGGGTGGCAAATATTTATATACTTATGAGTTTGATCGTCGTTCAAGTATTTTGATGTAAACAGTATTATATTTCCATAAGACATTTAATACACAACGTTCAGAATATATATACAAAAAAGGAAAGGATTAGCAAACAGGCAGCTAATGACTATATAAATGATTCTCCTGAAACAAACATAAAACGATTCAGGTATCATGTATATTGGTGGAAATTTACTGCAATTATTCTTACTAAACTCAAATTGATAATAAGCTTTGTGTAACTTTGCATTTGGTACAGATTTTACAAAAGGGCTATAAAAATCGGTTAGCATCATTTATGAAATAAATATATTTTTAGGGTTTCACTAACACTCTGTGAAAAAGATTTGACGCCGCTTAAGATATATTTAATGTAATGTCGTTTTTTAAAAAGTATTGATTTGATCTGTATCAATCAGAGGTGAATTGAGATTGCTTGCAGCCAAGGCGCATGCGGCAAATAAGAATTTGATTTCGCCTTAAGCCATAATTTGAGCCCTTTTCACAATCTGAGAATCGACTGCTATTACCTCTCAGTTTAACATAAAGGCGAGCCATGAGCCCTTCACAATCTGAGAATAGGTCCCCATACTCCAGTCTGAGAATCGACCCCTATACTCCCTCAGTTTAATATATAGGCGAGTTGTGAGCCCTTCACAATCTGAGAATCGACTGCTATACCCCCTCAGTTTGACATAAAGGCGAGCTATGAGCCCTTCACAATCTGGGAATCGACCCCTATACTCCGTCAGTTTGATATATAGGCGAGCTGCGAGCCCTTCACAGTCTGAGAATAGGTCCCCATACTCCCTCAGTTTGATATATAGGCGAGCTGTGAGCCCATCACAATCTGAGATCGACTGCTATACCCCCTCAGTTTGACATAAAGGCGAGCTATGAGCCCTTCACAATCTGGGAATCGACCCCTATACTCCGTCAGTTTGATATATAGGCGAGCTGCGAGCCCTTCACAGTCTGAGAATAGGTCCCCATACTCCCTCAGTTTGATATATAGGCGAGCTGTGAGCCCTTCACTATCTGGGAATCGACCCCTATACTCCGTCAGTTTGATATATAGGCGAGCTGCGAGCCCTTCACAGTCTGAGAATAGGTCCCCATACTCCCTCAGTTTGATATATAGGCGAGTTGTGAGCCCTTCACAATCTGAGAATCGGCCCCTATACTCCCTCAATTTGACATAAAGACGAGCTATGAGCCCTTCACAATCTGGGAATCGACCCCTAAACTCCGTCAGTTTGATATATAGGCGAGCTGCGAGCCCTTCACAGTCTGAGAATAGGTCCCCATACTCCCTCAGTTTGATATATAGGCGAGTTGTGAGCCCTTCACAATCTGAGAATCGGCCCCTATACTCCCTCAATTTGACATAAAGACGAGCTATGAGCCCTTCACAATCTGGGAATCGACCCCTATACTCCGTCAGTTTGATATATAGGCGAGTTGGGAGCCCTTCACAATCTGAGAATCGGCCCCTATACTCCCTCAATTTGACATAAAGACGAGCTATGAGCCCTTCACAATCTGGGAATCGACCCCTATACTCCGTCAGTTTGATATATAGGCGAGCTGCGAGCCCTTCACAGTCTGGGAATAGGTCCCCATACTCCCTCAGTTTGATATATAGGCGAGCTGTGAGCCCTTCACAATCTGAGAATCGACTTCTATATACCCTCTCATTTTAAATATAGGTGAGCTATGATCCCTTCACAATCTAGGAGTCAACCCTTACAACCCCTAAGTTTGACATAAAGACGAACTGAATGTCCTTCACAATCTGGGAATGGGCCCCCCTACCCCCTCATTTTGAGAAAGAGACAAGCCGATTGCTCATCACAATGTAGGATTCGATCCTTATACTTGCTAAATAGAAAAACCTTAATAAGCTAAATAATTCCCATTTTATAATGATGAAAATACTACTGAAAGACACATTCCCAGATTGTGATCATTCCCAGATTGTTCAGGTCGCACAATCTGCAGATTGTTTAAACAATCTAGGAATTCCTAGATTGTGAGCAAACAATCTGCAGATTGTTCGAACAATCTGCAGATTGTGATATACCCCAGATTGTTCGTAACACTGACACCACACATTTGTGACTTGGGCATCATTCTGTGTTGTGTCCTTGGGCAAGGCACTTCATCCACACTGCACTCATTCCAACCAGCTGTACAAATGGGCAAAATAAGTGAATATATTCATGTTAAAACGATGCAAATCGACCCCTATAGCCCATTGCTACAGGATGTTCATTGCTCACGATGGTATCAGACGCACCTCTTGAGCTACTCATATCAAAACATTATATTCAGATTTGCATTTAGCTATGCATAGATATCCGAAGATGTTGGATACAAAAATATTTTCAAATCAATGTATTAACAGAGACTTTTTGATAACGTACAGCAAACCGAGGATTTTAAATGTTAACCACTTATCTGACTCTTATTCATATGAACAATATGAATATCTTCTGACTGTTGAATATTATTCAAATTCATCACTTCAATCTCACTGAAAAATGATTTTATCGCGCTTCAGATGCAATAAATTTAGAATAGCTGTCAACACAGGAAGACACCAAGCCACACCGTATTAAGAAAGACACTGTCATTTTTTTTTCGAAAAATAAGCAATTCCTTGAAATGAATATCATGTATTGTTAATCTGTGAAGCTTATAGTTTTTTCCGTAATCTACTTATTGGCAAATACATAAATTCTAACAAACATAATAATTGTTTTCAATAATATCTTCTCAAAACTATGATATCATACACAGCAATTCAATCTTTGAAGATCAAACGACAAGGCAATTACACGCATGATATGATTGTGGAGCATTTAATACACCCCCCCCCCCCCCCCCCCCCCCCCCCCCCCCACACACACATTATTAACAATTATGTGAAGGGATTTGAGAATTTTGTGACCCCTGAAATTTTCTGTATTTTGGGCGAAAGGCCTTTTACTGAATAAAATGTGTCTGTCTGTCTGTCTGTTATGTCCATTGATCAAGCAACAAAGCTAGTAATCCGTTGGGATCTACACAATGCATATATATTGTTAAATCCGGAGACGGCGACCACTCCTACCTTAAGATCTCATTAAATCTCATGTAAATAACCAATTAAACAGTAAGGGAATTTCCTGACCAATGGATGTATTCATGTACTGCACCGTATTCTTTGGTTGCTAAAGACTCGTGTATTTCGTAAACGTAATGCTTTTCTTGATGATCGAAAGTCATGTGAATCACAAATTATATTGCTTGAGGTTGGAACACAATCCAAAGCTCTGTCAATTTGGTCGTATGCGTAGAAATTTGCTTCTTGGCAATAATATTATCATCAATATCAATTTCTGGTTGCCCTTGTTACATGATATTCCACTCTCGTTTATCTTTCTGAAAGATTGCCTTAATGGAACATGTCGGAGATACGTCAAGCCCCTCCAACTAACAAGCGTCTGATGATATTGGCTCTAGAATGACAAGTTGAAAGAATCCAATGCTATAGTTTCGCCTGTAACATGATAAGGAATAGAGACCTTTTCCATTATTAATCTTAAGTTTGAACGGAATGTAAATCGTTTTAATTAATTGACATTGAGTTATTCAGTATATTCTATAACACTCTTGATCACAAAGAACTATGACATATTTGTCTTTCCATGACATTAAAACATCCGTAAATTAAAGTTGTTAGTTTTATATATTCTTTTGATGTGTTGTGTTTAAATGTATCTCATTTGCAAATTCATCCAAAAAAATAGGGTGATATTTTTTCCCGATCGTTAAACATGGTTGAATATGTCACTCAGTTATAAATCGTTACCTGTTTTGGCTCAGTGATTACAGAAACATACAAAACAAAAGTAAGAGTTTAACATCGTCATAACATATACATGATTTGCTGTCTAAGTGTCCGAGAGATGTCATCTCAGTCTTATTAAATGGTTTGCAGCTGCTGAAGACATATCATTTGTCAATTTCTTGAAATTGTTACCGTTTACTCTTACATTTACAATATCAAAGTTGTTAAAATCTAAAAAAATCGCTTTGATGAGTTTTCAGATGTATTTCAATCTTCAAACGTATATAAGTAGGAGATTCATCTAAAAACATTTACTAATGTCAAATTCCCCAAAATAAATATTACCTTCAAGTGTAGTTATTGTTGCGTGTAATCTGAAAAAAAGCATTGCCTGGCACTTTTAATTTCTCATGCTGTCAACCAATGTGATATGTACACGTAATGCAGGAGTTCAGTGAGTAAGATACTAATGGATGGTCGATAATAAGTGGACTCGTCCCCTATCCGTTAGCGTCTGGCTAGTAACTGAATTGCGTTGCGTGCTTTACTGTCAGCTGCATATATGCAATCATCCAGTGTTCATATAAGAACAGAGAGTAGTCTGTGTACATCAGTGCGACTACCAAACGTTTCCCTTTACACTTGTATATCTATGTTTTCGTTCATTTCAACATTGTTCATCAAGAAATACTAATGTTGCTACTTCCAGTAAACATAAGTTAAAGCTACAATGTAGCATGTTGGTGATTGGAAGAGTAATAATGATGATTAAATCAAAATCTATTGTTGTAACTGTGCCTTGCTTATTTAATAATTTGCATGTATGAACAAAAAGTCAGCTTTGCTGAAAAACTACTTAAACCTTCTTTTCGGGATGTGTGCACCATGAAATAATATGCACAGATTCAGATACCTCATCAACAAATCCTACAAGTACTACATGATCATAACTTCATTGCGACAGATGTTGTTCTCATTATTCAAGAGCAGTGTTAATTGAGGGTTGAAGGAAGATTTTAGGTCCGCTTCCATCAATGTGTTTGTTAAGCGCGTCTAGATCGCTATTTAGATATCTTTCAAACCTTTACAGCTATGACTGACCAGTAATAATTTGTTCTATGCTGATCATGGGAAATTCTGTGTGAAGACAGACGTGCAAACCTTTTATCGATAATTTTAAAAACAAATGATAAACATCAACATTTTATTCCCCTTACAAATCTTCATCTTGTGACTGTTTCAATCCTTTATACATGTAACCAATATTGTAACATTTGAACAAATACCGAAACTTTTAACATAATGTTCAGAAGATGTAAAAGGTGAGATTCAAGCCAAATCAATAAATTTGTTCAAATATAAATACGATTTCCCCAGTTGCATTTGCTCAGCTTTCTAGACACATAAGACATCAGGGTGAAAGGCATCAGGGTGAAAGACATAGCTTTGGTGCAGGACATCAGGGTGCAAGACATATCTTTGGTGCAGGACATCAGGGTGAAAGACATAGCTTTGGTGCAGGACATCAGGGTGAAAGACATATCTTTGGTGCAGGACATCAGGGTGAAAGACATATCTTTGGTGCAGGACATCAGGGTGAAAGACATATCTTTGGTGCAGGACATCAGGGTGAAAGACATATCTTTGGTGCAAGACATCAGGGTGAAAGACATATCTTTGGTGCAAGACATCAGGGTGAAAGACATATCTTTGGTGCAGGACATCAGGGTGAAAGACATATCTTTGGTGCAGGACATCAGGGTGAAAGACATATCTTTGGTGCAAGACATCAGGGTGAAAGACATATCTTTGGTGCAAGACATCAGGGTGAAAGACATATCTTTGGTGCAGGACATCAGGGTGAAAGACATAGCTTTGGTGCAGGACATCAGGGTGAAAGACATATCTTTGGTGCAGGACATCAGGGTGAAAGACATAGCTTTGGTGCAGGACATCAGGGTGAAAGACATATCTTTGGTGCAGGACATCAGGGTGAAAGACATATCTTTGGTGCAGGACATCAGGGTGAAAGACATATCTTTGGTGCAGGACATCAGGGTGAAAGACATATCTTTGGTGCAAGACATCAGGGTGAAAGACATATCTTTGGTGCAGGACATCAGGGTGAAAGACATATCTTTGGTGCAGGACATCAGGGTGAAAGACATATCTTTGGTGCAGGACATCAGGGTGAAAGACATATCTTTGGTGCAAGCAAACAATATCCAATGATCATAAATTGATCAAAGTAGGTCAATATAGCTAAGGAGGCAAACGACTGCTGGTTTTATTAGGATTATAAATCAGCCTTGGGAATTACGATAGGCTGTGGTCGCTAAAGAGTTTGAAATAAACTTGACGAGTATATTAGTTTTTATTCTTTATATTTGATTTGGCAAGTAGTCATAATAATTATTTCACTTTTTTTTTTAATATTCGAAGGACTACATGAAGGATGTTACCTCTCAATGTTAAGTGGATGAGAGGTAAAAGTTTTATCGTGTATCTGAGTCAACATAAGTACCAAACAAATTGCTTGACAACGACATTAGAATCTATGTCGAAACGTCGCCTCCACAGAATAAAGAAGTTGTTTATCCATAAAATTTGTCTTTACTTGTCATATCAAATAATATCTTATATTATAACGAATAAATAATGCACAATAGTAAATAAAAAGGTTTTTATTTTCCAAGCTTACAAAATCATTACAACCTATGGCCTGATCAAAAGATGTTGAATTGTAATTTATAGTTTATGTCATTTTTAAACGGATATATATTAGTATTACAAACCTCCCAGGAGGAATATGAAGAAATATTGAACCGTTGAATGTGGTAATGTTGGCCTGCCATACAATGAGATAACAATTGAATTACGACTTGCGTTATCTTGAAGGTTTATGATATTTACTGCCGTATTGCTTTCATCTGTCTTACTATCCTACGCCCTGATATTTCAGCACCTTACGTCAGTGTATTATCGAAAAATGGATTCTTACATGGAGGAAATAAAGAAGAAAGATTTTGATTTCACGAGCATTTTGTTTGAGGGAGGTGGGGCTAAGGGTATAGCTTACATTGGAGTCGCGGAGGTAAGGTTACATATTCAAACCCTTTTGACATGATACATGTACACGACTCCTAGACGTCTTCCAAACGGCTCAGGTGTGAATTTTAAAAAACCTATCGGTGAACATGAGGGAATTAAAATATATTTTATCGACTGCCAACAGTATTACTTACCAAAATATGCAAGTATTGCAGGGAAGGCTGCTTCACTGTAAATGGATTTTTAAAACCATTAAGCCATATTTCTATAGTATGTAGAAATCAACATAATTTCATGAATCATTAGAGTTAAAATGAATTAGAATAATATTTCTCGTTCGGCCACATTTTAGACTATATTGGATGTCACAGACTTCCAGGAACAATTCATTCAAGTCGTAACAGTTATGCAATATTAAGATAGCCTACACAAGAAATGATACCACATTGTTAGTGTGATTCTCAGCAAAGTGGATAGATTAAGATGAATATTTTACTTTAATACTGTTCCCGAATATTAAATGTTGATGTTTAGTCCTCCAATAATGACATATTATAGTACACCGTATAAATTAAGCATTGCTGAAGTATTTCCAACGTAATTAGATGTGATTACAATCGATTTAAATAAAGATGAATGGCGTAACAGATGAATGAATATTACATCAAGGGACACCTAATAACATGTATTTTAAAAACAAACGGTTAATTACACTAGAACAAAACCTAATCTTCAATTCTGACGTGTGAATAAGATTTAAATTAAGGATGGAATAAATGATATTTGGAAATAATGATGTCAAAATTATAACGTAAAACGTCAATACATTTTTGTTAAATCTAGCAATTTAAGTATGGTTATAGATTGAATGCAGCTCACATCTCTGGCTACTGTTCATTGCTGCGTGCACACCTAGATGTATGAATAGTTGTGCCCGGAATATTAATTATATGAAGTATTTTCTGTATACCTTGCAAAATGGCGACTAGATATGAGTTTGAAGATTTATGGAGACTGAAACAAATGGATTTTCCCTTTGAAAACATAGTGTTTGAAGGTGGAGGAGCGAAAGGGTTGGCCTACATGGGGGTACTAGAGGTAAAGCCCGATAATTAAAATATAATTTACTTATATGTTGATGAATATACTCTTATGTAAGCGGTGATTCAGTGTTCGTTACTTGTATCATATTACATTAGATTGATAGAATATACTACAGTGGCAGGTTAAAGACGCTGAAAGCATTAGTTAAAACACATATTTCATTGAGATAATTTCTTCATTCATTTCCTGTACAATGATATCAGGAAAGCGTTCGTCTTTGGCGACTCCAGTCAAATTACATGTATCTTATACTTTGATAATTATTTCATGTCCGTTGGTTTAGCACCAAATATTAAAAGTAAACGTTGTTTCGGTAATACTTGCTTTTTAAGTGTTGTCAAATTCGCGGTCTATAAAAGAGACTATATATTGTCACCGGTAGAAGTAGTTCCTCGTCCTTTATAGAGTAATAAATCAAGGATGTATCAGACTCGAGAACCAAACATATAACGATATCATGTAATCGAATGAATTCATTGTCGTCACATGTCACCTCTTTGAATATTTCCTTTTCTTGAATCAACTGCAGATCAACAAATTTCAGATCTGTTATACCTAATGCATTTAGACAATCAAACGAGTTGCCAAACCTATAATAATTTAAATGTCTGCCTGTAAAGCCATCTTTTTTAGTAAAGTGAAATGTCCAGTTGTACATACGCGCCCAAGATATAGGGTATAGCAATTCAAAGTTGTCATTCAAGAGAAGCTAAGTTAATTACTTGTTTACCTGCCAAATAGATGGTGAATTACGTTTTTACCGTTCTGTTGTAACACGGAAGTGACATCCATTCAAGATTACATGGTAATCCTAATGGTCACTCGATAACTAACAACGAGTCATTTTCCTAAGTTTACTATTTCTTTAAGTGTCCTAAAGATTTGATAAAACTTATGGAAGTATTACTTAAAATATGTCTTACCATTCGATGAGCAAGCGTTTATTTTCAATATCAACATGATTCAGGTTGCACTGCAGAGTAAAAATTCTCTCGTTGTCGATACTTTCGAAATTATGTACAGTTTTGGGCGAACCATTAATAAGAGTAGATTGCGTTTGCTTGCCACTCCCTTTGAAATAAAATATCTTTAAATCTCTTTTCTTCACTTGCTTTTTTAAATAACCTACGTCCTGTTATCCAATCACATCTCGGCCCATCCATAAATGGATGCGATAACTACCGTTTCCCACTCACACGAGTAGAGGGACCCTTTACGTGAACCAAGTGTAGACAGATTGGGTATACAATATAATATGTCAAGTGAAAAATCATCTTCAAAAAAATATATGGGCTGAGCAGTTGTCTTAAGTGTAATCTATATTATATTGTAAATTCGGGCTAGAGTACTAATACCTCTCGCCGACTTGTACGCTAAGATCCGTCATTTTGCAAGCCAACCATCAATCTACGCGCCATACATGTACATACGGAAATCTATTGCAAATTAAAACTGCATATATCTAATTGTCAGGTTCAGACCTTGCTTTCATAAGGATACTCGAGTTCGACTTGAGTAATACCTTATACTTAGCTTTTGCCATGGGATTCATGGACATCATTCCCACAAGGAAAACCTACACACTGATCTGATAATGTATTTTGTATTTATATATATTTAATATTTTACATATTGTTAACTATTTTTTTGGTATGATTTACTTGTATATATGCTCGTGTACTACTTACGTGATTTTATGAGAATAAAAATGTTGATTATGATTATGATGATGATGATAATGATGATGATGATGATCATCATCAGCTCGGTTCAACTCCTTCTTGCAGGGATAGATACAGAAATATGGATAGATACAGAAATATTTGTAAATGCCGCTGTGCATACTCTATCAATGCATTTTAGGTTCTTGAGGAGGCGGGTGTCTATCACAAGCTGAAGCGGTTCTCGGGTGTGAGTATGGGGGCGGTGTTCGCCACCCTGATGGCTCTGGGTGACTCTCCTAAACAGATAAAGGAACTCTCTCAAACCCTTGACGCTACAGTATTCCTCGGTAAGGAAGCTTAGTCCTGTTGCTCTTCTCTCGGTATCAGTATTATCAGTTTTTAATAAATATCCAGTGCATTATGAACTTAGATTATGTCAATTGAATTGGAATTTCAAGATCATAGTTCACTTTAATTTTCATTTTTTCACATCTGATTCAATAGTTGAGAATTGTATGAACGTAGGAAAAAAGTAAAATTTTAAACAATGTTTGTCATCTTAAATAAATAATGATAATCCTAATAATGATACGTGTATCTTAACTTCAAAAAAGCTTGATATTGTATACAAGAAACCAATTCATATTTATGTTGATCAGCAATAATGATTGATTGTAATGCATAAAATTTGTTTCTACTATTACTGTATAACTGTATAGAATATTGTATCTGTATGAATATCGAATTATTTGTTAACAGTACTCTATGAATTTCAATCAATTTTAAACTTAATGTGGCAGTTGAGTAACAATTCAAGGGAAGTCAATCCTTCAACCTTGGCAGCCGAAGTTTGAAACCCTTCACCAACTATATTTTGAATCAGTGTACCAAACAATGCGCATATATGTTGTAGTCTACGTGCCTTTTAAATAGAGTAAACTAAATCTAAATTTAACTGAATCGTTGAATATTCAAATCTGAATTGATATCAAGATTGGAATTATCTGACGGTTTAACTAGTAAAAGGTAAATCTTGCAGATCTATGGCAGAAAAGAGATTTTTATTTTTATGTTATAACAAGATTGCAAGATGATATTGAACTACATTTAGAAAAACCCTTTCATTTGTTTTGATGACTGAACTTCTTTCGAGTCTCACACTGTGAAGATAGGGAGTTCGTTATATTTTTTGCAAATTCGTCCGAACATTTCATACAATTTGCTTTCAGACGCAACTTGCGGTTACCTGGCGTTCGTCCCCAACCTGGTATGGAGTTATGGTTGGCACCCGGCTAAAAAGTTTTACAACGCCATTACGGAGGAAATTAAAAAACGACATGGTGATCCGCTGCTGACATTTGGGAAGGTTTGCTTTATTCACTATTATGTACTTGTGCACATCATTTGACAAACTCATAATAAGCACTTTAGGTTAACAAAATGACACTGTAGAGTTCATCAGATTAAATGTTTATCAAAGCAGTTGTTTGTTTCATACATGTTTTGTAAATATATTAAATACCAGCACGAACAACCAAATAATACACATTTACATTCATGTTTATTGATAATGTTCAATTTTGCATTTTAACAAATATTTCAAACAAAATGCAAGGAAACAATCTGAAGAGAAAAAGGTAAACTAACCAAGTAAGCCCGATGACTCAATTGGTATGCACTGATCGTGTAGCGTTTATCTGTACAGACTTGATGTTTAGGTCATCTCAAACGTGCTAACTAATCTAATGTCAGGCATCAGGTGTTGCATTTATTCACTATTGTTCGAGAAATGTAAAATGTTTTTGTGACTTAGAGTCAAACATAAACTTGTTAGAATAAAAACAGATGTTTTGAAGCTTGTGAGAGTATACGTAGATCATGTGTACGCCATGGAAACGCCACCTTGCAATTGTGCATTGATGCTTTAGAATACAAACGTCCATGCGATTAACACCGACGTTGTCCCGGATTGAATGTTCTGTTTCAACAAAAGACAAAATCAGTAAGGCCACATTTAGAGTACATTATAGATGTATTCATGTTTATAAGGGAAATAAATGAAAAGTTTGCAATTGCAGAGAGTTTGATACCTTTATCTAACTGATTACTTAAAACATGATATTTTATTTTTAACGATTTTAAGTCAAACCCATGTTGTGTGAACAGCTTTACCATGACCACGGACGTGAACTGTGTATTGTAGCTGCCAATATGTCCACAGCAAATGTCGAATATTTTCATCCAAAGACTACACCGGATTTTCCTATCATTGAAGCCCTAGCCATGTCAGTTGCTATACCGGGTGAGTATGGCTATCATTGTGTAAATCCCTTGTTTTGTTCACATTAAGGCTATGTGTATATCAGGTGTTAAATTCGCTGAGCTACACAAGGCACTCAAATCATCATCTTTGCTGGAATATAGATCTGTGTTATGTCTACATCGCATTGGAAATGGACAACATACTATAACTAACATAAAAAAAACACCCTCACCCTAAACACGTCCTAACTACGTTTTTACACGCGATAAATATAACTGCCTCATCTTATAACAATTGGTGATAAACCTCAATGAATCAACTTGTAGAAGTCTTGCTCTTTCGTCAATTATTGTTGGCAAGGGATACATATCAATGTCAAATGATTTTAAAGATATTAAGATACATATAAGGTTGATTTTTGTTCATTTTGATCTAGAAAATCAATACGTTTTACACAATCCATTGCATTTCATGGTGAGCCATTTTCTACCATCCATTGCGCCAAGTACGTCGATAATAGATAGCACTACATAAATACATTGAGGACATGAATTAAATCATTTACAGAAAGCCACTTAATGCTCTAACTCATTACAATACATTTTACTTGAGACGCTTTACCACGGCATCATTTAGTTGCAATTAAATTGAATATGATAATGTTCATCTTCAATATGTTCACTTTGCAATTGCCTCAATGTTCACTTATATATCATATCTCTCTTATCTCTCGTCAATCCTAAGACCAATCTTACAATCACACATTATGTAGGGACCAATATGTGTACATAAACATATATATAAGAAGTCACATGTTAGATTTGTTTCCTTTTAGTTGTCATGAAACCACGGTTCTCATACGTGAATGGAAGGCCTGAATATTTTGTTGATGGTGGTGTTCTCAACAACTACCCGATCAACTGCTTTGATGGTATGGGAAAATAGTTACTTTCTCTACGTTCAACATTATGTTCCATTCCCCCAACCTTACTGTTCACCTGAGCACATTGTTTCCTCACACTCAATCCTGTTAACCCTGGTAGCCGGAAGTCCATGCTCAGCTCTCATTTGCAATTATACATGTGTACACTGTCAAACAAATCAGTAAACCGAGTTCTCAAACTGATTAATAATCTAATTGTCGCTATATTCAGTCTGTCCACCTTGCTATCCTGAGGTTGATACTACACTTAGTCATGTGTGTGCCTGTCTATGTCAGCGGTTGTTGCTCATGGCGACTCGTACATGTTCTTTTCGACCTGTCCTAACAACCTCAGTATGTGAAAGCTGCTAGTAAGCACACGTTCCATGCTGGTTCCTGTCTATATAGTTAACACATTCTGCAGTTTGATACCTGTCTGTAAGTTAGCACATGTTGTAAGCTGGTACCTGTTTATAATGTTTGAACATGTTGTTGGATGGTACCTGTCTATGTAGTTAGCACATGTTGTGGGTTGGTACCTGTCTATATAGTTTGCACAAGTTGTAGGCTTGTACCTGTCTATATAGTTAATACATGTTGTAGGGTGGTACCTGTCTATATATTTACTACATGTTGTAGGGTGGTACCTGTCTATGGACCCCCAGCACTCCTTCCTGCATCACGAGAACATCGAGGAGGAGAGGAGCAACTGGTTCGATGGCTACTCGGATAAGACCATTGGAGCCATGGTGGTGAGCATTTGATGTACTATTGTAGAGAAATATGCTATACATAACTATACATTCTCGTACCATTGATCATATCAGCAACTGACCCTTATCACAACGTGCTGGAAAGCTTTTTCACAGTCAATTCTGAAGTTTAAGTCTGACGCTGAGGGTATGGATGCGAATACAACAAGGAACTCGAACCAAAAAAGGAACAAAATGTGTTGCTATTGCAAAAAGTGTGATCTTAGATAAAACACTGTTACATTTTCCCCCTCTCTAGCGAGTAGATTGTGTATAGTGGATAAAACTCCATGAAATGTGGTAGGTGTTAATGATGATTTAATTGATATAATGTTTCCAAAAAAAATTCCATCAAACTGCCAACTGAGTTTCACATCTTATATGTACATATATATATATATATATATATATATATATATAATTTTTTTTTATACGGCCAGTTCACTTTTATTGGTCCAAATAGTTCATCAAATGTTCTGTTAGTGGTCTTGGTTCTCCAAGAGTCGATAAGGATACCGTATCCTATTTATTTTAAAGTGAAGCTGAATACTAGCATTTTGAATCATATCTGTCCATCACAAATATCAAAGTATAAAAAAAAATTGCATTTGTAGTTTTCCACCGATGAACGGGAAGTTTTCAAACACGAGTTTGCTGAACGAGTCAAAGATTATCCGCCAGATCGACCAAATACAGAACTCATGAGGTTTGAACTTCAACGTTTTATTCGGCCTATCCTTTCAGGACCTTCCCTCCCTGTACCACACAGCTGATTCTGTGTTTGCATAAGCGGCTGTTAATGTCCTTTGTCGGAAAATAACATCCCTTGTCACAATGCTACATTCGTGATAATTTTAATAAAGAAAATTATATGCCGACTGCAAAGACTGCCCCGCGAAAAAAAAAGAATTTGTCATTTTCTAATAAAACAGTTCTAGATTCTTTTCAACCTTCGTAAGACTAGTAACCTCTGTAGAAATATTTAATGCATGAGCTTCTAATAAAGTGGCTTTCGTTAAATCAGGTAAATTGAAAGCAGGAGCTGATTACGTAAATATCAAATCTCATGATATATGAAGAGCAAGACAGTTGAAGGTTTCATGAACTAATCTTTAACTAGAAATGTTCCACCTTAACCTCTTATGATTTCTTCAACATTCCGAATTATAAAACATCGGGAAAAAATTTGCCATTTTATTCAAACAATTGTTCATTCATTTTGACAGCTGCATGATAGGACAATATATTGACATAATAAAAACGACTGTATAGGTAATATAATTTTAAGGTAGACAGTTGAGTTGATTTTTATATTTGACATTATATTTTCAAGAAAGAGGTTACCGCATATGACAACACTTGACGAAGACAACAGAAAACAACAGCAAGTCAAGGCCATAGCATACAAACTGCTGACTAAGATGAAAGAGATGAATCTTGACCTTAGCATACATATTACTAAGGAGGAACTGACTCACGTCATCAAGGTGAGCCACCAGATTGATTCCTAAACCCATCTACCTTAGCATTCATCGTAAATGTCGAGAGGTGTTTATAGTGAGGATTAAACTTGTAACATTAACAACATACCATAACTTAAAGTATATTTGCCTTGAATGACTACCTTGTGCGCATGGATAAAGAATACTATTTCAATTTATCCATATATCCTTGCATTTTCGCGAGGATCGGATTCTTATGACATGTATTCGTCCATTGAACGTATATGTAAAAGGTTTATTCATTCAGACGAAAAACCTTTTTATGAAGCGTCATGTTAAACAAAGGAGGCGTTAATATTACCGATTTGTCTTTTATTTTAGCTCGGTAAAACATTATTTAAGGTTTCTTTTGTGTACAGTTTGTAGATACTTTGTATGTAGTATTTATATGCATTTACAAAGGTATCAATGTGTTTTTTAATTGCATTGGTGTATGTTGCCTTTTTTTTAGAACGCAAATATATCACAAGAAGAGTACAAACTGCTGTTTGGGAACGTCAAACCCGAAAGTGTATTTGGAGAGATTGATAAATACAAAGATGGCTTTGTAAGTATAATAACTCATCATCGCTTCTTTATGATGTACCATCTAAACAAAATGATTTTTACAAGAGTAGTGTTGTCGTATTTGTTATTGCCAAATTCAAGGAATCTTTTATTATAACATATCTAGGTATGTTTAAGATTTTTCCCGCGAGGTTTATGCGATGCAACTCTTCTTGACTTTCCTTTCAACAATCTGAAAATGAATTAGGGTTTCATTTGCCTACATGTGTCATCTACAATCTACAATGTCATCGTAGTGAAATTCTACTGACATTCAAATATAAATGATGGATGTTTATGTTAAGTTAATCAATTCTGATATATTTTTAAATCAAATGGCTTTAGGGACGTTTTTAATTTGCTTCATATAAATGCAATGTCAACTTTGGTAATGTACTGTTGTAAGTTGATCGGCAATCTTTAAAAGTAAGTAGAACTGATAGTTAGCCCATTATTTGCAGGATAGTCTGATAAGTAATTGAGGTTGCTGATTAAAAAGACGACCCTCATATGCACTTCTATCTACATAATTACATTATCTAATAGGTCATATTGTTTACAAAAATTAAATGTTAAGGTGGTTATTTACATTTGTTCTATGTATGAAAATATCAAGTTTCGTCCTGTCTCTCTACTTAGATCAGTGTACACAATCTAGTGTCTTACTTCGCCCAGAAGGGTGTGCCCATCCACCACGGAGCTCACAGTCGTCCCTCCCACGAGGTGGACAGTTTGACGTCATACGTGCTAGCTATTATAGACTCCATCACGGCCAGACACAAGGAGGTCGTCATCCGGGTACTTGGAGTTTGTCAATCCTTAATCACTTATCTTAAAAACATTTACAGATAACTAAAACTGACCTTATATCAATCGAAAAAAAATCTGTATTTTGAAAATATACTTATACTTCCAAATTTGTAAATACCTGTCATCTGCCTACTGAAACATTGGGTATATATTTTTAAATCTTTCAAAATAAAGAAGTTGGTAATTTACGGAAAAGTACGAAGAGGATGATATCAGCAGAAAGTTGTTTGACAATCCTTAATCACGTCGTTCTAGTTTGTTGTCCCTAAACTAGAACGTACACAATTAACTTCAGAGTATTTATTGTAACTCTTTTTGCGACGACGACGTTTCGGTGCATATTTCAACACCTTTACAATTTGTTGGATAACGTTGTTAGACGAAACGTCATATTGTGGCCATCGAATGTGTATTTATTAAGAGGTCATCCTCATACATCTAACCCGCTGATTGTACCGTGCTTATTGTTGAGAAAACGATGCCTTCATATTATTGACAACTTTAGTATTGATATCAATTTTTGTAATGTTTTTGTAAATTTCATTTGGGACATGTATCCATGTCACATCATACAAAGATACATATTTGTGGATCACCAGTTTTATATTCGGGTGTTAACAATTACTGATAATTCTTAAACTTTGGATGTCAAATGTTTTGCAGCGACATGATTTCCAGCGATCGATAGGGATCGACTGTGATTACGTCACCACAATGGACGACCTCGAGCAAGAAGACATCGAATTTCTAATCCGGGTATGTTTTCGTGATCAGGGATTAAATATGTGAAATGCATTGGCAAGAATACTATTTGTCTTGATTAGCACATACGATAAACAATGCCGTATTTCTCTTCGAACTGAACTTTCAAACAGTTTTGACCCATAAAAAAGATCATTTTGAGCTGATCATTTACGTAATGTACAACAAAATTACCTTAATCATTACAGTCATTACTCTTGTACACTGCGCCTAAGATGTTAACTGTCGTATATTTGTTACGACTTATTTTACCTCTGAAGATATTTTGACAACTACTTTCATGTTTCACAATTTTTTACAGCAAGGACGAAACGCTACGATTGCCTTCCTGAAAGACTTCGACAAGGACATTCACTTGAGTCAGGTTACTGCCTTCCAACGAAACATTGATAGTTACATAAATTAATTATATTAATTTCATCAATATTGCTTTTAAATGTTATTAATTTGATGTAGACCTTTTCTTCTGAGTAATTCTGAGTGTTTCCATGAGGAAGGATTTTCGACCTCGGGGATTTACTGAGCTGCATGGCTGTGTTGATAGAAAATGTGTAACTAGTTAAACTGTGTGTCTCGATGTGTTTGATACAATTAACTTCATCATTTGTAAATTATTAGACTGGGTTAACATTGCTTGTTGGTGTTTGTGGTAAAATAAAAGTGAACCAATTTCGACGTTGCTGTGTTTACTCTAGTTGTTGATCTATCTCGACCCGATGGTAACGGCTTTCTTTAAACCTGATATGTCATCGCAGTGGCGAGTAAGGTTGTAAATCAATACTGTGTTCGATTGAAATAAATTGAACATTAATCAAAGTATTTTTTGGATTATGTTCTGTACAATCACTATTTTTTTTAAATTGTTACTTTACGCATTTCATGTAATGCAATGGACCATATTAAACTAATTACCTTTAATTCGTAAGAGGCGCAAATGCGATTATGATACTATAAATTATCATCTTACAATTTTCAATGTTAGAAAACATCATACAAAAACACAAAGAGGAAGACTTTCCTTTATTGAGGAAGTAAATTTACACTTAGACACGTTATCATGAGGTAGTTTAACGTCTTTGATCAACTTTTATAATTGACATATTCTGACAAATGGACATTTACATGCATATATAATTATAGGAAAAAATACAAAAAGCAGCGTTTAAATACATGGAATTTCGAGTCAAGAAACACGGAATGGAAGGACCATTTGAAATAAAGCTAACGTTGTGTTTCTATGTTATTGACCTTGTGGACTCGAATGTGAGAGACAACCGTCAATTGTTAAAGTTGCGGTTACTTCTTACTGTTGTCGTTTCAAGACCTGATGTGGTGATATTGCTTGTTGGTTTGGCGGAAGGATACACCAGTCTGAAAAGATCACGACCAAGACAACCGGAAGTTGCTGCGCCATCTCTGAAGTCAATAGTGGTTTGAACCAATGACGTCTTCGTTACGTGTAGATTGTTCTCAATATATCCAAATATTTCTTCCTGAAAATGATATCGTGCTGTTATAACTAATTGTTGAATGTTCACATACAGGACGCCAGACACGTATAATCAAACGGTTGTGAAAAATGCTATAAAGTGCTAAACATGTTCGATCATTGAATAACACATAAGATTCATTCATTCGCCAAAGTCCATCCCATCGGAAATAAAAGAACCTGCTGCAAGGGTTCAATCGTTTTTTGACTTTGGAATTATTTCAAACGGAGTTCGTTAACATAATATGAATTTTTTCATGTAAAATAAGTATACTACTCCTATTGGTTGTAGTTATCTGCAGATCTAAACACACCTCTGTTTGAATGTTTACAGGCATCTTCAACATTGAGGAGTCTCTAACTATGGTCATCCTCACATTCAGAAACACTTATTGTCTTTACCTATGTTTGAAAGTAACAGGCCTCAGAAAACTTCATCCATACAAATAAAGTTACAAGTTGTCACATGATAATTCAATTATGTTCATGAATAAAAAATATATTGTCTGAAATGCACAGTTTTACAAACGCGTCTTATAAAGGGAACATTTTGAAATAGGTAACCAAGGCTTATCGCAATATCTTATCACTTCAAAACAAAACAAGTTTGAACCACCGTCCACCAATCCTATGAGAGTCATGAAACACTCCGGTACTATCCCGGACCTCATGACGTTCCTCTTGAGGACTCTGAAGAGTACATTAATCACAGGGTACTAATCCTTACAGTATCAGAAAACCCTCTGGCCCTTGAGTCTCCTCTCAAAGACTTTGTAACTCATAAATAACATCCATATCCCACCATCCCCATGATACACGCTGGTCCTATCGTTTGACCTCATGTCTTTACTCTCAAGGACTTTGTGGCGTTTAAAAATCACCGAGTAAAAAAAAAACGTCCAAAGCCGTGATAAACCCGGCTCTTGTCCAATTTCTTTCAAATAATCTGCACTCCACTTCATAATCAATCCTCGTGTTTATATCAGTGTTGGCCTCCCCTAGTGGCTGATTTTTGCAGCGAGTACCAATCATCTCTGTGCTATATTAAACTCTTGGCCAAGCCAAAGACACCATGCCTTCCAAATGATTTGTACCTGAGTATCAATCCTTGTGTTGATGAAGGACTTCTTAATTGGCTCTGTAGTGTTTAAAAGTCACCGAGTGGAAATCTTTCTGGTGTTATGATAGTGCTGATGCTGAGACGTGTTACTGATTACCTCAATACTATCCCTGCTTGACGTGTTACTAGTCTGTATCTTACCTCAATACTATTCCTGGTTGACGTGTTACTGGTTTGTATCTTACCTCAATACTATTCCTGGTTGACGTGTCTGTGAAGGCCTTCTCTAGTGACTTTGTGACACGGATGAAGAAGCAGTTGTTAATGTTCCCGACTGTCAGGAGATGCTGAAATAAGGAGCACGATACTGCTCGTATAGATTAAATGTGCAACAGAATCGGGATAGTAGAAAATAAACATAACAAGATCTGTTCATAATGATACTAAAAATGACATAAAGAAGCTACGTTAACTCAACGAAGGTGAAAAACAGATGAATAGTAATTGTCAATAAGACAAGAACTTAAAGCAATGTCAGTTTGCAAGATAATGTTCTAAATTACTCTTGAAATTGTTGTTATGTTAAATACTTTGTATGAATAACAGCGTCGAAGATTTTCATTAAATAGATTAAGAAACCGGCGTCACTCTATGTCGAGAACTTGCATAACAGTCTCTATTAAATTCGTGAAAAAAAGTAGCCTACATGTTTTATAAGTATCTGTTTAGACAAACTCTTCTTTCTTCATTCTTCTTGCTTTACTTGTTTATTCCAAGATCTAAACGCTTTTAGAAAACCATATATGATACTTTACCGTGTCAGGATGTAGGTCAAATGTGTAACCCTTGTAATGCGATACCACAGCGTTAAATGGCAACAGGAACTGGGCCTGTATCATAGAATAGAAAATTAAAATGTATAAATGGTCTTACCAGAAAATTAGAATAACGAATTGCGAAAAACAAATGCAAGTATAAATGAAAGTAGCATCAGTTAACGGTTTTAAGCAATGAAATATATTAGTTAATTAATCAATTACGTGATCAAGAATGTCATTTTGGAAGGCAAAGAAAATAAGTCCGTGAATTGAAAGGAAAAAAAAGGTAGTAAATAACCAGAGATAAAACATGTCCAGTAAAGAAAACAGATCCGAAGCCACCCTAGAAACATAAACATGAACATCGGTCATGATAGCATATACGTTCGAGTACACAATGTATGTCAAATGAGATTTGAATATTCTCATTATACTCACAGTTGCACATATGAAGAGAAGCGGGGCAATCTTGAGGATCATGTTGTTATTGAAGGAGTGAAGATGTGACCTGTAACTATCAACCCGTGGTGGCGCTCTGGGAACAGACATATGGGTCTTGTGAATGACAGGAAACTGAGTTCTTTTCGTACATTGATTGGTTTACAATCTGAAGATAAAAGCGTATGAACACAAAAACAAACTGATAAAGAACGGAAAACCATGTAAGAAGTATTTTATTGACATTGGCTTCATATGGTTTTGCTACAAGCTGCTGTATTGTGTGTAATGAAAGAAAACAAATATATATAGATTATTCTATTTGAATATTATAGTTTCTGGACATTGTGCTTTAATCTCTTCCGTTTCTAATCCTTCGGTTAAATCGCACAATGAGAATACTTCTTTTTTAACATCTCCATTTTATTCGTTCAGATTTGTTAATTTTTTCAGGAATGAATCAGGTCTAACCTGAAGAAGCCATCATGACAGAAAACGCTTCTTAGCAAATGTGAATGTGATCATGTACCTAATTCTACAATAACATTATTTGAGTAGTGTTTGAGAGTTTTTCGAGTATAAATATAAACTCACATACATTATAGATGAATCTGATAAGTTTAAAGATAAAGCCTTCAAGAATATAAATTGGACTTAAACAGGTATAACAGGTAACACCAAACACAGCTTTAGAAACCGCCTTCAACTGGACGTGTCAGCTTCATTCCTTAGTTGAGGCATTTGCACTTTGGAAATTAAGGCCATACACGTTTATCTACAGTATAACAATATTAAAACGTATATGGAGATAATAACATAATTATTAGAAGTCAAAACATAGATGTAAACTTTTAAGATTATAGCATTCTAGAAGTTCTGTTAATTGTTAACATTAGACCCGTGTTTTTACGCATCATTTTAGATTTCGAAGAACGTGCTTTTTATGAGACGATTTGTTAAACTATATTTAAGCATTATAAAAAGTCAATGTGTATTTCTAGATGGATACTTTGTTTTTCAGATTTTCCTAAATAATAAAATAGTCTATGCCAAACCTTTAATCTTCAGAGGGTTAAACAAATATTTCTCAACCCGGTCATCTTAAGTTTTTAAAATGAATTATCAAGCGAAGACCATTGGCGCCATTTTTGTGTGAACATCTACTAATCATTTGAGGAAGGGAACATGATTCGTATAGCTTAACACTCGGCACATTCGATTGATCATGACGAGGTATCTATTAAAAACGTTTTCTTGCAAATAAAAACATTTATTTGGTTTTCGTGACATCACTTTTTCTCATGAAAAACGTGCTATTTTCTTTTTCATATAGTTCACGACTTGTGTTCCTTTACGGAATAATATTCTGTTTATGGTTCTTTCCAAAATGTTCAGCAGGTTACAAAGATAACCTTTTTAATTCAATATTCGTTTAGTAAAAAATGTATACAGATTAATAGATTTTGAAAAACTCTCTTTTTGACAGAAAACCTCTGGAAATTGAAGAACAATTCATCGATTACCCAAAACAGAAATAACAATGATATGTCATGCTTGTTTCACATTTATTCAAAACATTGTATTTATAAAAAGTCTTGTTGTCCTTTAGGCCGGTAATATTAGTTTCCGTAAATTACACCCAACTTGCAGAGTGTAGGTATTCAGATCACGTTTCATAGTTAAAACATTCAGGTAACTTCGGGGCCTATATATTAACTTAAAGTTTCAGGGTGTATATATCAAATTGAAATTTCATGGTGTTTATATTCAGTTAACGCTTCAGGGTGTATATATTCAGTTAAAGCTTTAGGTAGTATATATTCAGTTAAATTGTCGGAGTCTATGTATATTCAGTTATCGTTTCAGGATGTCTATACTCACATAAAGCTTAGGGGGTATATATTCAGTTTAAGTGTCAGGGGGTATAAGTTCAGTTAAAGTGTCAGGATGTGTGTATTCAGCTAAATCGTCAGGGTGAATATACATGTGTATAAAGTAAAAGTAGCAGGGTGTATATATTCAGTTAAAGCTTCAGGGTGTATATATTCAGTCCGATACAGCTCGTGGTTGCACTCCCGTCTCTGAAGTGAAGAATAGCAGCAGAAAGACTGGATCTGGCAATGTCCTGCTTCAGATGAATCTTTTCCAAAATTTTAGTCTGAAAACATTAACAAAAAGCCTTTTTACGTGTCCTAATTTATCAAATATTCACATACATTTTCATCCATAAGATGTTGTCCCCCAGAAAAGTTTAATTATTCCTAAAGGATTCACATGATTTTCATAAATGAGGAATACTGAACGAGGGACTAGATTTTATGGGGCTCCCTTCGCACAACGTAACATTTACATGTATCATTGGCTAACGACTATGTTACCACTATAAGAGCTTCGAAACTTCACCCTCAATGAATAACAATGTTACGATTTCATAACAATTTCCGTATTTCTGCATCTTGGTATTGAATTTACACTGTTCTTCACATTTGTAACCTAGGTGATTGAAATAGTATGGGTATCACCTCCAGTTCGAGTCTTCTTAGACTGTTGCTGATGTCCTTGCCCAGGTCGCCGTGAGTTTCGATGAAGTAGCAGTCGTACATATTCTTAACGACTAAAACATTCTGTGAACAATGACAGATCGATAAAATAAATTGATTATATTCATGTTTTGATGTTGTACATTGCAATAGTTTTAAACATATTTTTGATATTATAAAATGACAAAACTCTGATAAAAATGTAACAACATTGTAGATTAGCAACCGCAATTAACTACTTTCTTTTCTGTTAAACATGAGTGCGCTGTGTCTCTGGTTGTCATAATTGCAGCCTTTATACAGTTTTCAATGCAACAGACTTGATCAGTTGGGATTCATTTCAATATTTAGCGATATATTCAGTCTCTAGAAAAATAATAAACGCAAAACAACTAACAGCTTGTTTCTCAAAATACATCCATTCCTTTCGAAAGTCTCACAGATACAAGGGATGATCATAACTTGGTTATCACATTCCCGATTATGTCCGACAAATTATTCACACTGATGAATCAGAATTTTACTTATATCCTAAAACATTAAAGCACATTTTTTAAAACCCTTACCGTGGACGTGTGGTATACAAACGTGTAGCCTTTGTTGTGGAAAAGCAATTCCAGGGTCAAGGCTTGGGTCTGTCGAAAGCAATGATTATTTTTTTCTTACACTGATTGAACCCTTCAAAGTTCATAATCCAGTAATGCAAACGGTTTTGCTTATATTTATATAAATGAAGAACATTATATACCATATATATGTTTATAATCGTAGTTGTAAAGGCATACTGACGAATGCAAAGAATGAAAATTTTCTATCTTAATCCATTTAACACTTTTTCCCTCATTTTGCTTCATTCCCGGTGCCCAATCATCGGACAATTTTAAGACACTCTTGAAATGGTTAATCCAAACTTGTGCATTGCCATTTTACGCACTGATATGTATTTAACAATATGTTACAGTGCTTAAATTATGTTATCCACGTGAAGTCCAATACTTGTACGTCACCTGACAAACACAATAGTTTCACTGACAGACTAGACATCGTTTCTGGAAAGTCTGAATTGATACTATCGCCACTTTTTGGAGGTTGCATGTCCCATTCTTAACTCTCATACTTTCAGAAGTTTAATTTCATATTCGCGATGTTTTAGATTAATCATTGTTGAATCATTTGGATAGACTCAGAAACTGAAGAACATTTCGAAACCTGACATGCCTCATAAGTTGGTTAGTCAACGAGCGTTGACTTATTGAAAATAATCAACTACTAACACTACAGAGTGACGTCTTTTTATACCCTAATCCATTGTACGTATTTGACCTGTCTTTACAATTGGTATTACAAACATCACTAAAATAAATCTTTACTGGCCATGAACATATTTCCGTTAAATTAAGGGCACATTAAGATTTGTTATGGCTGACAAATTACTACTTTATCGGTGAAGAAACAATTCGGTATTGATAATGTTAACAACTTCACAAAGCCTTAACTACTGATTTTTGCCCCGGTTTTATAAGTTGTTTATACTCACGAAAGTCAAAACAAGGAGACAAAGCACTGCAAGTTGATTCATTGTGAATCCCTGGTCTAGAAGAAAGAGTAATCTAGATCTGGTCGCTATGAGTGTGTGACACAACAGCTTGTCCAACTAGCACGAACTATGTGTTAACGTTACGTGAAATTTGTTTGTAGTTTCAACATGAGTGCAGAGATGATTACTGGAACATATTTAGCTTGTGCAGTCAAATCCTGCAAACAAAATAACAATTAGGAGAACATATAGTTCTTTGGTATGTTCCATGTGAATTTGATGTTCATTCTGATTGAAACGATTGGGAAATTGGTTGCCCCTTAGCAATACCAAAATCATACCTCAATGAGGCGTTCAACTCTAGATACTATCGCTGAGTTAATGATGGAAACCAAACTCGGAGAAATTTTCTTCATTGTAGCTTGGAAGACATTCGGCTGATTCAACAACACATGATTTTTCCAAATTTACTTTACTTTTATTCAACCAATTTACGTTCATAGAAATAAATTGACCAGCAAAGCATTGGTATATCGTTGAACAGTTTTCAACACTCGGTGTACAGTTGATTGGTTTCATTTCTCGATGATCTTCTCTGAAATAAATTACTGTAGTTTCAGGTTGAAATGATGCTGACTTTATTTCATAAAGAACATCATATCACAGTGCATGCTGACATATTATGATGTCACATTTTGATACCGCATCATTAATGTGACGTAATTATAATTGCAACTTTGGGAAAGAACATTGAAAAAGGATTTTGATGAATTTGATAAGTTTTCCAAAGATAAAGATATCAATATTTCTTGATGTAAGTAGATATTTACTTTGCAAGAAGAATTGGTAACCATATTTATCATCAACCGTCATTTTAGTTTCATAATTTTTCCTCATTTTGCACATTTCTCTTTGTTACCTATAGTTACAGACCACTATAATTCCCTGTTATGGATAACGCTTTTCAGCTGTATAATCCTAATAACGAATATCCAACCATTTACTAACGTTTAAGATGAACAAGCATATTCTTCACATTTTCACAAACGAAGAAAAGATTGTTCTTGCTGCTTATCTTTTAGAGCTAATCTTCAAAGCACTATAATAAGACTCGCTTAAAGATAATGAGAAAGCTAGGTCAGTTCAATAGAGATACCTGCAAAGGAATGCTTTTGTAAATTACTTTAGATTATTGGTGATCTAGTAATTAATGACATTTTGCTCTAGTATCCGACAACTTCATATAACCTGTTTTACAAACATTACTGTTGTCATGTACACTTAAGCTTATTCTGCACGTAGGTAACATAACATTTTGATTTTCACATCTGTATGTAGTGGACATTGCAAATCATTCAATCCCGGGGTAAGGAAAGTTTTGATGTGTAAATTTTGAATATATTAAATATTAAAGTAAGATAATGAATTAAAGTTTTCGAGTTTTGCAAAGCTTTTACAACCTCCGCGGAAAAGTTAGTCTGTCGAATTAAACAGTCCTATCATTCGGGCACTTCCTCTATCGTGCCCTCGTTGACATCAATATATTGGCTGCTTATAATTTGCAAAGGAAGTTTTGCAGGTAGTAATATAAATTTTGATGTAGCAGGTTTTGACAAATTTTAAAAGGACAAAACGTTTTGTAACTCATCATTCTTATTTCCTATGTAGTTCTCCCTGCATGAGTCACGAGTTAATGAGTAGGCAAAACCACAACTGTCAGGCAGAGTTCCGTTTTGTACATGTACTTGTTGCATGAGAATTGTATTCAGTGATATGTGTTTAGTGTATAAGAAGATTTTATTTCTATCTAGATGCCCCGTTGTGATTGAAGAACGAATATCAGGGTTACTACATCTCAGTGCTAGCCAAGGAGAACATATGTCGATATCTACGGACTACAATGGTATTTTGTGGGGTTTTACATGTAGGTGATAGGTGACAGAAAAGACGAGGTTATACCTAGCTGCTCCCAGCACGAGAGAAGAAGTCGAAATGACACTACGTACATTATTGATACTGTTTACATTATAAAAGGAAGGACTCGATCAGGGAACATTTACTGGGATTCAGTGATACTTGATGAAAAACAAGAGGTCTTATGTCAACTAGTTTATTGCTGTTTAGTTGCCCCCGGCGTGAGGGAAGAAGTCGAGGAGGAAGAGCTCATGGTTTCTACACTCTGCAGCTGCAATGGCGTCGTGGTGCTTCGTTATGAGAGAAGAGTGGGCCGTCTTCTGGAGGTTCTGCTTGTTCTTGATCATGTCCAGCATCTGGTCCTGGCAAAGACAATCACGTGTGCGTATTCATTGCTTTACAAATACAGATGAGAACAAGAGTATCCCTGTTTAACACTTTCTTTAAGAGTGCACATTCTTACACTTCAGTTCTTTGACGTTTTGATACTTTAAAACAACTTGTCCTGACATAAAGACAAGAAAGTATGTATATTCATTGTTTAACGAATAAGGAAAATGAACATTGATATAATGTTTTATTTCAAGTGTACACACTCTTGCACTTAATGTGGTTCTGGGGCTTCTTGATAATGTAGAGCACCAGGTCCTCTCATATAGATATTTAAATATTTGTATTTATTGCTATAAATATACAGATAGTGATGACCTTTGATATAATGTTTTATCTTTTGGATATCTTCACGTGCATTATAACATTCACATCATATTCACAGCAAAGTTGCAGATTACTTTACTTAACCGAGATTGGTAAGTTCAAGGTTTCACCCTAAGAGATATGAACTTAGGCACTGATTGCCTTAAAAACGGGTCAACACAACCACCAAGGCCTTGCAAAATTAAAGGTAAAACAACTGACAGAATAGATTTATCTACATTGCTAAAGGTTAGTTTGTTTTGTTAAACGTATAGTATAATGCTTTGTCTAAACTCCTTGCATTTCGAGCGCAAAATACCAACCCATGATCGTTTGAAAATATCGCAATAGTAAAAGCATTATTTGTTTACAAAAGAACTTGGAACCTCGATTCTGGCGTGTATTTTCAATGGTACACAATTATCATTTAATAAATCTTTGAAATTAAGCATATTTTACCTCAATTTTGTACCGCTCATCTCTGTGTTGGAGCTTGTCGTGTTGATCGTCAGTCACATCCATGATGTAGCACGTCTGATGGGATCTCACCACGAACGTGTTCTGTATAACAAAAACTTCTCCTGATACATCAGCGTGTTCGTACCCGCAAAGCGTCTACATGATATTTATCACGGCAGATACCTCTTATTGGTGACAGCAAGTTAATCATGTCTACTACCATGGGATGTTTTATGCAATGCAATGTTGCTAGGTAGGAGCCTGAAGCAAATTATCTAGAATTCACACGTCCTCTTATCCAGGTACTGCCACCGATACTCCAGGCTAATTTATTCTTATATGTGAAACTATCCGGGATAGCTTTTTGAGTATTTGAGGAGTTTTGCGGATACAAACAAAACAGTTAACAGAGCAGAATTAAAATTAAAATATCCGCTGATGAACATCTAACATATACATTTCAAATTGAATATCGTGAAATATGTCGATCCCAGTAAGAAAATACAGTTCATGTTTAAAAGGTAATCTAATCAAGATTGAATCAATTGAATATGTTGTGAAATAATTTCACTCGGTTAAAGAGTTGTGCACTTCTCTTGTACAAATTATATCAATGTCATAGGTAGGGAAGCCTGTCGAATATCATTCAGCAACAATAAATTGTTAGATTTCACAGTAACGTCTCTAGCATTAACAGTTGACAGCTGTTTTGACTAATGCTGAAAATAAAACGTACACCATTTCTTTATGACAGAACCTCTATTTAGTAGAAAGGGTTCGGGCAATGATGTTAGTTTAATACTCACGTGGTGGATGTGATACTCGAATGAATAGCCGTCATGTCTATCGACGTAGCCATGGGGGCGAAATATGGGGAAGAACTGCGCCTGAAGCGGACGTAAAATGGCATCCTTATTTAATCTAAGGAAAATTGAACAACTGTCATTCAATACATGAAGTAAATCCTTATTTCGATTGCCATGATCTAATTTAACTATCAACTATAAATTAGCGATGAGGTTAATACCTGTTTTATTGACCATAGGAAAATATAATTGGTGGAGAACGATGTCCAATTATGAAAGTTTCATTTTTATAACATTCGTTATCTGTAAACATTTCCTCCATGTAAGTCAACGAATCTTCCAGTTTTTAATGATTGATTTTCGCTTAATAACTGATACTTCAGATATGAAAATATGAGCTTACCGACGCGTACACAAGCACTGCAGCAAGACTCAGGGTCCTCATGTTGTCAGTAAAGGCGTATAGTAAGGTGGAATGGATCTGCTCGTCGCAGATTACGCTATATGGGTAACCAGATGTCACTCTCCCGTCACGATCTAGTGTGTTTGTCTTAAGGTCGAGAAATCTTATCGCAGAGACAAAGTACTAGTGTGGCATTGATTTAAGCCTGAGTATTTTTCAAAGCCGGCAAATATATATTAAATTGCATCTTTAAATAAACAATGATGTAAATATTTTACTTTCCTGTGCAGTATTACCAATACGGCAAGATGGAAAGTAATTGTCCTGCAAGTCCCCTAGGAGTATACCCCACTTGTGAAGGTTGATTGGCCGATTAAAACAATATTTCTGTGCCGGGAATATTTCAATCGTCTTTCTTACTATTCCCGCCAGTTTACTACCGGGGACCATATGTTCAATTCAAAAGGGGTTCATTTGTTACCTAGTATTTGTGGTTTGCGTCCTTATAGATGTGACGCATAAAAAGTTAAATGAGCCATTTAGATTATCGGCGAATTAAATTGATCAAACTAGCACGATAGATACGTCGCTGAAGTCACTCCGACTGTCCTTACATGCAGAGCTTATGTTGACTGATATATTGCAAGATAGTTGATGTTGGAATATTTGCCGCTAGGGCAACTGCCGGAAGCAAAGGGAGAGCACATATTACAACAGAGGTTGATATATATATAGAACGTCATTCTTTTGCATTTTTTCGTTTTTATTGAACGAGTAGATGTCCCAAAGAGCAAAGAAACTACGAGTTCAATACCAACGAAATAATGCACTAGAATGACGTTCTATATTTATTTAATACCCTTTTTCCGTTTAATCTACTTCAAATAAAGCCGAACACGGGAGAGTGTTTACGTGTTGTCTTGACCTAAAGAAATTACTCCGTCAACCCTTTCACGAGATATTACGTCATCACATTCCTCCACCTATGACGTCACATGGAAATTGAGTGCACACAAAACTGATGAATATTTGGAAAAAAACCAGACGGAAGATATTTGTTCACATGTTTAAAATTTCTTTAAAAACACGTGCAAAAAATTTCATTCGAATACAATATAAACATTCATAACTTGAAACATTCGTTGACATTCGTTGACAAGTTCGTTCACAAAGTATTCAAACGTGAACGTGTGAACACGGAGAGATGACGTTACAGAAGAGTTCAACGAGAGGAAACGACAGTACTGACTCAGAATCTGAATCTCTATCAATGACGGCACGTCTAAAATGACGACATCGATGTCAGAGCAGTCTTTGGTTTTGGCTTCACCATTTGGGCGCCAAGAGTTTTATTTTATTTCAACATAATAAAGATAAAGTTTTTAAAAGTGTAGTTAAAACTCTTAAAGTAGCCCCTCATTTCATTCTATAGTTAACATTTGGCATAAAGTGAGTGACAAAAACACGTCATCACATTTTTCAGCAGAGGGAAAACAAAATACCGCTTGCCAGAGAAAGGCGCTTTTTTCAAAATTAGATTTGACCCGGATGTTTGATGTAAGTTAAAATAATGAAATGTAGACATTTTATTGATGAAGGATGTTATTGACATACGTGACCCTCTTGGAAATCAATTGGTTATTTATTTGTTATTACTGTAGCACGACATATAACCAGCCAAAAGAAGCATTTGTACTAACTTTTCTCTCATTTTATTCTCTCATTGTGTCTCGTATAGTTAGGGAATTTCCAAATATCTATTTAGTAAATGGCGCATTTTCAGAAAAACAAACAGATATTTTGTTATTAATAACACAACCTACATGCAGAAGGTTAAACATAATTGTTTTCAGAAAAAAGTGCGGAAATCTTGATCTTTCAAATACTTTAAACACGTGCTTTGATAGTGAAACGTCTATGATTTATCCTGTTTTCATTATTGAACTAATAGTTTAGATAAATACAGAATAAGAACAAAATTATGGATTTACAGAGAGTGAATCACTGCTTCTTATCCATAGCAAATCTAATTTGATAATATTCTGTAGTAACTGCTGTCTCTTAGAGTCAAGTGCTGCCTCAGCTCGATGTTCCACATGACTCACCAACGTGTCAGGTTGAGGTATTGAGTCTATTGATACGCTCTTCATTCCGTCCTCACCATGAATGTTCAAAGCGGGTAACATATTAAGGTAGTTACAGCACAAAAGGACTTCCGGCAGGTGTTCGGGCAGACAGGCATTGTATTTGAATGGCTATTCAGGCATTGTATTTGAATTTGAATGGCTATTCAGGCATTGTATTTGAATTTGAATGGCTATTCAGGCATCGTATTTGAATGGCTATTTCATTTTTGTGAATCGCTCTATGTGTAAGGGATGTACTCTTCTGCTCACTTTGGACATCTAACACTGAATTACTTAAAAAATTGGGTAAGTGTGACCAGTCTATTGTTACTGTATTGTATTCGTGAGGTTTCTAAGTATCACAAAGTTTTTTTAGAAATAGGGAAGCGCAGGAAAGGACTAGATATGTAAATGAGGAAGAGTGCGACCTTTCGGTGTAGAAGTTAAAACCCTTGGTTTGATAACGGAGTAAGCATTTCCATACAAACATCGCACTTTAACAATAGAGAAGGAGGACATTAAAGAACTAACCCTCCTTTATCCGAACAATTTATAGATGTCCCTCAAAGAAGTAAACAGAGGCAATAAATGATTCGATAGAAATTAACAATACTGAAGGAGTTTTCCTTTGTGTTACCATTGAAAAATTTGCTTTCCTAACGGTTGAGGCAAACGTTTCAAGTATTCCAAATTATGTTGACTAAACGTTTTGTTGTTGCTTAAACACATGTGCATATAAGTATTATACTCAGATATAGTTTGACATATCCCACTCATTCTATACGTATTTATTGTTAAAAAGAGTAATTCACTGTGTTATTAAAAGTTTATAAAATTTCAATTCAGTGTGTGGGTCCTTTCAAAATTGGTGCAGATGTTGTGTGTATCTCTAGTGTCCTGTTAATGCTATTGAGCATACACACATCGCAAAGAGGTCGGTTTCTAGGCTCAATATTTTCAAAGAGTTTTCATGAAAAACTTTTATTTGATTTTTCTAGATGTGAAATCAATTTGTTTAATTTAAAAAAAAATCAAATCAAATGTTATATTTTTCTATCGGTTCACAGAAAATTAGTCTTCCGGACAGAAACACTTTTATGTTGATATACTTGATCTCCCCACCAAAGTAAAGACAGTTTCAACTTTGATATATTTTTTCATGTTAGGCATTTGACGCAGTGAGCCTTATATTCATGAGGAAATATTTAGTTTCGATTACTGACGAGGATGTGATAAACGGTTATGGATAGTAAATTACGCTTGCAGTTGCAAGTCATAGGTTGTTTCAGGGCCGATTTACAAAGTGATTTATAAACTCTCTCATTTGTTTTTACCATCGGTATCCTCACGTGCAAATCTAACAGAACTGGACCTTTTACTTTGCTTGAACGAAGAATACTACATTTTCGGATTTATTGAAATATTACGTTATCGAGTAATTTTACTCAGTGAAGAGGTATTTCATTTGATTTCAAAGTAAAAATTTGGTCATGTGACATGGTCATAATCTGGGGAATGAATTATACGAAAAAGAGGTTACTCTTAGATTTTATTGAGAGCCTTACGTTAGATGGATGATATTTATACAAAAATGGTCAGACTTAACGACAAGACAAGTGATACAGATAAACCAAGAGTATGACTCTATATACAAACAGACGCCATTCACATGGCTAAATGCTACATCGGAAGAAAATATTGCAGGAAATTATTTTTATACACATAAGAAAACATTTGCAATTTTAATTGTCTATAAACTTTTAAGGTTTTGATTTACAAAAACATTATATATAAACCTTTAAATTATTCTTATGGACTAAATCTCATTAGATATAATATTTGGCTGAGAAATAACCATTCTGTATACAAAGACATCTACAGGTAATATTGACACTTCAAAAGGTGTAGGTTTTCAGAAGAATTGGTCACAATGTTACCATATTTACAAAGTCAACTTATCCGTATAGGGGTTTGAAGAAATTGAAATATTTATCTAGCATTTTATGTGACCTTTGTTCCATATTTCTTACATGCAATTTGGATAAGGTGCCTTTCTCCTGGACACAGCACTGTTTGATACACAGGCTTCATTTTTCTGGTATCTCTACCAAGATTCGTAACGGAAGCTCTAGTGAGGGCACAAAGCAATCTGCAATGCAGCTGTCCTCAACACATGCCCCCCATTTAAGTGCACACAGCACACGGAGCCTCATGACAGAGAATAAAAAGTACTCAGCATCATGCACACAGGGAAACAACAGCGCATGAGTCATAACTGGTGTAACATTCCTGTCGCCCTGTCTCGTTATCAGCACACATGAACTTACCGGTTCGGTGCATCAGGCAGATGTTGTTATCTTTTCATCGGAATATACTTTGTCCTGCTGATCCTGGAATTTGGGGTGGAGTGTTTAGTCGTGAAGTTAGATGTCTGTGTAATTAATATGAAATTTTTTATCGATAACAACTTTTTATTTGATTGATCCCGACGTTTCTCCATTTGAATTTGAACCCTTCTAATGAATAAAACTTACTTGTGCTGCACGCTATATATATATATATATATATATATACAAATAATCCCAAGGATGTACAAAAAATGTAAGGATTTAGGAGGGAAGTTACAAGCCGACAGAAAGAGCGAGTTTAAGATTGTTCATCTCGAGTCTTCAGCATATAAATAGCGTATACTCCCTTGAACATCTTCAACGATTCAGACAATCACATTTTCTCCTCGAGACCAGACTCAAGGTATACAGTGAATCCTTAGCAACCTTTACAGGGTTTAGGTATTGGATCGTATTGTTTATATCAAACCTATATTGCTAGATCTATCGGGAATAGTTTCAACTTCATGGACAGTAATCCCGTCAGTGCTGTTTGGAGTTGATGAGATTGATCCTTCAAATTAGAACAATCATTTGATTTGATTTGTTCCCTCGTTTGTATTTTGCTGGATATCAGTTCGGTTAACTCGTGATGGACCCTATCCTATAAGGTAATATACTTGTGAATAGACCAGCGCTTCCCTCAGTATCAGACAACGGCATTCCGCAAGGCGTTCAGTTGGCAAGTTGATTACAAGATAACCTTCAATCTTCATCTTCATATTCAGTCTGATACTCATAAATTTATTCTATTTGTAACGACAGCCAATATCAGAGTCTGATTGTGAGATCTATGTGGTGCTGTAGCAATTTCAATACGAAGAAATCTGACGGCACCTGCATTACCTTAGATCATCAACTCAGACCGAAGTGAAGCTCGTCACAGAAATAGATGCTTCCGCTCAGTGGGCGGGTTGAGGGTGGGTGGCCATAAGGTCTTCATTAACTTCGGAGTATCTGGGATCCATGTAGCTGTTGAACCGATCAGCAGACCAGTCATCAGACCAAGCATCAGACCAAACATCTTCGCCTGGTGAAATGTTATGTAGTTCTGAAGGTGAGCAGTTCCCAGTTGAATCAACTGCCCCATGTTGCACGTCTTCCTCTTGATTAAGCAATACCGCCAACTGCAAAGTGGGCTGTATTTGGGTGTTGTTAGCAGGTGGAGTTCTCGTGCCGTTGTTGACTCTCATTGGAATGACCGGGCATACCCTATCAAGGTCAACGTATTCAGGAGCGACAACAGGAGTAAGGTACTGGCCCGAGGGCGGTTGTCTCCTCAAGTTTGCTACGTTACATATGGCGTCGTGCATCCTGCAGCGAAACATATTATTTACGAAACTTTAGGACATATGCCATTGAATCAATACGTGGCGTTATTCTTAACTGGCAATGATTTTGAATGGCATCATTTAAAATGATTAGACACTTATATAGATGATTATACCGGTGAATTAACAGGCACTGTGCTCAAGACTCACCGTTGCTTGCGACGCACGAAGTATGCAAGCCCTGCTGCCATGAGTATGATAACAATGATGACAGCCATACCTCCACCAACCCATCCCCGTGTATCTCTCGTGTCGTCTGAAACACATCATATATAACATATAAGGCATGCTTTTGTCGCCGTTTTCATCTGTTCAAATCTTCAGTTATTTGATTAATCTTTTCAGTAAGTTGGACTAGAGCTACAAGCCAAATGTTATGTTAACTGACTTCACAGCAATTTACCACGATGAAACATTACCTTTAAGTTTACATTCTCCGGTGTCTGTGTCACAGTCGCCATGCTTGCAGTTCTCACATGTTATGTTACAGAAGGGTCCATAGAAGCCTCTCTCACAACCCCGGACACATTTGTCAGTTGTACCATTACATTCTTTGTTACATTCGCCTGTGTTCTGATTGCAAGCATCGTCAATACATCTCCGACAAGGTTGGCGACAGAAAACACCGAAGAATCCCTTATTACAGGCGCTACAAGATCCATTTATACGTGAACAGCCCGTGTGACATTGCTGCGGACATATGGACTCGCACTTCTCTCCATAGTTGCCCTCCACACATCCTCGTTTACATTTTCCATCTCTGTCACATATACTGTTGGCTCTTACACATCCAGGACTGCACTGAAACTGACAGGATGAACCATACCAGCCTGCTTCGCACTTGGTACAGTTTCCCATATGATCGCACCCATTCACACAGTGTTGTGAGCACTTTAGGTCGCATCGATCTCCATAAGTTCCAATTGTGCAGCCACCCGGGTTACAGTTTCCGGCAGTCGGGTCACACCCAGTCACACAGTGTTGTGGACATTTCAGGTCGCATTGCTCTCCATAAGTTCCAGAAGTGCATCCACCTTTACAGTTTCCCGTAGTCTGAACACACCCAGACACGCAGTGTTTTGAACATTCTATATCACATTTATCTCCAAAAGTCCCAGTAATGCACCCACCCTTGCAGTTTCCGGTAACCGAGTCACACCCAGTCATACAGTATTGGGAACACTTCCGCTCACACTGGGCACCATACGATCCTAGTTTGCACCCTTGTATGCAACTACCATTCCTAAGACAGTTTCCTCCTAAACATTCCGAGCTACAGGGAGACTCGCACTCTGCTCCGAACCAGCCTGCCACACACCCTGTACAAGCTCCTGACTCCTGGTCACAGATGCAAGACTTTGCACAACGTCTGTCACACAACATCCCAAACCAGCCTGCTATACACACTGTACAGACCCCTGACTCCTGATCACAGAAACAAGTTGTTGTACAATTTCTATCACAAAACTCTCCGAACCAGCCTTCAGTGCAGCCGTACAAGCACTCTTCTCTTCCCCCGGATATGCAGATGTTGTCTGTACAGTGCTGGGAATCCGATGTGCATTCTTGACCTTGAAATGATTATCAGGTAGTTATATTGAAGTAAAAATTTGTTGATATAGTTAAATGTTTAACTAGAAATTGAATTAAACTTTACAATCGCGAACTTTTAAAACAAAAATCCTTTTTGCATGGTCTGAGTAAATAATTGAAGACGGCATTATCAAATAAAGGTTTCGATCGCCATTAAAAAGGTAGCAAGCTACTCGTCATTATAATCATTGACAGTTTTTACAGATTGTGATAGGATATGGCAATAACGGCATAACGTTGGCATGTATGAAAATGGCACATAGACATAGGAGAAATATTAGGGTTAGATAAAAAAAACAATCGTTCATAACTATGTTGAAATGTTGTACAGAAACGGGAATCAAACAGCCTTGTTTATATTTCGATAAATAGTGTTTTTTGGTAATAGTTCCAGAATTAATTTCTATTGTACACCTGTGGTTTTCAGCACTTAATACGGCCCTCTGAAGCCGATCATTTAACCATACAAAACCTCCTACATAGGTTATAGGTTGTTTAGCGCCAAAACATGTCTAGGTGAGGTGATACGGGGTTTAACGCCGCTTCCAAGCGTATTTCACTTTTATCGTGGCTGCTAGTATAATTGCAAGGAAGAAAGCCTGCAACACCATTGTGGTTATGCATTGCGGTGAAACCTGCGAGCATCGGCTGAAACTATGGGTGGTATTGCACCCAAACCTGACTGCTTGCAGATCAGTTCTCTACTGCAGACAATGTTGCCGAGGCCCTGGCGGGATTCAAACCACGGACCTCTTGATCCAAAGCCGAACGCACTAAACACTGCACTATCGCACCCCCAAAACATGTCTAACTTGGTAGTGTAAACTAATTAACGAAAAAAATAGATTCGCACCTTTGATTTAGGGTGAAACATTAAACTTCATATAGAAAGAGAGTTTACCGCTTTAGCTTTTTATTCATTTCATAGAAGTCTATAAGTACTACACTGTTTGTAATCAATGTATAATTATTTTTAAGAACAGAAAAATACATAAAATATCATGCGAACACCACGTGACGAAAACATTGAATTGATATGTTTATCAGTACAAAAGCCTCCAGCCGTACGAAAACAGTGGTTTTAACTTAAAGTGCCTACACAAATGGCTTAACAGACAAGTAGATTTTATTTTCATCTTTGGTTTATAAATGTGTTGGAGTTATTACATCTGGATAGTATAAGGCTCATTGCCACACTTGTTGATAACATTAACTATTCTATAATATCACTTTAATGGGTAGGCATTTTAGTTTGTGCCCCTGTCACGTTATTGTCAAACTCACATCGGTACTCAAGCGGCGTTCGGGCACAGGTATTTTAATTGTATACGAGGGGATATAAAATTGTTTCAATTATCACATACATATATCAAAGGTACTTTATTTTGTTCTCATGTTTTTAAGACTTCTCTACATAGTCACCATTCAGAGATAAACATTTTCCCATCGCTTCTTTACCTTGCACAGGCCGTCTGAATAGAAGACCCCTGATTTCATGGAAAACTAAGCCGCCAACTTACGTTTTGGGGGTCGTGACGTAGCATGCTTCAACTCTGTCCTCATCTCTTTTGTCTCTGGATCATATTGATAGACCCAGCATTCATCCATGGTAACAAGTCGTTTGAAGAAATCCTCTACGTCTTGTTCCAGAAGCTCCAATACCTGCCGTGACATGTCCCTGTTTTTGCAATGGAGTCAGTAAGCTAGGAACCCAGCATTCTGTTACTTTGGGCACATACAACTGGTGCATGTTCCATGCACTGCCATAACTCAGACCTGTTTGATGCATTATAATTTGTATAGTTACGCAGCGATCTTCTGCAACCAGCGTCTCAACCGTCTTGATGGCAACCATATCATCAGTAAGTGAGGCGCGTCCACTTCTTGGCTCATTTGAGAGGGACATGTGGCCTGTTTGGAAATTCCTTTTCCATTTCACAACAGTGTCATAGGATGGGCTGTCATTTTGATAAACAGATTTCATCTCATCATGAATTTGACGTGCAGTATAGCCCATCAAATGTAAAAACGTAATTACACTGCGCGCCTCAATTTTCTCCATAATGCTATTTGGTCATCAGACGTAAAACTGGCTGTTGCGAAAAAGACTATTGTTGAACCAGGAACTAGACAAGGATCACTGATGCTACAGTGCCCATTTGGTCATTCTTTGTGATAATTGAAACTTTTGATATCCCCTCGTATACGACAGGAGATAATGTGACTTTTATATTTGGATATACGTGGTCACCGTGTTTTCAATGGAAGATCTTACCTTCACTGACATGGCACACTCCATTCTTGAGCCTGTATCCAAGCTTGCAGGGACATGTTCCTTCAAGCTGGTGACAGGAAGCGTAAAGACAGTTGATGTCACAATGTAAGGCGCAGGTCGCTCCGTAGAATCCAGGTCGACATCCTTCAAGGCAGGTACCGGAAGAATGGTCACATGTCGGGTCTGTTCTTCTCGCCACAGCTGCACAGTTCTTTGGGCATTGTATTGTGCAAAAAGCTGAAAACATCAATATTCAAATACATTTCGTATGGAGGTTTAGCATTGATAATTATCGTTTATGTTTATCAATATATCTCTGCTCGATGAATGATGGGCAGGAAAGCCTCGCCGCTTGTACAAGATAAGGGATAGTGGAATGTACGATTAAGCAGTAAAAACACCTCATCGTAATGATAAAAGTGATAAAAACAAAATATGGGAGAAACGTAAAGTACCTTTTTATAATCTAAAGTCACAAGAGGTCCAACTTGAGCTTGAGCTTGAGGTCTACACGTTTAGTCAATATTTCTTACATCAAGTAAAGAAACCTAAGGTTAGGAGTTGTTGAATAACTAACATAATATTTCGAGGTTTAATATTTGCCCAGAAAAAGAACATACATCTAGTCAAAGATATGTCCTGTTATATGCAATACCTCGGACTATTGCTTGAAATGCTCTACACCATAAGTTATAAGCAGAATTTTTATGCTTTTGAACATTACACGTGTTCAGTGAAAACGAGATATACATAAAGATGGCAATATTCAATTGTATAGACATATGCGACCTTTGTGACATTTGACATTAGTAAGCATTCAACAAATGATTATGTCTCAGATGTTTCACCTTTTATCTTATCAACTTATCTTCTTTCGCATAAGACAATGAATTTCGATTGCCCTGCAGAAATTTATCTCTAATTCCAAATGTTTTGATGATAGTTGCAATCAGAGATAACTTACCAGGGGTAACTGACAGTAGCACGCCTAATAGTAGCATGGTGGTGATACAGACACGGCCTGTGGTGTGAAACCAGCTGCGTTGAAGTGGTCTAAATATACTTCATTTATTTCCTGGTCACTCTTCAACATCTGCTTTATTTTGGAAAGTTTATTGAAGTACATTGTTGATAGTCTGATAAGAATGGAATTATTCAAACCTCTGATTTTTCAAATTGTTCGAGTTCTAAAACTTAGCTTCTTCGTCGGTTTCTACTGCTAAAATACTGCTTATCTGGAGATCAGTTTTCGATATGATTTACAGAAATACTTATCACTTGTCATTACCTGTTCTATCGATGTATTTTGAACATTTTAACTATGGGTACGTAGATATTTAATTATGAAGAAGATTTAAAGCAGCAAAAACAGTCTCCTCCCAATATTCAGTGTACAAAGGTCAGTCAATAAATAAATGATTATCTAATGTACAAATAGAGGGTATTTTTGTTGTTGGTCTCAAATTTCACTTTCAATAAATTTGACGACTGACATATTGCGGTCACATCTGGCGATCAATCAAGCATTAAACAAACTTCACACAAGCTGTTCAATACCACGAAGTCTTGAAATCTTAAAGTAAAACGTACATTCTCCAGTGCAGGGGTTGACCAATAATCTTTCGATTCAAACATACCAATATTGATATCGTCCATTTATATATAAATAGATTTGAGAGGGGACATCCTAATCATTGATAGGGTGAGGCTTTTATTTTTTTCTATTGTTAATACATTTTGACATAATTTTCTATGGGAATAGAATCGTTACCTTAAACAGGTGAACTGTCAGTGTTAGGTTTTGTTTATAACTGTTTTCTTACTCCACTTCCATTACAGGAAATTCAACATCTTTCGTTGTCAAACTAAAAGAATCAAGTACGGGCCATGAAGCACACGGAATACATATTGGGCAAGTAGGAAATACTTTAAAGACTTTATCTTATTTATAAGGCAATAGAAGAAAGCGATACAAAAATTATCGCTGATTAAAAGGTCCATGAATCAGCCATTTGATTTTTATTATTATTATTGTTAGCCGACGACTTAATAAATACAATAAATCCTCAATAACTAACTCAACTCTTCTAGCTCCGCCTAAACAGTGTGTCTGGTACCAACAATTCATTCAAAACTTTAAACTATGTATATCAACACTACATACTGCTCAAGTCTCTTCGAACACCACACTGGTTCATGTGTAAATATATTAATTTTGTGAAAGAGGTCATTATTTCTTCACGTCGCTTCGTAATCTGGTCGTTAAAGTTTACAAATTCATTTCACGTGCATATTACATGTCTATAAATGGTTCTAAAAGGAGGAAAATAATATACATTTGCATTGAGCAAGTTGCGTGATTTTTCTCTGAAAAAGAAAACTTTAGCATACAACTCTAACTCTTGAACAAATTCACAGTCTACGCACCAACTCTTAACTTATTCCTTGGCGTTGATCCAGGGACTCCGACAGCTATGCCAGCTGGAGCTATTTTTCCCTGGTAGGGTCACCAAAGCTTAAAAGGTCGATGGGTAGAACCCATACGAAATTGGTTCTTTTCCCTCACTTTGCCTATCTTTCCGGCTGTCCTCCTAGGCTTTTTTATGCTTCTTTTCCGGATCTATCTGGCTCTCTTTTTGATGATTTTCATTTCCGATTTAAATAACTACTATTGTTGAAAGCATGTTAAACCCTCACTCGCTCACTGTCTATACAGGTTCCTTGATTCTCCTGATCTGGGCCAGTCTTGTATCCGGGCTGTGTTCAACATGTCTGGATGAACGATGCCATGACAACGGAGAGTGCATCAACGGGTGTAAAGTTGGTTATGTCGGTAGTTACTGTGAACTGCGGTGTCCACATGGATGTGTGAACGATGAGTGTTACATAGACAGAATTAAAGGAACAGTCACCTGCATTGATGGGTGTGAGTCGGGCTACTGTGGCGCTAAATGCTCTTTCACGTGTCCAGGAGACTGTATGACGTGCGACCAGCAGTGTGGCTCCTGTAGTGTGGCACTCTGTCCTGAACGTCATTATGGAAGCAACTGTAGTGAGAAGTGAAGTGACAGGTACGGGAAATGTGACAGACATACTGGACAGTGCATCAGATGTAGACGAGGATCCTACGGGGACCAGTGCACCCGGGAGTGCAGACTGTGTTTCACTAAAGAAGATGATATAGTTGATGACTGTTTGTCCGGGTGTGAAAAATGTAAATCTGAAGGTAAGCTTAAACTTTCCGATTTCTGTCTCTGTCTCTCTCTCTGTCTCTCTGTCTCTCTGTCTCTCTGTCTGTCTGTCTGTCTGTCTGTCTGTCTGTCTGTCTCTCTCTCTCTCTCTCTCTCTCTCTCTCTCTCTCTCTCTCTCTCTCTCTCTCTCTCTCTCTCTCTCTCTCTCTCTCATTCTCTCTCTCTCTCTCTTTCCGTCTCTCTGGTTTTTAATTTTTATTTAGTGAATCTAGCTACAAAAGTCCATAGTTCGTTATTTTACACTTTTCGCACTCTCGCTTATCAATTAAATCCTTTCATCCAAATTATCATTATCTTTGGGGACAGTTGTGTTCTTTCACAAGTTTATGTTTTCTACCTTTCCGAAACAGTGACATGTCCTGTTGGTTTCCATGGAGATTCATGTGAACAAAAGTGTCCACCTGGCTGTGATGACAGTGGCTGTAACAAAAGGACAGAGGAATGTTCTGGTTGTGTGTCAGGATATCACGGGCTGATCTGTAACTACACGTGTAATGAACACTGTCTGACACGCGTATGTAACAAAGTAACTTCAGAGTGTTATGTTGGGTGTGTGTCTTCATTTTATGGACCAACCTGTAACTACTCATGTAATGAACATTGTCTGTCCGGGACATGCAACAGAAAAACAGCAAAATGTTCTAATGGGTGTGTGTCCGGTTATTATGGGAAACAATGTAACAAGGAGTGCTGTGTACAATGTCTGACAGGGAAATGTAACAGGGCAACAGGAGAATGTTCATCAGGCTGTGTTACAGGGTATCATGGACTAACCTGTAACTACAAGTGTAATGTACACTGTCTTGCTCGGGTATGTGAGAGGGAAACAGGAAATTGTTCTGCTGGATGTGTGTCTGGATATCACGGACTGACCTGTAACGACACGTGTAACAAATTCTGTGTGGATGGGAACTGCGATCAACACGATGGGGTCTGTACATCTGGATGCGTCAGTGGTTACAGATCTAACCTGGATATGTGTGAATACAGCGATACAGGTAGGGTTCAAGCTGCGAAAACTACAGTAAATCAGATATGTTGGCATTGCCTTTAGAACTCGCTGTTAACAAAGAAAGCTTGATTTAAATCATTTTCAAATGCAGAAATTTAAGGTTAATAAGATAAGTCGTACATGTTTATTTCCTTGTTTTCAGGATATCTCACGATCGTGTTAATTGCTGTACCCATAGGTCTATTTTGGTGAGTTGAATAATTGAAATGATAATATTTCCGTATAAAATCAACAGTTAAATCGACAGTTAAGCATAACACTGGGCTTTCATGAGTATGATTCAACAAATTCCTAAGCAAGTCCTAGACATTTTTAAAATTTAAGCAGCAATCTAGTTAACACAAGCTGTAACAGGATACACCCCGAAGTCCGTTATTACATCTCGAGAATAACACACCTGTTCCATGTCACGCAGGCGTGAACATCAGCCAATCAAAAGGGAACTGGCCCAGCACTTCGAATCGCGGGTGAATTTCATTTTTTCGATTGTTGTTGAGCACTTCGATTACAAAATTCGAACTTACTATATGATGAAAGTATCAATTATGTGCATACAGGCTGATGGAATAGCTGTGTGTTGTTTATTGATTCCTTTATACGAAAGTAAAAAAAACAAATTAGGTCAAACAACCACAAACTATTGTTTAAGGATAAATATAGAAAAACGTAGATGCAAAAGAAGCTTATTTTGACTGGTGGAAAGCTAACTTCCTGCCCTCATTTTATTGGTCGGTTAAAACTTCGTCTAAGGTCAGCTGAACATGACCCCTATCACTAACTCTCGAGATGTAATGACGGATCATCACATCTAGTTTTAACTGGGTATAATCTCACCAACAACATCTATTATTAAATGAAATTGAATCAGTTGTCTTTAAGAATTGGTAAATAATGTTTTAATGTTTCTGTATTGATATCAAAATCGCAACCTAAATACTATTCAAAACAATCGTGTTATATAATTAGTGATCTGAAGCTCATAATATCTATATATATATATATATATATATCAAAAGGCACTGTATCTTACCTAACTGTGTTTCAGTGCAGTTGCTGTGATTTTGGGTGTTGTCTGCTGGAGATATTGTCGACGGTAATGTAAAATCTGTATGAGATGAACATGTCACTTCTGGAGAGTTTACGTAACTCTAGTGTTTTTATATCACTTAAATAATCTCACTATCTGCAATCGCCCGCCATGTTGTTTTGAGATGCAGGTTTACTTTCATTTAACATTGTAATAAGTAACTACATGTATCGACTTATCAACAATGCTTTGAAGTCCGTAGCAAGGCGTTCCATATTTGTAGCAACGATAAATGACTTCATTTCTCACTTCACCGAGTGCGCGCTTTTATTTATCAACTTGTTTAATCTGTATAAACTAAAATGTTACAATCACTAACATGTTTCAACTGTTTTGCGTTTCAGAGATCTGTTAAGGATAATAGTAAACTTAATTATATTTCCTTGAAAGGGGAGATGAGGGGGATGTCGGTTTATTGGATAACTTGATTACATGTAATCATATTTTTGAATTATTATAATTTACATTTTAGTTGACAAATCTATAGTGTGATTGATATAAATTGTTAGAGGGGGCGCATTTATACTGTGTTTGATGCATATTCTTAGAAGATACACTTAGTGGGCGAATCTAGTCTTGGTTTTATTTAATACTTAAGGCAACGAATCACTACACGGTTTGCTGCACATGCCAAGATGCTATAGTGAGTTTGATGCACATACGAAGAGGGCTGAATCTGTACTGGGTTTAACATATGAGATTATTGGAGGCGTCTCAATACTGGGTTGGATGAACATATTCAGAGGGGGCGATTCTATACTAGGTTTGATGCACATACTTAAATGTGCTTGATGTAAATACTCAGAGGGGCGAGGGGCGAGGGGCGAATCTATTCTGGGTTTGATGAGCATACTTAAAGAGGGCGATTCTATACTGGGTTTGATGCACATATTTTACATTTTAGTTGGCGAATCTATACTGTGCTTGATGTAAATGCTTAGAGGGTGATCAATCTATGCTGGGTTTGAATAACGTAATTTGAGGGGGCGACTCTATACTGACTTGGATGGACATACTACATCTTAGTTGGCGAATCTATTCATGGTTTGATGAACATACTTAGAGGGGGCGATTTCATACTGGGTTTGATGCACGTACTTTCACTGGCTGATTCAATACTGGGTTTGATGAACATACTTAAAGGCAAAATATTATTTCAACCAATCTTTAATCTAATTGTTTCAAAATAATTCTTAACCTAGATAATTAGAATTTGTCTGAAACTATTACAGAAGCAAGTTGAGGAATGAAGGTCAAGGTCGACATGGTGAAGATCGGCCACTAAATCAAGCTCAGACTATAAGGACATCAAATACGACAACAAGGGCCAAAATACCAAGGTACATTAATTTTTTATGATCAAATAATCTATTTAACTGACTTTAAATTGAACATATTAAGGTAAAACTTGTATGAACATTGAATTTGCAAGACTGAAACAAAATTGAAAACAATCAACATGTCAAACAAAGAGATTTACAGGCACGGACCAGATCATAATCTGAACCTAATTTATTTCAATACCGTACAGTGATAAACTAAAGTAGTTCACGAATTCACCAAAAACTAACCCACACCCCCTCTACTATTGATGATTAAATATAGTTAACTCTTCGCTGTTAACTGTAAAATACCTAATATCCACCTCAAGATGCTCATTGGCGCTATATACATACTAGGTATCTACACTTACACAGATAAAAACAGGTGGGTCTTAAGCTCTGATTCAAATGTATCTTTAGTAGTTGTATTTTTGAAGTTTTGAGGAAGTGAATTCCACAATTGTGGGCTGACAAAAGAGAAGGCACGCTCGAAAAGTCTATCAAGTGATTTGGGTTGAGTTAAGAGGGAGTTACTGGAGGATCTGAGGCTTCGCTGAGGTGAGTATGGAGAGATGAGTTCTTTGAGATAGGGTGGGAAGTCATCAATGTAGAGACATTCATACGTTAGAGTGTGAAAGTAATTCTTGCAGATAATGGAAGCCAGTGGAGTGATCGAAGCACATGGGAGATGTGTTCATAGCGGGAAGAACGAGAGACACAACGGGCAGCAGAGTTGTTTTAATTGTACATGTGATAACGCTAATGTTCTCAACAATTGCATTTACTTAAAACTGTCAGTATAATAACTATTCAATATAACACTAAAATTGCTCAATTACTATGTCTATGTGTGTATTTTATTAACAATGTGAGCATTATACGTTTGGTCATGTATTAACCTTATCATACGTTCGCTCATTTACATGCGCGCTTGTAGTATATGCATCGAGGTGTACAGTTTGTATTTGAATGCTAGGACATGCATGTACCTTTACTAACAGGGTGATCGTTTATTTTTACTTACCACATACTGTAAATGAATAACTAAAATTGAATAATCTTTAACAATGTATAGACACTTTCATAAAAAGTAAATTTATTAGATATCATGGTTACCATGTCTAACATCATATAAAAAAAATTCAAAGTATATGTAGATATGTATTGAATTAATTATGTTATTGGATTTTGAAATGAACGTTCTTTTCTTATATATTTCCTATGACGCTTTTGGAAATATATGTTATAACTGTGTACATATATCTGTTTTGAGGAAGTCAGGAAAAGGCGATGTCAAATATATTCCATATCATTACATGTATTCAAAAACAATATAATTGAACTTACCAACCAATTATATCCAATTAAAAAAATCATAGATGATAAAGTACAGACCACAGTTTTTCCAACATTATATCCAAAATGACATTGTCAATCTAACACATTCCAAAGCAAACTCATGATATTCATTTCAACATGCTACCATACATTAACTCACGTTTGAAATGTACACCACACGCAAGGCACGAGCCTTTCCCCCGTTTTTTGGAAACCAGGGGCTTACACAATATTGCATCCACCATGTAGTCTCTACCTATAGACGAATGCCTTCTTTTTAACTCTTATTGTTTTATTTCTACTCCTTTTCTTCTATTTATATATCCTTTCCTTATCTGTTCTTCTCTTCATTTATATATAGGTACATGTAAACGATCATACTTGAACACACCACTCAGAATATTTACACATGAACGGTAACCTGAATATACTTCGAATTGCCAAGAGAAAAATAATTTTAAAAAGGCAAATATATGTATTTTCCAATCTTAAACGAAAAAAAGCTGATATAAATTGTCTCCAAGATACACATTTCACGTCAGACTTAAAAAGGGCAATCAAAATCGAGTGGGGCTCAAATAAGTGTTTTTAGTGCGTATAAAAGTAATGCACGTCTCGTGGCCATTTTATCGAAATAGACTGAGATGTTCAAATACTAGAAAAAATAACAAGATGAAACTATTGATAATTTCTTTACTTTAAGTGAATTAACACAATAGATGTTTGAAGCAGTTGACATGGATTATCAATTCAGTGTCCTAAAAAGATTACCTAGCTCTTCATATCCACAACTTCGATTCATATTTTGACTAAATGTGTAAATTACCTAGATTATCAGTAATGATCGTATTTATATATCAATAAATTTATGTAATTCAACAGGAATTATACTTTTTTATGCTAAAATTAGTTTGTGTGTCATGTGACAGAAGGGGAACATATGAAATCTAACCCTGCTGATGACATTAAGGTGAAAGTTAAATATAGTCTTTATGGGTATCGTTTTCATCAACAACATAATCATCAGATACATACATAGAGAATACTAAACGATCTTCCTTTTCTTATTATGTTTATCAACCGCGTAAATGATTTCATACAAAATATGCGAAAGTGATGTTGATACCAAATCATTCACGAAAGTTGTCAATTCAAATTTAAACAAATGTTTTCAAGTTGTGTTCACTTTTATGTTCTAGTTGAAAGTTCTATGGAACCTGTGGCAGTCCTGCCCCCCTCTCTCCTTCGCCCGAAAGTGCCTCGTATTGGGACACCCATTATACACTACATTGGAAGAAGAAAGCCTGGATGTTCCACTTGGAGATGGGAGTTGTGACGGGACGTAGGAATCTGGAAATGGGGAATTATGTTTCAGATTTATCCGACTCTGTCTGTGTGTCTGCGTAGGACGGGTGTCCCGTCACTGCGACGGTCTCCGTATCATGGTGTGGAGGACGGACAGGGACGACCAGAACGATCAGCTTGGTGACCTTATCACTCGGTCTCTCCATACGCCTGGTAAAGACATCTCCTTAAAGTTCGGACCGGTGCTGGATGAGGGGAGGGACAGGGTCTGTTTCATGGATGCCAAGAATGGGGTACCCTTGGGAAGTGGTGTGCCACAAGTAGGAAACTTGTCAGCGGCAACAATATCAGAGTTACTAAAAGTAACATTCGACTTATTTGCCAGGCCTTGTCAGGTTAGGAAAAAATAACATTATTGTTGCAATGACACTTAACAATAATGTTACAAGTGAATTTTCTTCATGTCAAATATAACAGACTAATATATTTAATTGATTTCTCACCTGAAGGAAAGTTATATGTAAGAAAGAGTAAACATCGGATGGTTCTCAAACCTAGATTTATAGAAAAGAGTATTGAATAAACTGAGAATAGCAGGGGTTTATCCTGAATTACTTTAATCGCATACATGTTTTTACTTTCATATATTTCCAAACACATGGTATCGTAAATTTAAACTCTGCGATGAAATTACTGTCACAAATCACAAGCTACCAAGGTGTCAGTGTCAGTCAACATGAACCAAAACTACTTTCTGCACAGGTTGAGAATGAAATTGTTGCAATCAAAGTATATGATGTTTGGTTCTGTCTGTGAAAAGTATAATCTTTTTTGTAACCATTTGGTAGACAACTAATTTAGCCACTTGCAAAATGTTCTAACCATATTGATAATGTTGTTAAAGAAATTAATTTAGATTCAAAAACGTTGAAATAATTTCATCAGTTCCTTCTTGTAAGATGGTAATATAACAAAATAAAAGGTTGGTGAAAAATAACAACCTATATTTAAAACATCTTTTTTTTACCAATAGGACACCAAGTTGTCATTGCTCTCACAATACAGCATATCTAAAATGTCACATTGGGTAATTTCCACACAAAAAAATGAGTACAAAATTGCTACCCTTTAAAATAACGGAACTCTGGTAACTTGATCACAACTGTCAACCGTTTGTAAATTAATAATTTTATAATTCAAGACATGACTTCAATAATAGTTAAGTGTTTCCTTTTTTGATGCAACAGTTGTCTTGTAAATTTTGTATGTTGTACAGATCTGACTATGTTTATAACCCATCTTGTTGAAAAAAGGCAGCGACATATTTCGTGTGCACGCCAACACAGATAGCACTTGCCAAGCATTAGTTATATATGTCAGCGCGATTTTCGGCAATTCGTTGTCACTGAGGTGATGAAAAGAACTGCTATCTCACAGCAACCGATCATGGCAATCGAAGCCAGCCTTTTCTGGCTATTTCAGGTTATCAAATGCAATAGAGTTTGTAATAAAAAATTATCACACTAAAAAGTGTTTATTATTGTACAAATTGTGTAACACCGACTGTTATAGCTCAATGTATTATATTAAAGGTAATCAATCACTTTCCTGATAATCTCAAAGAAACCTTTGTTTAAGGATGAACTATGAAGTTATTTTAAGATACATGCATACCATTTTATTTGATTACAAGCATTTTCTGTAAAGTTGTTTACACATTTTCAGGGTCATCAAATATGTTATTTAGTTTATGGCAATCCTATCCTTGTGTGAAATGAGGTAAACGGTTATATACCATTTAACTAATCATTTCAGATTTCAATAATGTATAGAAAATTGATATTTAAAATCTAAACTATATATGGGCTGAACACATCAATATTTTAACTGATAAACGACTCGAAACTGTTCAAATGCTCTCTAGTCTTGGAAAGGATTTGAAGCGTTAGTAAAATGTCATACAAACGCCTTTGACTGGGGCTGTTTTCTCTCTACTATGTTTTACTCTCTGTACACCGAGTTTGATGGGAGACGGTTTTAAGAAAGTGCATAATGTCATCCCAGTTAAGTAATTATACCAACACTTCCTCAGCTTTATTCATTGAAGAATATAAATCTTAAGTCGTTTGAAGAGTGATTTTGTCAAAATAAAATTCACAATGTACACTGAATTAATGATTGTTTTCGCATTATTAAAATGGGGACATAGTGATTAAATCGAATCAACTCATTTATTTGAAATGAACAGAAACAAATATTGTTACTATGTGGTATAAAAAAGGTCTTTTCATCATAACTACCAAACGTTTTGCAACGATACGTGTTTGCTAATGCTTTATTGTTTATAGTTATGTTTAGAGGAAATAAATATAATTTCTTTCTCAGATTAAGTCAAAGTCAGATCCGAGCTAAACTTCCTTTTAAAATCTTATACTTAAGTAAATTTCTCCTTAAGCGTAGATTAAGATTACAGATTTAATTTTTGAGTTTCATAAACCAAAGTACATATTGTGACGAACAGCACAGACAAATGGGCAATTAACTTCTTTTTTGCAGTGTTTATGGTCTTAATTACAATAACACTGCAAAAATTGAAAAATTAATGATAAAACCGTATTGTAGGATCAATTATTGATATGAATGTATTGCAGAATTTGCACAAATGTGGTATAATTATCAATTATAAAAAAGAATAAAATGTTATTTGAAACAGTTTATTCACATGGATTGAATGTATTTAACATCAAATGAAAATAAACTTAATCTGAGTTCCTATATTAAATTTGACCCAATGATTTGTAGTTATCAAAACTAAGGTTGATTCTATATTTATAGCTTGTCTGAAAACTTCTAATAGACTCACAATATTTTGGAAAAAAATAGATATCTCAAAAGAAAATTAATATAAGAACATGAATTCCTTTCTTCCCCTCGACAAATGAAATCGTTACTTTGATTTTGAGTTCGTGCGGAGATCTTCTTATGTCCTATACTTTTCAGAAATAAGCTCAGAATTTATAAATTTTGTATCAACTTCACTTGAATGTTTTATGCAAATCTTTCCTTTTTGTTATAAACGTGATGCATTAGTATGGTTGCAGTGAGCCAAGAACCAAGACGTGAAACGTATCGTGAGCGAAGTACCATTTACTAATTATCGTATATTGTTGCAGCCCGACAATAATGGACAATAAAACACTTCACAAACAACGGACAAAATACATGTTGGTAATGCAATAAACATCTCCTCTAGGATTATTCATTCTTTGAGAAGAGCGTTTTATCGAAGTGTCTTGAAAACTTTCGTGAAAGGTCGAATATTTCACAAGTTTTCAACCTGTTTCTCTTGATGATAATTCATAACCGAAACAATTCCATAAACAATTTTAAAGATATGGTGTTTGACGGGAATATAAAAGATAACCTATTATCACACGATAACGACCGCATCAAAGAACAAATGTTTCCTTATCGACCGTAAGTAAAAAATTGTTTTGCTTTATGGCTTCAAACATTCTAAATTGAATTGAAATGTTAACGAAAATGATTAATAGAATAGCTTCATGAAACATCAAAGAAATCATCAAAGACTATTCTTGGAATAAACGAGGCGTTTATGCTTTTAAGACAACGAACTACGCCGACCCCATTAACGCATAACCTCGCAAACGTGTTGCAGTGACTCAAAACTCGATAATGCATGATCAAAAGTTATTGCTGGTAACGTAAATGAGAAAATAATGCGTGCACAAAGATTTAGCAATTGAGTTTTAATCACCTGTGTCTAACAGTTAACATGTGACTTTCCTCTAAGCAAACTATAATAGTGACATCAAAGAATAACCTCTTCTTATACTGATAACTATAATAGAGAATTGATATAACGCAAATTCTACACTTCTGGAGGGTTGATGATAATGAGTAATCAAATGTTAAAATATTAAATTATCGAAAATATGCATGTGTTAATACTATGATATTAATTTAATTTGAAGTGCAATGTCTCCAAACTACTTTGAAAATATGCTTTCAGAACCCTTTTGACAAAACCTACGTCATCTACGACATCTTTTAATACATTCAACTCCTCGTTCACTCCGGAGACTTATTTTTGATTGCGGAATTTAGATAACATCTCTGTAAAGAGCGTTATAAAATCTTTCATTCTTTTTAAGGTTTGCTTCTATTTGACTTGGCAAAAAGAATTATGGCAATGTAATTGGAATGAATTGTCAATTAAACTTGAAGATTGTATTTCTTTTTGACATCAATTATTTTCCGGAAAATGTCCAATCTGCTTGAATAAGCTGGGTACGAAAAACGCTTTTAGTCTTAACCTCATAAATTAAACTGCTTTCGATTTTATTTCGTTTACGTTGCTTTAAAGCCGTCGTGAAATTGCTTCTTACACATAATTGCACTTTTTGTGTACATTGGATATCATTCTAAAGTCAAATCGGGAGCTCACAACAAACTTGAAAGTGTGTTTGTATAAAGTGTATTTATATGTGATAATAACTCCGTGGCTTTCCTGACAAATTCAACTTATTCCTAGCTGATGTCAGTATTCAGTTCGGACATTGGAATTCCATACAACGATACTGCCACTTCACCTCTTTTTCAAACGTGTGAAATATGAATAGTAGACTTTAGTTTTGCTACAAAATCATATATCAGAATTTAAAATATTAAATTGAACATTGGCTTGAATTAAGGCACTGTGAGTCGTGCTACTTAAGACATTATAATGTACGAAGAAAAACCGGATTGACGTGTTTTGGCGAAAAAATGTGGTTTCAGAAAAAAAATAACTTTATTGTTAATTTCAGTCAGGATGAAACAAATTCAATTTATATAATATTTGTTATTCACCATACCTTTTGGTGGAAGGACGAACGGACGAAGTTGTTTAATTACATTTGATTGATGTAAAGAGCTATAAAACAGCACCTCAATAACCTTTGTTATATTCGTCAAAAACAAGCTTAGTGTGTCATAATCTTTTATGTTGCTACGTTAGTTCTCTAGTTTCAGCCGGTGGTCGCAGGTTTCACCGCAATGCATAGCCACTATAGCGTTGTGGGCTTTCTCCCTGTAATAATACTAGCAGCTGCGATATAAGTGAAATAATCTTAAAAGCGGCGTTAAACCCCAACTCACCTCACCTCACCTTGTTATGTTCGAATACCACGCCTCTCTATTGTAAAATTCATCGCATGTTCGGTTTAGATAATTTTTGCTGAGTATGGTGATATATAAAAGTAATGAGGTGTCTGTCGGCAAACATACACAACGTGAAGGAGGACAGTTTTCACTTGCACATAGGTCGTGGGTGAATAGCTTATATTCAATTTCAACGTAATAGTCATTTCAGTATGATTAATTTGCACCTATTTGTAAATAGATGGTTTGACGACATGGCATAAATGATAAGCAATGCTGATATTGTAAGCAAGTTGGTAGGTACTTTTTAAGCCATCTCATCTTCCTGCATTTTATTCTTAAGCCTTTTTAACAAACTAGAAGCAAGTTATATGCAGATGTCTAATTTATATTTAACATTTACAATTTACAAAGCTACATCTCATCATAAGAACCACAACGTCTTCCTGTGACAAAATAAACAGAGGGTAATTTAATATTAATCCATTCTAACACCCACAGTAAAATAGTTTTATCACTTCTCTGTCTTTAATTATCTTATTTATTTCCATCGATCGGTTCCATGTAGCATTCATTTTAATTCTTTTATTTTTATCTGTCTTAAGAAAAATATTTTCAAACATTGAGTCACCTGTCTCTGATAAAATACTCTGATAAGATTACCTTGGTGAATATTGTGACGTCATTTAGAAGTAATAAATCTGTAATACTTCAGGGCAAAGTAGATAAATGATTAATAGAAATGAGTCAAATAAAGAATTATAATGATATCAACAACGAGGTCTCCATCTTGAATATCTATTATGAAATGCAACTTTTAAGGTAAATAATCGATTACCAAATAAATATTCAATGTTTTAAGATGCAAACATCCTCGAACCTTCTGGTAAGAAAATTCAACTGGCTGAGACAAATATATTCTTCACTTCAATCCGTGTTCTGCAAACATCATTAACATCAAACGAACACTTTGACACGCAAATAGCAGTTAAATAGCTAATTGATTTTTACTGCACTTTATGGTAGTGAAAGGGTTACATAAAAAAAAAGGTTTGTTTTGATAGATTCTTTATTTGAACAGCTTTGAAATAAATTCAAGTGAAATCGACTTAAGGGGACAAACAGTTTCCAAACCTTTCATGAATTTTTCTTTATCGAACGAATGAAACAGCATTGAAAGTTTACAAAATACTTGCAAACCAATCTCTACGCAAAGCTGATCGAACCATGTGTCTACTGAGCTAAACTTTTTTTGAACACTTTCATTTCTATACGTCTATTTTGTGTTATTGTTAGTTATGCGGGTATCCGACGGAAGTATATCAGTTTGAAATGTATATGCAAGCGCTGGCAAAATGATTTATCAATTTGATGATAAAATATATAACATTTTTTTTGTTGAGATAATGAAAGTGGATTTTTTAAATGGATTAATGACAATTAGAGACAGTTGTACAAGACGTATATCATACCACTTTACATCCACCCAAGCCACTAACATAGCTATAACAAGCAAGTGAAATGGAAAAAGAAAGAGAAAAAATAAGGAAAATAATGTTTTATTTCAAAAGTTATACAGTATAAGGGAACATGTTTTTCCTGCAGATTTATTAATCAAATAATAATGCATTGCTTTTGATTTAAATAATATTCTTTTAATAATGAAAAGGAATAAAAAGGTTCTTCCTATCAATATCGAGCTTGAAGAAGAAGAACGAATTCTTGTGGATAGTCAACTTCTTTATTTACTGTCTGTCTGTCTATATTTGCCTTCATGGAATCATATATATATATATCACTTGCTTGATAACGGTGTTAGTATCTACATCGAAACGTCGCAATTCATGCAAAAAAGAAGTTGACTATCCATAAGAATTCGTTCTTCTTCATCAATCCAGCTTTCAAATGCCCCTTCAGGAAGAAATATCGAGTTTCCCTCAATGGTATTTATTGTCATTGAAAAAGAGTTCGACGGCGACAACAGGCTACACAATTTTCATCATAACCAATTTTAATTAGGAAACGAACTGGATCTGTCGACTTTATTGATGTATGTCTGTTTGATAAAAACCGATGTGCCATTTAGGGACATTCCTGGCTGATGCAACATAGAGGTATATATGCCAAACCAAAAACTTTGTAGAATATGAGCTTGACTTTAACATTTCTTAACTATTACTTACAGCAAATTGTCCGTATGGTGTTATGACGCAATTTGTATCTAACAATAGAATATTGTGAGAAAGCGTAAGCAGAAGTGTTTAAAATGTTAAATTATTGATGTTACATATATCATATTAATATGAATATAAATAATATAAGTTGTTGACAGATGAGTTAATGACTTTTTGAAAATAAGCCCTGTTAAATCATAAAGAACTAAAACAGGAACAGTCCGTCCAATATTCAGTGTGACTTCGCAGACACAAAAAGAAATTACAAAATCAGACCACAATTAATCAGAAGGAGCTCTTTAGAAAGGAAACAGATATTCAAAGGTTTGGCAGTCAAAATGCCAATAACCTTACTCATGATTTCCCAACATTACGGCAATTATCATATCCTATCTTTGTTCATTCATAAGGATTTGTCTTTGCAACCACCTTTTTGCAATATATTAAATTGTTATTATTTAAGTAAAAACGTAATTCATCAAAAACCTTTTTTGTAATTTGGCTTTTTGTCTATTAGTCTACTAAAAATTCAGGAAAAGTTTTACCAATTTATTGCACTCAAATAAATATACTGTTTATGATAGATTTTGACAAGTTATTCTGCGAAGAGGCCACACAGTGTCGTATTATTACACCTTTTCTAATAGTTTCCCTTTTTTCTCGACAAACAACGCCCCTAGAGCCAAACCATAGCCAATAATTGTTTTCGTACAACGTATGTATTTCCTTCAAGAGATCGAAGTTATGACGCAGACATGAGGACACAATGGAGACAATGGAGCACACAAAATTGTCATTCATGATGGATCACACCTTGGTGATTCGAGCTTTCTCACTTTTACCGATTCCGTGGTCTTTATTTGAAGAAGTTTGATGTTAATGAAAGGTTGTGATCTATAGCGTTAGGGAAAGGTTATGACTAAGTTCCCTGGATTGCAGTGATTTTTAAGTATCATTATGCGAGGAAGTTTGTCCTCATGGTATAGAGTAGACACTGGCTATTGTATCTACGATCATGTTGTTGACAAGCTTTAAATTTTGAAATGTTTGTACTGGTGTGCACAAGCTCATGCAATGGTATTTGGTTATCCTTGCATGTCATTGACATTATTGCATATTCCAGTTTAACAAGGAATCACTTAAGACAAAACTAAAAGTAAATTAAACCATTAGAATAGAATACTCAGAATATATAAATCTACATTTTAAAAATTAGTTTCAGGAAGTTCAACAGGAAAAGGTGGTTGCATGACATGAGTGATAGAAATGATAGAGAACACTTCAGCCTTTCTCAACCATATGATTTTGAGCGATCAATGATTGCTCAGACACAAAATATTTTTAAGTGTAGCATCATTTTCAATCTCAAATTACACTTTCTCTTTCATTATATCTAAGTGCCTCTTTTTTCCTATAAAAATAACACAAAAGAAGTGAGTCAACATCCATAGCAACTGAGCTAATCTAATTGGGATCTTTCAGATCAATCAATATTTTTTGCAAAAGTTATTTTGTTCCAATAATTAAACTTTTGTTGTCTTCCTTCTGACATGAGTGGACCGCCCTTTTTGGCAAGTGCAAGTGTCGTTATATGATGCAACTGAAGAACCTAAACTAAGGATAATATACGCTTTTCTTTATTGAGAATGTCATTGTTTACCACTGTTGCACTGTTCAATGGGTAAGCAACTTGTTTGTTTTGATAACGTAGGCAAGCGTAGTCTAAATTGTTCCATCTAGCATCGTGTTCGATTAACTAGCCTTATTCATCAATAAAAGACTCATATTGTCAACTGTGGCTTTCTTGGCCAAATAATTTGGTGAAAATATTGTAGCTGGCCCGACTCACTGATATTGTATTACATATGTGCATTAGACTCTGTTAGTTCTGACACAAGTTTATCGCAGACAAATCACATTACATTGCGTATAAAAGTATTAAGGCTAAGTTATAATTTACCGGAATTACTTGCCCCTAGCTACTGATAGCGAATGCATTGTGATTGGTTAGCTGAGTTTACCTTAGAATATTCTCGAAGTATTGCTGCAGAAGTCCTAGACAGAAAGATTTCATAGTTAATATTTTGACTTTTCATGTATGTTCTTTTAATTTTCAAGTTAGATTTTTTAACAATTCCTTGAATTGGCTACAAGCTAAATTCAGAAATTCAGAAATTCAGTTTCGGATTTCTTTCTGAAAAGGGTGTCTGGCTTACCATTTATCCTTTATTCCCGGATAAATCAACTGATAACTAGCAATTTCCACCATCTACCTCGGGCACAATCAATAGCTATTTGTTGCTCCTGTTCGAAACATGGTTTTCCTTCAAGATATCGAAAGCTTTAACGTATGAGCTCACTAAGAAAGCAAGTCTGAACACAAAGTTTCCAATGACGTAGGGTCTCAATAATTATACATGAATGAATAGTTGGAAGCTGTTGACCTTTTTGATTGTCGTGTAACGAAGTGTAAAATGAGACCTTATAGAGAGAATGCGGTTGTGTGGTCTGGGTTACAGTAAATTTAAGTATTCTTACGCGAGAAAGTTTGTCATGTTTGGGTTCAATACGCATACATCGAAAGTGTGGGTAATCTATAAAAACAATCAAGGAAAGTCGCTATAATCGTTGTGCAATGCGTAACATTTTTTTTTTATAAAATCGCTGAAACGATAAGAAAATGAAACACGAAAAATCAACCTACAATGATTCATTTATTTTACAGTGAATAATCTCTTTACAGCATATATTCATGATAGCGATACTCACACGACGTACACACATGTATGCTACTGTAATGAAAAGCATCAGCTCTAAAGTTATATGTATCCATACATGAAATATATTATAACATGTATGTCACTGTAATGGAGACGAATCACCAGTTTAAATTATATACATATCATACACACACATACATCAGTAATGGATAATGATTGGAACAAATGGAACATTGTGTCTGCATTTTCCATCATCAAATTTACCAGTGGTCAGTTGTCCAGTTCTAAGTTGTATTCTGATACTACCCATTCTTTGCGTTTCTGACATGCTCCGTTTTGGACACTTCGTATTTCGTTTAGCTCTTGCTCATCCCGTAAAATTTGCACAATGGAAAAAATGTTTCATGTTTATGCACTTTTTGCATTGAAGGGTATTTCAATTACATCACGGCTGCTAGAATTATTGCAGGCAGAAGGCCAGCAACACCTGCGAGCATGCGGAACTATTGGCTGAACTAGCGGACCATGGGTTCTGCGCTGAAATTCACTGTAGCATTGCATCCAAACCTTACTGCAGGTAGATCAGTTCTCTATTGCAGACAAAGCTGCGGAGCCAATGGCGAGATTCAAACCATGAACCTCTTCTACTGAAGCCGAACGCTATCCCGCCCAATATAACGTACACAAGATGATTCTCTGCTTCACCATTTATTAAGTACATTAATATGCGTAAATAAACTTGTGAGGAGCGATGGTCGCAGGCCTTTAAGCTTGATGATTGAAATGAGTGATGAACAGAGAACAGGTCAGACTTTCACATTTCAACAACTAAATCGTTATGATTTCAAGTGAGTAAAATTTCAGTCTAGTAGGTCTCACTAAGCATCCTGATAACTAAAACACTTTCAAACATCATTCTTTTAATCAAAGTATTCATTATCAAGCATTACATGATACTGTTTATTTAATCAAATCTACGTGCATCTTTATCTTTTTTCTCTTTACAATACACACTTTCAAGAAATTGGCGTCAGAAGGTGAATATCCATGCCATCTAATCTCAATTTAATCTTGTAGAATAATCAATATTTTAAGCAATTGCGGTTTTTTTCAAACTATTGAACATTGGTTGGGGAATTTTACCTTCAAAGAAGCAAACAAAGCATATTGATGACAATAAAACACCTTTCAAATATTATACATTTGAATGTAGTATTCATTATACAGTTTGAATAATATTTCAAATCTTTGAGCGTCTAAATCTGTTTCCTCTTTAAAAAAACACACGTTCATGAAACTGCCGCCAACAAGTCTACATCTATGCCATCTAAGCTAAATTTAATTGGACTGCTTTTCAATAATCGATACTTTCTTGCACTAGCACTTTCTTCAATACATTTAAGTTTTGTGGTTCGAGGCATTTTATCTTCTAAAAAACAGAGTAGAATGCCCATTTCTGTCTGACATCATGAAGCAAAACAAGACACGTATGTATTTGCGAATTGCATTTGATACATTAAGTGTATAAAAATACAGAAGTTGCTACGTTCGGCAAATAGTTTTAATATGCTTATTTACTGTGACAAAACCTCTTAGTTGAGTTTTTAATAATCCTATGATGAATTCCCGACCAGCGATAGTCTTGTAAAGTACGTATCTGAATAAAAAAAATCACAATTTTTGAAAGTTGATTTCTATTTGAAAATAGTTTTCTTTATTGATACAGTAAATTAGTAATTGTTAGTGCATGATTGGTACCGTTTAACCGTTAATTAATCAATTTGATAATACATTTGATAAATATCCATAACTGATCAGATAACCATGCGGCATGCATTTATATAATACAGGAAATTATTTCCCGAAAGGGTATAACAATTACAAAGAACAGAGTCAGTTAGTTATTTATAAGCGCCGCATAATTATCCGGATCTTTAGCTTTAACTTTATTTTTGATATTAAATGATATGAAAATGAGTACACAGGCAAGTAAAGAAACTAGCATGAAGGCATTAAAAGAACTGGCAATTTGCTTAACAGTGTGGAGAGATTAGCAGAGCATACACATCGAGGAATTTTCCACCATGAATGGTGCTGCGTTGAAACTAAGATCTGTAAGAATAAATACACAATTTGCCATCAAAACCAATTTCGCAATTGTCTTTTAATTACTTTATTGATTTTCCGGTCCGGTAAAAACAAGACCATAACAACCAACATGTTTTGTCTCATTGCATGTCACCATTTCAAAATAATTTTATTCAACGATGAAGAATGATCCTTACATTAACAAGGCAAAACGCAAACGGTTGAAATATATATTGAATGAACAGGAAGCAGCTTTCTCAAATCTACATCTGTAACACGGTACCGTTTTTACCTTCCGGCCAGCTCAGCAGCAGCTGTCCCCATGTCCCTTGGGTACAATCGATAAAGGTGTGTTAGTTTGTACCAGGAATGTTTATCTTCTTGTGTTGTATTAGCGTCCAAAATGAGCCCATCAAGAAAACAATCGTGAACACAAATGCCCATTACTGTGATGCTTCATTGAAGGATCAATCCCTGGCGGCAACACGTTGTTGATTTCTGATTTGGGCGACAAGACGGTAAATGACACTTTTATAACGACGTTAAAGCAGAATTTGAAATACAGTGAATTTGGACAGAGTGTAAATCTAAAATTGCGTAGCATAGCAAGAGTAGACATGTGTTGATATGTTTGAAGGGAAAATGATTGTTATCATGTTGCTTTTTACAAAAATTCAGTACATTCAGAAATGTGTTGTCGACATGTGTTGCATAAAGTTACGTGCCTGCAATCAAAACCAATTTCAAAGTTTCTGATTAAACAACTTTGTCAATAAGATCAAGACAACCTAGACTTTTAAAAATCATGTATGTCACCATTTCAAAATCATCTTATTTATCGATAAGAAGTTTTCTTAACTCTAAGGAGTCAAAATGGTAAGGGTGGAATTATATACTTACTTTATTATATACTTTACTTTTTCTAAAGAATGGGTCTCACCAGCAAGGTTTACCACCACCTTAGGCTACAATCGATACTCATTTGTTATTTTGTGCAAGTGATGTTTGTCTTTTTGCGATGTATTAGTGTCCAAATGAGGCAATGAAGAAAACAATCGTGAATGCAGATTCCCATTATTGTGATGATTCAGCGGTCTTAAATCCCTTGAGGCGAACAAAGTTCTTTCATGCACCAAACATTGTTGATGTCTTGTTGAGAAAGTAATTCGCGATATATTAAGGACGTTGAAGCAGACGTTGAAATTCAGTTGGCTTGGTCAAACAGTAAATCAACACAACGACAGTAGACATAGCACGATAGGGGTTACACGTTTATTCAGCACAGAAATCTTCTTTCATAAGTTCTCTATCCTCATCTATTCTCAAAATAAAGGGTTAGATTTACTATGTGTATACATTTTAGAGACATATGTTGCTATACTTATTTCTTTCATTGGATTCTTGATTTTTTTCTTTGACAAATCCTTAAAGACACCTTTAACCCATTGCAGACTGGCGTATCTACAGAAACAGACATAAGTCATAAACAAGATTAAATTTTCTTAAAATAAAACTGTTAACATCCCACTTTGTAATAAAATGTATCTTGATATATTTCGATGTTATTCACGGTAAGGCACTGAGTTTGTTTTATGAAAAAACTAGTAGAAACGCTGGTTACTCTTTATGTTTTTCATATATATGTCATTTAAAGTTCCACCTAAATTTAATATTTCGAACTATTTCTAAAATAGTGTATTTGTTTTTACCATCTCCAATGCTAATATCTTTTGCATTCACTCTTTCCTTACAGTGAGATATAAATTCATACGATATCTGTCATTAATTTTACCTTTTCCCATTTACGTTTGCACAAATATAGATCCTAGATTCTTTCTGAATGATAAACATATAAACCAATGAATGAGGTCTTGGTTCACTTTGACACAGCTTAATGTCTTGCCGAGTCGAACGCTGTGTAGAACCCATTTGAGGCATGCCAATAGCATGTAGACTGTAAACAGTGTTTTGCACGTGATAGCATGTGGCAGTTTTCATCTATTATTTGACAATGAACCCCCCCCCCCCCACGTGTATGGCGTTATTGCGTGTCGCACGTGCATCTCAGTTGTTCTTTTGGGGCGATAAATTCTTCATCCCTCAACATACTCTCAAAGTATGCCAAGTATACAATTTATATGAGTATTCCCTACTTTTTTATAATATAATTTTTTTAGTATATAAGAAGTTGTCTTCCATGTCTGTCGAGCATTTATTGAATACAGTTTGTTTCAGGACACACGTACTTCCCTTTTAAAACAACTTATGCCCTCCCATTCACGTTCTACCACAACCAATAACACTCGTGCATAGCTATCAATTCATCGGAATTCAGATCCAGGGTGCCTATTTTCGAAACTATCCTAGCTAGGATATATCTTAGCTATTTATGACAGAACTTTAGATAACTTAAGCTTAGGATAAGACCTATTCTCGAAGTTGTCTAGGATCGGAGCTCTTCAGTTGGAGAGTAAGGAAAACTGCATGCTTGGGTATTTCCCTAAATATTACCCATAATTCATTGTATTGAACTTCAACCTACAATACATATGTTTAGGAAAATAAAGACTGTAAATTAAAGTTGTACATATGCGCAAAATAAGCATAAATAGGATTTAACAGCACAAACACAATAAAAAGGCCCTAAATGATTTTTCCAGAAAACTAAAATTATCTCGTATCAATCAATATAAGGGAAGATGTAAAATAATTAACAAAGTCATTGGATATAGTTCATTTAAAAAAAACCCAATACATTCAAAAATAAAAATAGTATAATTCTCTTATAAATTCGACAATAAAGAAAAATATTCAATATAATTATCTTTTTCAAATTCATTCATTTCAAAAGAAAGCTATTATGTCAAATTACTATATATTTTTCAAAATTAAAGTACATATATCATTTGATTCATGACTTGAACTCCATTTAAGCAATATTCAGCAAAATAAAAAAAATCACCTAGGACTTAAAACAAGAGTAATTTCCCTTTACAAAATGGCCTTGTCACTGAAATTTTACAGCAAAATGACAAAGGGCAATGCTGTGCTTTGGTAACTAAGAAGAGAAGAACTGAACTACGTTAAACATAAAATATATGTGTTTATTACAACAAACGTATCTATTACCAAAAATACAATTATTATGAACAACAAAGAGCTCTCATAAACAAAGCGATTGATACGATCATGTTTGCTTGTTAAGCAGCACAGAAAAATGGTTAAAAAACAAATACCAAACTATATCTGTTTCGGCTAGGATATAGTTAGGACAGGTCAAAAGCTATGCTAGTTTTTGTCCTTATTTGGGATATCCTATCGCTAAAATAGTTTTCCAGAATAGGTTAGGATTTTGTCCCAGAGCTTACCTAAGGGTCAAAGTTAGGATATCTTAGGTCTTGGATAGTTTCGAGAATAGGCACCCATGACAAACACTGAATGATAGACAATAAACTCGTAACAGTTGGCAGAAAGGGCAAGGCGAAACTCTCAGTTTCAGGGCTGATTTTCTTGTTTGGTGTTCGATAAACACCCACCTAATTTGTACCACTTTATAGTCAATTAATCCATTTGCTCTTGCTGTTATACTTTTGATGACTTTCAATAATTCATGGAGAATAAAAATCTTTCAAAATCGTTGTTATGGCAAATTTCAAATAGACGAAATTAATTTAAAAGTAGTACAAATAAGTTCTATAACAGAGAGATGCGCCACATTATCAAATGAGATATGTAAGAAGTACTTCACTATTAATGGTGACAACTTTCTGCATGCCTGCCATCAAACCTAATTTCAAAGTTGCTTATTATGAACTTTCCATTTTTCTGTTTCCCCTCTGTCATAAAATAGATCAAACTTAATCTAGATTTGATCAGTGTCATTTAGGTCATTATTCCACTATTCTGATTACATGATACGATTTTTTTTCAGTCTTACAACGCAAAATATTAAGGTATGAAATCGACCGTAAATGAAGTGTAAGAGATTTTTCACAAAAATAAAAAAAACAAAAGATAACAACTTGCCAGATCCGCTTTTCTTTTCATTTTCAGGTCTGACTGCACCACCAACGTTCATCATGTCATTTGGGAACAATCAATAGTCATGTATTATATTTTTCAAGGAGTGTTTATCTTCTTGTTGTGTATTAGCGTTCCAAATGAACCCATCAAGAAAGCTATCACGAGCACATATTCCCATTACGACGATTTTATAACGGTGGAACAATCCCTGGAGGCAACACAAAAAAGATGTTGATTACAGGATTGGATGACACGCAAGTTATAAACTATTTTATGACAATATTAAAGCTGAATTTGAAATTTGGCCGGATAGTAAATCTAGATTTCCGCAACATTGCACGAGTTACCATGTGGAGGCAGAGAAGACATAATATCACCTACTACAATCATCAAGTTTGTTTAGCCAAATAATGTTTTTTTTATTGTAATTTTGTTTGAATAAAAGATGATGTTCTGACAACCTTAGATAAGATAAAACTAACCTTTATTCAATATTTATATTCAGACAAAGGCTTATCTAATTGTTTCACTAAATTCATGGCAACAATTGTATCTGTTTATAAAAGGTACAATATAAACTCTTATTATATTTTAATCATGATCAGGTTACCTACTTTTAGCACATAAATAAATCTAGAAAATTGCATACAACAGTTGAGCAGTGAGGATATTTTAGCACAAAAAAATTATGCTTATGTTTCATATGGTTGTTGAAGTTAACAACACTTAACAAGCATTTAAAGTAGTTGACATATATACAACCCATTTATTTGTAATATCACATAACTAAGGTTTGCTCAATACTGAGGTTTATAAGTAAGGTAAACCCTAATTGTTGGTTAGTTTCAACAAAAATAGTTCATCTCGCTATCAATACCAAGACTGCATATTTGAGATTTATATTGAGGGTAAAAGGAGGTTGTATGTTGACACTAAAGTAATCAGTGTCTGAGCTAATGATGATTCAATTCATTAATGGTTCTCATCATTTGTCAAGATGGAATCTAATTTAAAAGTTGTATTAACATTCCATTTACCACAATTTAACAGCGTATTTCCATCAATGAAGAAGACAATCGCCAAGGAGATGAATTATTGATGTAAAGTTTGATTAGGTGTTCATAATGAAGTTATTGATTTGTCATTTTAGCAAGTCACTACCTTCGTTCCATTTACGAGTTCATAAGTTAGCAATGTAATTCTTCGAATCGCCTTTATAAATTTATCTCAATTTTATAATAATATCGCTGTGATTAATTTCAACTCATTCTTTTATCATGTAAAGAGTCCCAGTAGTGGGTGACTACAAAAATCAGTAAACAAGCATTACAATAAAGTGTCAAAGCTTTCAAAGAATGTCAACTTAAACTAAAGAAAACTTTTAAACCTTTGACTTCTTTTAAAAATAACTGTATCTGTTTCACATATGACATCTATGAAATATAAGAACCACTTACATATAAGAAGTTATCTTCACAATAAAACTTTTTGCATTAAGTGCATTGATTGAACACGTCCTGTCATCTGACACATGCTTCCCCCTTTCATGACAGAATGAACATATCCCCTCCCATTCACTTGCTATCATTCATCATTCATCAGTAAACTCGTGCATAACCATCAATCCATTGGGCGATAAACAAAGGCAATATATTGAATGATAGGCAGTACACTCGTAACAGGTATTGATCAGCTGTAAACCAGATAATTAGTATAGGGTTATGACGTCAGGCTAGAAAAACAGAAAGCAACAAAACAAAAAGAAAGAAAACCTAGATACATCAAAAGACAAAACATTCTCAAAATGTAGATGGACGCTCCCAGCATGAGGTCACGCAAGTAACTCGCTCTCCACAACTCAGCTGAAACAACTCGCAAAAATGTCCGTCGAAGAAATCATGCAGATCAGAGCCCGAATTTGTGCAGAGAAAACACTCGGCCAAGCGGCCAACATGCCTACCGCTCCGGCAGCCATTATCACCCCGGCCGACGCAGATAGGGTGGAGATGAAAGCTTTTATTTTGGAGGCTCTCAAAGCTGAAACTGAACAAATTGTGATTAGAGTGGACATAATGACTAATGAAATAAAAGATTTACACTATGAAAAAGGATTTTGAACAGATGTTAGTGACCCAAGAGCTATATTCGCGGAAAAATAATCTTCTTATATGTGGAATTCCTGAAGTACTTGAAGAAGCCGTCAAAGAACTCATATCTTCACTCAGAGTCTCGGGTGCAGAGGATATGCAATTTGTGAATGTTCATCGGTTGCCAAGAACAAGCACCGACCCTACCAACTTCAGAGCCAACATGCCTAAACCCGTTGTCATCAAATTTGTTCGTTTTTGTGACAGGCAAACAGTGTTCATACTGCAATGAATGGATGGAGCACTCTCAAACCAAAAAGAATTACTGTACGTACAGACCTTCCAGTCATGTTAAAAAAGCAACAAGCTGGCTTACAGGGCCTTTGAACTTCGCAAATCTCACAAAGTACAAACACGCATTCAGGAGAGAGGCCTCGAAATCTACCTATAGATGAGGAAGAAACCTCAAGAGAACTGGAGGAATATCGCAATGAAATTGAAATGTGACACCTATCTTTCCTCAATGTTAAGCTTCTTTCTATTTCCTTTTTTCAACGATTCTTCTGTGGAAGCTTCATAAACTCTACTAAACAAATTGTTTTATTGGACATATATGAATGTGAGTACCAAATGCACAACACTGGTTAATCTATATATTTATAACTACATGTAATCATCATGATTTTATTGCCGTTTCACTCCTCGGCTTCAATGTTTAGCAACAAACTACATGTGTTTTTTTTATTTATATCTGGAATCGACTGCGCACGTTGCGTCTGTAAACGGATGTTTAGAATTTTGTTGACATCAATAACTGTCGTGCTGATAATTATTTATTTAAGTCAATGGTAGATCTTATATTGGATGAGCATCTTTTTATTATTTGAAAGTCGATTTCAATGCATAAAACAACTCCCAATTGTATAATGATAAGCACGACGGTGTTGTGAACAAAACGCGTCACGTTTTTGATGTTATATTCTTATATCCTATTATTGCACTAGCTGCAAGGTAGTTTGCGGTCGGAACCAAAATTATTTATTGAAATGACTTTTCTCCTTATGCAAAGTGTATTTGTGTTCATATGTTTTCCCGATAAACGGCTGAGTTGGGATGGTGGTTTACAATACCACCTCTTTTCTGTGTTTTTATTTTTTTAACTTTTTTTTTTACTCCTTTCTGAGGCATGCCTATGCTAGCTATTTTATTATATTTTATGTCTTTTCCCTTCTTTTTTCTTGATGATGATAATGACATATATTTTCAAATACAAAGAATACTTGTTGATGAAAATGGAAACTTTATTACTGCAGACCTAACTGTAGATGATAAAAGATTTACCCTTACAAACCTCTATGGTGCAAATGTAGATGATCTCAATTTTTATGTAAAGATATTTGAGAATATATGCAACTTTCACAATGAATCAATTGTTATTGTTGGTGATTTGAACTTAGTTATTGATCCCTCAAAGGATTTGGAAAATTACAAAAAAGTTAATAACTCAAAAGCCAGGGAGGTTGTTTTAGATACATTAGAATCCTTAAATCTTATTGATATTTGGCGAGACTATCACCCTGTTTTGAGAAAATACACTTGGTTTTAAAAGAATCAAAGACAACAAGCAAGACTTGATTTCATTTTAGTTTCTCAGGATTTATTTAATCTTTCGCTTGATTCTGACACATTACCTGTCTATTAAACAGACCACTCAGCTATTAGCCTTACTTTTTCTCATTCCACTGATCAAACAGAGGGAGAGAGTATTGGAAATTTAACACTTCTCTACTCTTGCATCCTGAATATGGAGATCTAGTTAGATCAATCTTAAGGGAGACAATTGATGAATTCTCAAATATTGATTCTAATGAGGAGGATGTGAATGATATGGATATCAAACTTAGGAATGATGATAGCTTATTCCTGGAAACTTTTTAAATGAAGATGCGTGGTAAATAAATCTCTTTTTCATCATATACCAAGAGGAAAACAACGAAGAAAACTAACGAAATGTTTCATAGAAACAACAAGTGATTAACTTGTTCATATGTACTGCATTATTTATACATGTGTTAATAATGAAAGACGTGATAATTTCAGCTTTCAACAGTTAAGTTATTTTATGAACGCTTCAAAACGAGCTCTTCAAAACTGTTTTGTTTAGTTTTTGAATGAGGACTACCAGTGGAACGACTACCTCATATTTCGAGAGAATCACTTATAGATAAAAGATAATTCGTTTAATTTCAACTTTTTGCAGTTAGTTCAAAATTCAAATCATTATGGCATTATTATTAGCATTTCTTGAGCCACACACTTTAAGGTCAACAGTACAGATATTTGATATATTTTCTCATATTTACATTTGATATTAATAGCGGGGAGCAAAATACCGTGTCAAAGGAAAAGTCAAATGACTTGGATGTTATTATTTTGTTTTAATTTTATTTACCAACTCAGAACTTCTAAGGAAGATCAAACTATAAATGTATTTATAACTAAAGATAGTGAACTTCAAAGAAAACCACAGATGTTCAATAAAATACTTTCAGAATTATGGTTAGTAGGTTTAAGCAATTATACCTTTTGGTATCTATATGCTGGAGGCATGTTGATGATGTAAGATGAATGGTAGTCAAGAAAAGTTCAAAATTTTGTCTTTAATTTGTAGAGGCTTAAATAATAAGAGAAAACAAATTTTCAGATTCCTGAGAAAAAAAGAGCACAGATTTTTTGTCTACAAGATGTACATTTACAAAGAATCAGGAACAATGGATTAAACAGTAATGGGGATATACTGAATGTTATTTTAGCCACTATAAAAGTAATTCAAGAGGGACTGCCATTCTCTTTTATAATGACATTCAATTTGATGTTTTCCACACGGCAATAGGTAAAAAGGAAGGTAAATATGTTGCTCTGAAATTAAGAATAGATGAAATTATTTATTCATGGTGACTTCATATGGACCCAATACTGATGAACACTAAATTGTTGATAATATGGACAGTGAAAACACAATAACTTGTGGTGATTGGAACTTGGTACTAGACAGTGAGAGAGGAACTTATAACTATAACATATAAATAATCCGAAAGCTAGAACTGACTGATGGAAATAATATATATAGTTGATCAAAAAGACCCATGGCGAGAGTTTCACACCAATGAAACGCGTTTTTCTTGGAAACAACCAACCCCTTTAAAACAATCTCGCTTAGATTTCTTTTTGATCTCCCATAATTTGATGTACTCTGTCTCTGATACAGATATCATTCCAAGCATATAGTCTGACCACTCAATTGTATCTGTTACAATAAACTCATTACAGGTGGAAAGGGGGAAAGGATTTTGGAAATTTTACTATTGCGTGATGCAGAATATACCACTAAAGTTAAAGAAAAAATAAAGTCTTCTATACAAAAGATTTCTAAAAAGGACATGGAAGAAACCAAATATGAACTTAATGATCAGTTATTGTGGGATGGTACTACTTGAAATAAGGGGTATGACTATTTATTATTCATCAAGAAAATAGCGAATTGAAGAAGAAACAGAACTTGAGAGTAAACTACAAGAATTACGCTAGACTCTGAGGAAAAGATGACCGAAAAGAGTAATATCTTAAATAAGATAAACGAAATAGATTTGGAAAAAATAAGTAAAGAAAAAAACCAATGGCTTTTTATTAGATCAAAAGCGACGTGGATAGAACACTGAGGAAAAAAACAGCAAATACTTCCTACATCTAGAGTTTAGGAATTTCTTGAATAAATCTATTTAAAAAAAAAAAGTATAGTGGAGTATAGTATAGTATAATGTATTCTATTTTCAAAATCTAATTGTTGCTTCTCAAACCTGTCTTTCAACAACGATTGATAGTAGGGCTTTAAAAACACACATGTAATTTCATCTTCCTTAAGTGAATAATTCTCTTCTACTCCAATTTGATTCCTGTAATTAAAAAGAAACCCACTCAATCACCATAGCACTCGAACATAACCGCCAACCATTCCAACAGTCTGGTAATAAAATTGAAACAGTATCGAGAACACAGAGTAGTAAAATCCTTACAGATAATAATAAACTATAAAAGCACATTTTGGTTTAAAGACCATTGCAATAATGTGTGATTAAGTCTTATGTCCTTCATCCTGGCTAACGTCTGCAAAGTAGCTGAGTAAAATTGTGCTAATAAAGGTGCATTATAACATAAGACTCAATCATTTTATCAAATTTCAGCTTTCATATCACAAAGGTAAAGTATACAAAGTAATCGTGTTAGAAATTAAAAAATGTAAAAATATACTCTTTAAGCATACAGGATGTGGTATCAATATTTAACATGTTTCATATCTTATCATTGGAAGATTTGATTAACAAAAATGTCTTCATCATATTATTTTTAATCTTTTAACTAACATAATCTGAGTTTTAATCAATTAAATGTCGATTATGTCATTATCTTTTGCTTGGTAGGTTGTGAGCTAAAGTTTCAAATGTTATTTATCAATCCGAAAATAAATGTTTGTTTCTTGTAAATAAATATTTGTATTTCATTAATATATCATGCCTCATAAGCAGTATGAATTTTACTGGAATATGAATACACTATTTAAAAACCACCTCATTTATTGACACAGTCAAATGGTTTACCATTCACAAAGAGCCAACTTGTAGATGCTTAAGGGAAATGACCTATGATCAGATATTCTAAGTGTTATAAGAATATAAATAATTATTTATAAGCAGTATCGTGTTGAAAGTATAGTATTTTTTAAATGATAATAAGACGGTAATACATCATAATCTTATACGTGTTATTATTCATACAACAAATTTGCAGCAACTTCATATATCATTTGTAAACACAATTCAAATAAGTGATGTCGGTCTCGTTGAAAATCATCTACTCTTTTTCATAGCGTTAGTTATTACCAAAAAGATGATTAAACATGAGCTCCTTTATCAATTTTATAAGACTGTATGCATTTTTTCAGTTTATGTTCATGATATCCCTTTCAAAATTGGTATTTTAGAGTGAATTATAAAGTATCAAACAACAGCATTTTTTAATTCATTCCTTCTGAAATCCGATGAAATAACATTTATCATCCAAAACTCTGTTCCACAAGTGATATTGCTTGTGGAAATCAAACTTTGTCTTCTAGGAGATATCTTTTGTCAGATTTTTAACAATGCTCCTCTCGCGTCACGTATATGACATCACAATTGTTTTACATCAGCAAGTAATGACATCATAATGCTATTACGTCATAAACACAACGACGTCACAATGCTATGACATCACCGCATTTGGAGTCTTAGGGCAGCACGGTGTTCAGTAATGTTCATTTGTCATTCAAATGTAATGAAAAATGATTTTGGCTGATAGATAGAATGTCACCCTAATGTCTTCTGATATCAAATATATCAATACTCGAGCCTATATATTTGTAACTTTCATCAACTCGTGTTGATATAATTGATCCCAGAAGACACTTGGTTGCGATTCTCTATGTATTCTTTGTTGAGCTTGGGTTTGCTGCCTTCAATAAAAACTTTTTGTTATGATATAACCCCAAACAGGGCCATGTATTCCTCTTTGTTATTGCTTTCCGATATTTATAATATTTACAGATATTTACAGTTATAACAAGTCTATCAGAGAAATATGAATTATCTGTTGTTTATATTGTTAGTTGTTTTCTGCAATAAATACTTAGCTATTTAAAAAAGACGATGTTTCAAAATAATAATAGACTTCATAAATCAAACAGCTTCATCGTCGGCTTCTGTTAATAATTATAGCAGATAATAATTATATTATATCAGAGTTGACGAGGGATACTAATTCCTGAGAGGAAAGGTAATGTTTAATTGGTATATTCTAGTCCCTTTCATGTTCTAAGTACGATCGAATGTAAGGTTATTTCCCAGACTGTTACACAATTCTCATAAATTCTCATACATGGCACCTTTTTATTTCTATTGGCGCCAAGGTCTGCAGAAAATAGTCCATCAAAGGATGTGTGAAAGTAAATTTCCGTGTACATCTTCATAAGCCAAAGCTTAAAAGGTCTTCCACAAATACATTTCAAATGAAAAGGAATGTCCCAAAAGAATTACTTTAAGAAAAAAAATACCAACTGTAAGAATACGATAAAGAAGCATTACAATGATAATGATACAACTCATGTATATGTGTAAACGTCAAAGTGCGTGATTATAGTATAGTATCTTCATTGGATATGTTCCACCAACTAATCATTGAAATAAATCAAGAGCTATGTTGAGTGTTATAGAGGTATATCAGTTGCAATAGAGGAATATCAGGCGTAACATGTAAGGTTTATATGGGTATGGCAGGTGTTACATATATATATATATAAGTTATTATAAAGGTATTTCAGTTGTTATAGATATATATATCCGGTGTTGTAAACAAATGTCAGGTTTAACAGGAATATAGCTGGTGTTATGGATATATATCAGGTGCTACCGATGCATATCCATAAAATGACTAATGCCATTCTTATCATGTCTTTATTAAATTCCAGGCTCATTACGAAATGCTAGTCAAACTATAATTGCTTTTAGAGCCAATTAACCACTTCTTCAAGGTTATCATACTGCAGGTCATACTGATTACATTGTTCTTATCAGAAGTGTGGCATTTTCAAAATGATGAATGTCAACTGAAATGGAAATCTACTTGGAATCAGATACAATCTATTAATGTATCAATTATATGTTGTATGTAACATTTTGACAACCTATAAAGGAAACATAGTCATTCCACAATTTTACCTCAATACTATCAGTATAGAAAAACTATCGCTCAATATCTATATTTTTTTTTTTCAAAATCTGATAATGAAATATATTACATATAAATTCATATTCGTGCCAAAGTCCTTAAATTCAACCAGATTGTATTCTTAAGTAGAAAGATATGTTATGTTTAAGCAAAAAAGAACACCTTAGGGACTGTCTTTCCATCGGGAACATTTGTACTCTTTTTCTGTACTTCAATATCATGATTTACTTCATTTAATTTTCAACATTCACAACACTTACCCTGCTCTTCAAGAACGGTATCATTTAATAATGTTTGACCCCTTCATTTGACCGACGTTGATTTATGGTAAACATGAGTCGTATGTTTTTTAAAATGTCAAGAAAAAGGTCAACCTTTTTGGTTCAAAAAGCTGTGCTGATTAGCTTCTTGCAAAGGTTTAGATATGTCACACATTTATTTTTCGATGACTTTTGGATGTTATTAATGAGGGTTACTAGCTCTTTAGAAGGCCAATATATATATACTTCTATATATATTCCTGAATATGTTAGGAAACAAGTTAATATTTATTGAACAAGAGTTTGAAGCTGACCTCCACAACTACAACTAGTATGTCAGTGAGGAGTTGGAAATTGAAAGCGTCTCCTGGCTTCTATCTTGACACAAGGTTCATTAAGAATATGTCAGCATCTAGACTATGTAGATTAGTAATCTTGACAGGCTGTAGAGGAGGGTATTGCCATCAGATTACAATCCTTTCAAGACAACCAACGCAAACCAGAGAGTTTCCCAACTCCATGACCTTGGAAAAAAGCATCTTATTTCTACTGGCATACCTGTAGCTTTACCCTGAACACTGACATTGTTCTTCTTTCATGTTCTTCCTTCTGGTGGAGCACTGAATCGTGCAACTTGGATCAGAAAACATTATTCAAACATAACATGTTCATTTTTGCTCAATAAAGAAAGCAGTAAAAGACCAAGACTACATAATAGTTTCGAGATAAACGTACTGTGTTTAAGTTTATTCGAACAGAGTCGAACAGATCGCAGACACTTGAAGTGACATTGAAAATACATTGTGTTACTTTTGTATATATGCCTGTGAAATCATTTAATTGGCGATATGAAAATACATTATTCCTCAGTAAAATGTGTATGACCAGTCAATTTCTATCTTATATGCGGTTTTAAGATGTGCAGCATCTTTAACATAAGTAATTATACAGAACATGTTTCGTTAGATTTGATTGATACTCATCCTTGACATTCGTGCTTACCAATGTTTTAATAACGTCTATTAAATGACCACTAAAAGTTAACAATGTAGTCATTTATTTTGTAGGTATTAAGATAAACATGTCATAGTATTACAACTGTTTTGCTTCAAACTGACTGTTCTCACCCCCTCCCCTTCCCTCCCCATTACAAAGGCACGATCGATACCTTGAGATAGATCCAACCCTAGATTTTTAATTTCATATTTTTCAGCATTAGCGGTTTTTTCATCGTAAGATGATATTTTCATTTTCCAATAGTCAAAATCGTAAGATATGAAAATGATTGTAAACGAACTGTAAGAGACTTTTCACAAAAACACAAAAACAAACAAATCAACATACAATCCTAACACAGGAAACTCTTAACCGTGGATGTCACTTAAATTTGTGGTAAATTTTTTTGTATATATACATGATGCAGATATCACATAAACTGAAGAAAATTGCCTTTTATAATACGCTAATAAATTTATTTTTTATTAATTGCGTTGTTCCTAGTTTTACAGTGTTGGGATCAATAACTACATGGTAGGCCAAACAACTTAAATTGATTGTAACTGACTTGACGTCAGGTTTTTTAAGTTAAAGCAGGTATTTAAGAGAAAGTCGTTCAAGAGTTGTATAGCATTCGGTGACACCATTATAATATTTCTGAAGACGTTTTGTTAATCCCATGAGTACATCCTTATCTTTGCAGCTAATGTAAATTAAAGTCAGTGGACAATCCTGATGAATATTTCAAAAAGGTTTTTAATTCTATTCTATTGTATCAGTCAATAAGTGCTTTGATAAAATTCATTTCTTTAAAAAAAAACTGTCAGTAATTTTCTATGAGTTAAAATGCTATACATCCTGTATGTGATTAAAAGCTATCTTAAAAAATACAATATTTCCTAAGGAAAGGGAATGTTTTTTTTAAGAATAAAACATTGGTCATAAATAGGGTAATTCACCTACGGTAAAAATATCATAAATGCATATTACTCTTTAAATCGTTCTGTGACTCCCTTGTTTTCTCACCTTTGCAGTCAAAATTCAGCCTAAATTTGCTTTTTCGCAAAAAATAACTAATTCTAATTTGTCCTATCTTTCCTTAACGCAAAATCTTTTTTAACCTGGCTTTCTTAACAAAACAATTTTTTAATATAAATCAAAAGAAATGTCAAAAAATTAATTTCAGCTTTTCCCTTTTTCATATTTTGCAGTGTGACGGGAATAGCGTTAGCACATACAGATTACATTTCTAAGAAATTCTTGCAATCTAAATGATACCACATATAACCCTATGAATTATTGAGTATGACACAGCTTAATGGTTTGCTGAGTCGAACGTTTCATACATTGGAAGAGTTAAGCTCGATTGAAGGATTTCATTGAGCAGCTTGTTGAGACATATCTGATGAACCGAACTTCCGTCCCTTTCTCCGATGAGAACTGACTGGATATTGATCTCAATTATGTTCCTTATGTTACTAGTAGTTTGTCAGTTACTGTCATAAAGTTGTAGGTGTTATCAAAAGGGTATGGTAATTAGATACAATTTCTATAAAAGGGATCAAAGTACGAGAGTCTATACAGACAAAGTGGTGGTTTTAAAGGTTATCAAATATAGCCCCTGATTTATCAGGCCCCCCTGAGTAATTGATGGAAATGCATCACATATGAAGGAAAACAGTCTATAATAGAAGGGAAAGCTTCCATGATGGTGGGAAACGCAGCTTAATCGCGAAACAAACACGTCATTATCGAAGAAAAACGGTAATAACAGAGATCCCTAACGGAAGGAACTTCGTCCTACTTTTGAAGGAACATATGTAGACTTCGGAAGGAACATCGGTAATATCCGAGAATTCTCGATCTACATCGTAAGCAAACGCATCTAAAAATAGTTTGGCTTGAGCAGTCTCCAGATTCGTTGAGTGCTTTTTTCTATGTTTTACTGTGCTATTTCAATTTGTGTTTAGTTGTACATGCTTGCATTGAAAGCGTAATTGCATAAGCGATACGGCTTTGTCTGACTATTGTTAACAAACCTTGACTATATACAACCCCATAGTTTCCTCGTTCATTTACACTGTGGAATTGAAATGACATGAAATGACACTTTTATTCTCATAAGTAATTCTACATAGTTTTTTTCTTTTGTTTGCAGACCTGTCTTTTGATTACAGAAGGTTTGAAAAGAGCACCTGTAATTTTAAGAAACTCTTTGAAACACCAATAACTTGTACAAAACTGCAAACCATTCCTACAGACCGACAATATAAAGAAAATAATTAAAAAAGGTAGCATAGGACTTTAAGAGACTTGTATTTATAGGTGGGTGTGTTTATGCTCAGTATTTGCAAACGACGAACCAACGATTAACGGTTACCTGGGAAAGAGGTACAATTCAGGAACATAGACACTTGTTGGTAATTCTACAAATAAAGGGGAAAACTACCCATACAAGTGCTGCAATGTTGTCCAAATGCGCGCTTTTGCCAATGTTACTGTAATTTAGTTTATATATTGATAATAGAAATAAATTGATTGTGCTATATGGCTGAGTGTAACCTGTCATAATGTACACAAATAACGTTACGTTAAAAGGAGCCATGCCCACATTTTATTGAAAAAACATTTGCCTTTTTAAAAGTTAATTCAAATAATATCAAAAATAGTTGTAGTCTTCCTGATGGATAGTATTATCTCTCCTTTCTGTGACTATAAGAGCAATTATGCATTTGTTCATAAGGGTTCATTGCTTTTTATAATAATGTTTATAATAATGTTTTTGATTGAATTTATGTTTTTGATAATCCGACAAATTATATGCATCCATTGTTTTGCAGGAGTTTTACTGCCTTCAATCAAATGAAATTTATAAAATATAAGGGGGAAAACAAAGCTGTTTTATTCTGTCTTTTGCTTTTTGATAACTTGTATTGTTATAATCATCTAAGAAACATTAAGATTGTTTTCAATTGTCTCTAGAGATAAATCTAGTCTTTTTAAATGACGGTTTGAAACGTCATAAAATAATCTAATTTTCAGTGCTGAGCTGACCATGTTTTCTTATATTTATAATTTCATATTTCAATGATGTTTCGCAAAAGTCAAATGTTCTGTAAATATAAAACTAAATGTACGGAAAGTAAAGGAGAAGGAATCAAATTGCTTGGTTAAATCAATATTAATAGATATCAGTAAACCTTCATAAATTGAATAATGCTATAAGAAATATATTGAGAGCAAAAAAATCAAACCATGTCTAAAGTATACGCTTTAGCTGTCGGACTTGTAAAACAAAATATGACTACAAATTAACTTATGTCTACTGTAAACTGTTTGAGTTAATAATACAGTTTCCTATATTTAACGCCGTTAATAATTTTTGACAAATGCAGAGGTGTTTGCCTGTACTGACGTTTAATTATCACAAAACATTGTTATCACATCTAAAGACCTTTTGCTGTCCAGTCAAGTTGCATGACCTTCATATCTGGTCGTTCATAACATTGTTCATATACTTTCGGGAAATTATAGTCAGATCATTGTAGATGATCCTTTTGGGATTTTCGACTTGGCTATACCAATAGAAAAATAATGTTTAAATCTTCAAAAGCAGAACTCAAAACAGGCTGACATATAGGTTATTGAAAAATTAAATACAGTACAGAGTTGTGTTAGAAGAGTCGCTTAGTGTGTCAGCATTTTGAAAGTTTGAAAGAAATTATATATACACGCTTTGTGGGCTTCATGCAAAACATAGTTTTACGGGCCCTTATCTGCAATTAGCAGGCTTAATAAAAAGAAAATACTCTTGACAGCCGAGTTACACTAAAACCACATTGCGATATTGACATTGATTCACATTCATTTACCTCATGAACATGATTTAATCTAAGTTCATTGATGTTATGAGACAAAAATACCCATCTAGCGATTAATCTTTAGACTGGGTTGACGACTACTATCAATAACTGGTTTCAGTTTCAAATATATAAATAGGTCTCACAAAATGAAATTATACAGCCATGCTTTATTTAATTATCTAAGACGTGTGATCTTAATGTAATTCTTCTAGTACATTCCCTTCACTTTAGAATCATTTGTGGAAGACCTTGACGCTTGGGCTTATGAAGATGAAAATGGAAGGGCACTTCAACACAGCCTTTTACTCACACATTTCCTGCAGACCCAGACGCCAAGACTGAAATAAGGTACCAAGTATCTTCTTTATGAGAATTTTATACTTATGAGAAAGGAGTTTCCTTCAATCAAATCCTTTGATGTTGTTCATGGTACATGAAAGAGACTAGAATACACCAATTGAATATTACCTTTCCACTTGTGATAAATTCCCAATGTCTATTCTGTTGGCCTCTATTGATTAAAAAGCCAAGTTGATGATGTAAGGTATTTTGTAGTTTAAGATTATAATTGTAAAGAACGCTAAACTTGTTAGCATTTTCAACGTTTCAATTTCTTTGTTAATACTTAAGAAACATCAAACTTCTAAGTTTCAACAGTTATGACTGTATAATCACTGTGAAAATTTGTTTGAATAAAAATCTTACAAGTAGCTCTTTATTTGCAGGAATGAAGAAAGTTAGATATCAATGACAAAAGAACAATGCAGATGTACACACTTACTTTAGATAACGTTTTTATCAACAAATCCGGTAAACAATTTATAACAACTCTTTCAAAATATGTAGGTAATCTCAATTTAAATTTGTCTCTGTATAAACCCTTTATGTATAACCTTTTGATCCTCGTTAGGTCCTTATGGTAGACAAGCATATCTTCTAATCAAAAATCAATTATAATTAACTGGTTTTAATTGTTTTCCGTCGTTCATTTGAGAAGCAGTACACACTTAAAGAATACAAACGTCGTGAGTAGTGAACTCATCAGGTGTTAAGCACCAGAAAAATAACTTAAACTTTCTGAAAACGTTTTGAGGCTGTTCTCTTTTCTTTGTTCGCTTTACTTGGTCCCTCTTTTGATCGGTCGTCATTAAGAAAAAAAAGCTGTACATTAAACCTTTCATAACAAATATTTTGAAATTTCTTCAGACCAAATCATTAGAAAATATGAAACACTACTACTTCCAGGCACTGCTTAACTAACACAGTCTCACTATCACTATAGTTCATTTAACTTCGATTCTTCAGCATAGGAAAGATTTACAAATTACGAATTGAAATTGAATTTGAAGTTATGGGGCTTCTCTAGGATCTTATCACTTTGTGAGGTTTTGTATAAAAACATGTTTCCAAAATTATTTCCCTCATATAAATGCATTCTGTAGTAGTCAATAAAAATTTGTTTACATAAAATACTATCTCAATGAGTTAAGAGCGAAGTAGGAAGAGAAATACCTTGAAATGCTTATTTCCTTGACGAAGATCATAATGACACATCCCCTGCATTATATGACTTGTTTCATTGAGTGTTTACAACCGGTTAATACCAATAACAAATGACATCAAAATTCTTATATCAAGCCAAACTATGAAAGGAACAGTGTAGTAATACAAATTGAGGTATGTCCAATTGAAAAATCAACCGAATATTTATGACTTTCATTTCACTATTTAAAGTGAAGTGGGCTCGTCGCTCCAAAATCATGAAGATTCAATGCAGAAACCAGGAAAAGTAGCACCGTTGAACGTTCATGTCGGAGAGTTTGTGAGAAACACACCCCTGATTTCTATTGAGAGTTTGTGAGAAACAAACTGCTAGATCACATGGCTGTGGTTCCAACCGACTACACTCAAGAATATATGTGTATACTTAAAAACGTGTCATTACAGCAAAGTGTTTTCATTGTTCCATTGGATAGTTTCAATGAACCAAACACGATATCAGATAAAAGGTTTAATTTTAATTATCCAAATGAATTTGTCAAGTCTTAAATGTGACTTAGGTTATATAGGCAAACCAAATCAACAATCTTTAATACTAAATTAATGATAGTCAGTTAAAAGGCTGAAGAGACACGTGATATTAGTGTTAATTATGTTCTGTTTATTACAGAGATATATCAGGTGTTACAGAGATAACGATTCGGGAAGACGAATGAGTAATGTCAGTCTCATATTGTCTTTATTGAATTTCAAGTTCATTACAATATGTCAGTCAAACTAAAATTACCTCTGGGGCCAATTAGTAATGTCTTGATAGTAATGAAACTGCAGATTATTACGAATTATATAAAGCTTAATGGAAGTAAAGGCAATTTTAGAAACGACAAATGTCAACTAATACTGAAATAGTCTTAAAGCTAACATCCACTGTGTACAACATTTTGACTACCTGTAAGTAATTAAAGTCATTCATCAATTTTATTTCAATACTCTTACCAGCGGCGGGTTACTGTTGAAAATGGCGTTAAAAGGAAGAACAAAAATATATGAAAATACGGCAAGAAAGGCTTTGTGATGCTCCAGAACGACTCAAATTGGGTCTTTCTTCTATCTCCATGTGTCCTGCTTGGGTGCCGCTACAAGGAATATGTAAGTTCCGGCTGGCTTAGCCCTCGGGGAGAAGGTATAGTGTGAAATGATTGCCATCTTCAAGGAAAGGATCAGTTAGATATAGCACATCCCCATACTTGGCCGACTTTGAATTCCTGTCCACACGCTTATTTGCCTCTTTAAATAACAATAAAGAATCAAACTTTCATTCGATTGTGATGAAAAGATTTTGAGGTCTTGAAAAGGTCTTGATATTATTTAAAGATTCGCATCCCAATTTTATCCCTACTTTACAACTAAATTTGTATAATGTCATTAAAAAGTAAGAATTCAGAAGAATCTCCAGACTAGAATCTTGAGATAGGGTTCATTAAGAATCTGTCAGCAAATGTCACCTTCTAGACTAGGGACTTACTAATCTTGACAGGCTGTAGAGGAAGGTATCACTATACGATTACAAACCTCTCAGGACAACTAAGGCAAACCAGACAGTTTCTCAACTCCACAGGCTTTGTTAAGTTTCTACTAGTTTTATAATGTCACAAAAGGGTGATAAACAGACCCAGAGAAAGCATTCTATATGTGCAGGCATACCTGTTGCTGAACCATGAACACTGACATTATTCTTCATGCATATGTAATTTAAAAATAATTTGATCTGTTTATTTTGAACCCATGTGAAACATGTTTACTTTTGCTCAATATCGAAACCAGTGTATCCCCAATACAGCAAAATGAAATTGATCATGCTTGCAAGAAGAAACAGTCGTTAATGCCAATGGCAGTTCAAATGTGTAATCAATAAATTGCGATTAAATGAAACCAATTCCGATGATACGTTACAGATAAATCCAGTTTACTAAACGGACTACCGGCGTCTATCTATTTACTGACAATAGGGGATAATTTAATATGTTAATTAACGGAATCAATATTCCCAATATGGTTATCTTCATATTTCTTCGGGTTGTTGTTGCAACTTGGGTAAAGCATGATTAATTTGTGTACTTACTTGGAAAACTCACAGATACAACTAAAAAAATATGAATCTCAGTTTTGGAATCAATTGGCTGGCTTCACGACTTTTACACATTTGAACATATTCAAAGAGACTGCAACATACTTGAAAGGTAATAGTAAAGCAAATGCAACAAAAGCAAAATTTCATCGCAGTGTCTTATTTTGATTTCGAATATTCGATTGTTTGATGACAGGAAGGTTTTACTTTGGTGGTTTTCATCTTGAATTTAGTGCTGACTAATGATTTCACTTGTCAATTAAACAACAACTGGAATAAGTTTCATGACTGATTTCTCGGCATTCAGCAGGAAATGCATATCTTTGATTCCAGGTCTAAATGTCCGAAATCATTCAATCGACCATATAGAAAAAGATTAGTTCTAATTTAAAGGTGTTGAACCAATCAATTTCTTTTTAAGTTGAGAAAATTTAATGTTCAGCTTTTTGAGCACAAGTAATTAGGCAGACAAGGTTTTTGGATTTTCAAACAGTTTTATTCATATTTTATTTATATTCATTCAAATGAAATACATATTTTTTTAAGCTACTCATTTTGTGTGTACATGACGAAATCATGTCTGCTTGTAAATCTATTTCATTCCAGAAACATGGGCTTGTGTCGTCAGCGCCAGTAGGCAGCAGATAAGGACTCTCTCCCAAGTTTTGCAAAATTCATGGTTTATTCTACAAATGTCAAGAAAATTCGACAACCAAACTGTTGCTTATGAATCATGGAACATTTTCATGTGTAAAGATCATGGGAATATCCACCGTTGTGAAGTTTGTGACAGTTTTTCTTCCTGTGTGTATATCTTTATTACTCACTAAAGGATCTATCAGTGAGATCACACAAGCTGACAATGTCCGCCCAGTGAACTTCAATTACACAATGACTGCCAGGCTGGGGATTTCATACAATAGGGACAAGCTTCTGTCATTGAAACCTGACAGTCCAGCTGGCTTACATCACAACACTACTGATGTAACACACTACAGACTCCCCCAGTTTGTCTACAACACAGTCAGACAACTTGGCTTGTGTGTCAAGAAGAAGACCAAGAGGGGTTGTAGAGGTGGACGTAATAAAATTCGAAAAATAAGTGTTATTTCGGGCCTCAACTTTGCAATCAAGCTGTCACAGTCAAGAGGTGTCAACAAGTCAAATCTGATAACTGTTCATCCAAAACCTGCTCGTCGACATATTCGTATTGCCCTACAGAACTCTCAGTCTGTGAGGAACAAAACAAATGATATTATTGACTTAATATTAGAGGAACATCTGGATATACTTTTTCTAACTGAAACCTGGCTATATAACAGCGGCGATGAGTCTCTTATCTCTGATATGACACCGGATGGTTATTCATTTAAACATGTAGCCCGGACAAGTAGGGGCGGTGGTGTTGCTATGATACACAGAAACAGTTTGTGTATGCATTTTGTTAAATCCACTGATGTTTACACATCCTTTGAGCATCTTGCTGTTAAGATATCATCTTTCAATAAAACCATAAGGACTGTATGCCTATATCGTCCACCACCTTCTGCCAAAAAACAAACTTACTCATTCTGATTTCTATAATGATCTTTTCCATCTATGGACAACTTCATCAAAAGAAAATACTATCTACATTGGCGATTTCAATGTGCACTTTGATGACGACAAGAAACCAGATGTGCAGAAAATAAAATCCCTTTTGACTTCCAATGGTCTGAAACAACACATCTATCAACCAACGCACAGATCGGGTCATACACTAGATTGGCTGATAACATCAAATGACAATCTGATAGACAGTGTTAGTGTTGAGGACAAACTTATATCTGACCACCATACTGTGTTCGCTGTGTTGAACATGGAGAGTCCGGAGCTGGAGAAATCAATCAGATCATGTAGAAATCTCAAAACTATTGATGAAAGTCAGTTTTCCTACGACCTGTCGCAGATCCTCAAGTCTATGTCCAACAGTGGTGATGCATCAGACATGACTCAACACTACAATACTGCTCTCCGTGAAGTGCTGGATAAACATGCTCCAGTCAAACAGAGAACGTTCAAACGCAAACCAGGGTGTTCTTGGTATTGTGAGGCAGTACATGAAGCAAAGCGTCTCAGACGCCGTGCTGAGAGGAAGTGGAGAAAAACTGGCTTAGTTGTACATCGCCAGATATATCAGTCTCTTCGCAACAGGGTCTCGAAGACGATAGAGCAGAGTAAAAAAATATTCTATAGACAGAAAATTACCAATCTCCAAGGTAAACCACGTGAGCTTCAGAAAGTTTTGAACTCCCTCCAGGGGAAGAAAGGTGAAGATAAACTACCTGATGCCTCTGATACTGTTGTTCTCGCCGAGTCTTTCAATGAGTTCTTTAAAGACAAGATTATGGACATCAGACAACGCCTGTCCTGTTGTGATCAGCTTCATGACCAGAACTCAGTGTTCCAAGGATCACCTCTTCTTGAATTCCAACCCTTCACCTTCTCTGATGTGAGATCCTTTATCATGGAATCAAATAAGACCACTTGTGCCTCTGACCCAATGCCAACACAGCTTATTGTGGATCACTTAGAGTGGATCACTTAGAGTGTCTACTTCCAGTCATCTCAGATATCATAAACACAAGTATTTCAACTGGAGTATTTCCTAAATCTTTAAAGAATGCAATAATTAAACCTTTGATTAAAAACAACAAGTTGGACAGCTCACAATTCAAAAGCTATCGACCTGTGTCGAATCTATCTTTTCTATCGAAACTTATTGAGAAGGCTGTTGCAAAGAGGCTGATGGAACACCTCTCATCACATGACATGCTCAACAGATTCCAATCGGCATATCGTCCACATCATTCCACAGAAACTCTTCTACTGCGACTGGTAAATGATATCAGAACTATTCTGGATTCTGGGAACTTGGTTGCCCTTGTTTTGATTGACTTGAGTGCAGCATTTGACACTGTGGAACACGAGCAGCTGTTAGAAATCATTGATTAACAAGTTGGAGTAAAAGGAACTGCATTGTTGTGGTTTCAGTCTAATCTGAGTAGTCGGAGTCAAGAAGTGTCAGTTAAAGGTGTTACTTCATCTAGACTTGAGTTAAAGTGTGGCGTCCACCAAGGTTCGGTGCTGGGTCCGATTCTGTTTCTGCTTTACGTGAACTCACTACCAGCAGTTATCAACAAACATGACTGTAGCCATTATGGGTACGCAGATGACACTCAGCTTGCTACCATCTTGAGACGAAACTCACTTCTTGCAGACCTTCAGGTTGTAGATGATTGTGTATCTGACATAAAAAGATGGATGACATCTAGAAAGCTACAACTCAATGATAGTAAGACTGAACTGCTAATAACCGGAAACCATAGACAGTTGCAGGGTGTATCAGTCTCTGAAGTCAAGGTAGCATCTGCTGCTATTCAACCATCCTCTGTTGTCAAAGACTTGGGTGTATATATAGATTCTGCCCTCTCACTTGATGCCCACATAAATCATCTGTGTAAAGTCTGCCATCACCAACTCAGAATCATCAGTTCCATCCGCCGTTACATCACTATAGACTCTGCCCATGCCTTAGTTAGGTCACTTGTGTTCTCTAGACTAGACTATTGCAATAGCCTGCTTGTTGGATTGAACTCTATGCAAGCACTAAAGCTTCAAAGAATTCAGAACACTGCAGCCCGCATTGTCTGTCTGAAATCTAAACGAGACCACATCACTCCATCTCTCATCTTCCTTCATTGGCTCCCTGTCAAGTACCGTATTAACTTCAAGACCTTGTGCCTTGTATATAAATGTCTTAACAATCAAGCCCCTGATTACCTATCAGAACTGCTCACTCAGTACACCCCTACCAGAAGTCTCAGATCTCAACATCAACACCTACTTACAGTCCCTAAAGTCAAACTTGTCTCCTATGGTCAAAGAACCTTTGCCTTCACTGCAGCAAAACTTTGGAAATCCCTGCCAGCTCACATCAAATGTGCCAAATCACTAAACTGTTTCAAATCCATCCTAAAAACTCACTATTTCTCATTAGCATTCTGTTAGATTCTATTCGTGCAATCCATGTGTATACATTTGTGTAAAGTTTCCCCTGTGTATATACTTGTGTAAAGTTTTTTTTTTTTTTTTTTTTTTTTGTTTGTAGCGCCTTGAGCGAGCATTTAATGCACGGATGCTGGCGCATTTACAAATATCCACTATTATTATTATTATTATTATTATTAAACTCAGCTTTCCAGCTATACGTTATAGTCATTCAAATTTGCACTGTAGTTATACAAGGTTTAGAAGTGCATTGATGTAACAAAATATGAATCAAATGAACGCTTAAATACAACACCTTTGAGCCGCAAGCAGGATGGTATCGACACAGTATTAAGTTTTTAAGTCGAGTTTTTTTAATTGGATACGTAGATAAACATAATAATTTCAAAATATCATAAATGAAATGTTTTAAAAAGCATATCAAAGCTAGAATTCTTACGCAATTTGGTAATACTTATGTCTTCAGTCGTCGAGATATATATATTACCTGGAAAAAGATTATATATATATATATATATATATATATATAAGTATTAGAGAATACAGAGAAGATGTAAATCAACTTTCAAAATCATGACTTTATCTTTTTTCCAATATGCATATTTCTGCTTCTTCATTCGAAGCTTCTTCAGGGAATGTATGTTTGAAGCACAGCAGCAGTCTTATATAGTCTTCAGTGTATCTAAGTAACAACACAATGCAACACAAACAGCAAAATAATCAACAATCGTCCTGGTGAGTTATCCCCTCTTAAATCTAATAGGTTTGAATTGGCAGTGATAGGATTAGGGATTTATGACGCTGTTTAATAAAGGAGAAAATTTTGAAATGAAGTACTGTTCCTTTGTTAGCAATTGTGATGTAATGTCACCTCCATTATTGAATATTTCGTAAAAAGGAAATATTTTAAAAGCACAATTACTGCATTGAGATATGTGTTTACTAACCTTTAATTGTCTTAAATTATCATCTCTTATTTGTTGTTTGTGAACTGTTACTCTGTTTTGCAAGTTGTTCGTTTTTCAAATATATGTTAGACCACACTTTTCACAAGTAATGACATAGATAACATTTTTTGATTTACATGACATGTTGCTTTTGACATGAAAGTCTACTCAATTCTCAAAAGTTGTTGTCGAGCCTTCTTTTAGATATGGGCATGTTCCACATCTTTTATCTAAACATTTTTTCACAGTTGGTAAATATTGAGTGCTTGTATATTTTGCACTTGTAAGCATTTTTTTCAAGTTTTTGGGCTGACGTTTACTTTTTATTATTTTTGTTTTATTTAGCATTCTAGCAAGACGATTGTCCTGTCTCATGATATCTAGATTATTGTGTAATTTAGGAAAGACTTCCATGTTGTATGGGTTATAGGTTGTCACAAAGGCTAATACATTTTCATTTTGTTGTTTGTCCTTTGGTCTTCTGAGGGACGAGATGTCCTTGCTTAAGGCCTTTTTAATGCCTTGATCTATTATCCCGTTTGGGTAACCCCTATCCAATAATGACATTTCTAATTCTTTGAGTCTTAGATTTCTAAGACTTTCGTCTGTAACAATAGTACAAATTCTTCGTGCTAGTGAATATGGGAGGTTCACTTTTGTATGGCGTTCGTGAGAACTCTTAAAGTGAAGATATTGTTTTGTATCTGTAGGTTTTAGTAGATATCAGTGATAATATTTGTTCCTTCCTTTTTTATTAATATATCCAAAAATGGGAGCTCATGGTCACTTGTGTCCATGCTGCTGTGCTTCAAACATACATTCCCTGAAGAAGCTTCGAATGAAGAAGCAGAAATATGCATATATGTAATGATTTTGAAAGTTGATTTACATCTTCTCTGTATTCTTTAATACTTTCATATATGCTTCTCCTCGATTGATATTTCTTACATTTTATATATATATATATATATTATATATTTCATTCGAGCTTCCCAAAGTGACTAACAATATTGAATATGGAGGACTTATAAATAATTCTTACTTTCAATTACAAGGTTACTTTCATCCATTTAATTTCCACATAAATATCATGTGATATTAAAGATAAATGTCCAATTATTTCGTGAAGAGATCAAATACTTATCGATTGCAATCCTACATTCTGTTATAAGTAATACTCTTTCGATATGATAATGACACGTTACCACAAACTGATGGCTTCCATCGTTTAAACCTCCACATGGGGAATTTTCTTTACCTTTTGAGAATTCAATTCATACATAATTAACACTAGAGGGAGGTCAGGTTCTGTTATAACATGTTCTTTGAAAATATTCTTGATGTAATGTTTTGACTTTCCAGTTCATGTTTCAGAAATAACATAAGTTCATTTGACTTTTAATTTACGATATCATCTTAATTTGTTTAAACTTAAATCAAATTGATTAACCATATTCGCTGTGTATTTCATTTTCTTACATTTATATTAAATGATACTTGTTCTTGACACGCTCACTGGAGTTTAAGATATGTCCCATAAATCACTGAAAATGCATTTATACTAGGTAAATACGAGTGAGTAAGTTCGGGTTAAGCGTGTTTTCAACGCCAAGTGTTACATAACCTGTCTTTGGACATCTCCTATACAAGTCTGTTAATATGCGTCATGAATATAATAGTTCAGTTGGTTAAACATCTTTGTCTCTGGAATACAAGTGATAGAATCTGGATCCCGCCATCTTCTCCTCATACACACGGTAGTAGTCCTCCAGCATCTCCTCTGTGAAGTAGTTCCTCCAGTCTCCAGAAATTCCTAAAGGATATTGAGACAAGGTTATCAAAAAATGTAAAAATTATGCAAACGGCATAAAAAGAAATTAACGATAAGTAATATAATTCTTGTTCTTGTTATTGAATAAAAGTACTGCATCACGCTTACCCTTCCTAAAAAGAATACTTCTGTCACCAAGTTTGCAGGCATAGTTGTCCTTATCAACTTTCAACTTTTCAAATTTGCATTTTTCAACAATGTCCTGACAAAGTTGATTATTTCGTGGCAGGTTGAGAAAGTCCGACAACTTCTGTATTTGGTCCAATGGATTCCGTTGGGTAAAACAATTGTAAATGAGTCAGGAGATTTAAACACAACATCGATAATAGTCCGTCTTTTCTTAAAGCCTTTAAAAATCTGATCACTTTAAGTGAAAAGAACAATGATGAAAGGTTATGACAGTGTGATCTACATCAAATGGACGTCATAAGAAAGTTGTAAGCATTGCAAAGAACATGAAACATAACATGGAACAAAGCTGTGGTCCGATAAATGTAACTGACCGTTGTCTGTGTTAAGGCCTTGTCTGTTATTAACTCGGACTTTTTTTTTTAATCTTTTTATCAATGTCGTTAAAACCTAAACAAAATTAACAAATATGGTCGCCAAGAAAATTTAAGTCAAATTTTCACATATTAATAGCTGTTATTAGATACAACTTATTACACTTATTTATCCATATGTATTTAGTTTTGAAAATATAAACTTTCTTCTACTAAATAGAATTTGATATAACAAAGTCCATATAATAAATTTTCAAAAGAAGATAGTCTTTGTCAGGTAACGGATTTGTCTGTGCTAACTGACTAATTATTTGGGATCTATGCACATGGGTCCACATTTCGTCTTCACTGCATCCTATTATGTTTTTAAAAATAACTACGGTGTTATAGTTATCTCTCAATTATTATTTAAGTATAATAATTTGTCGATTTGAATACCACAGAAGCCTAGTTAGTGTTAGTCTTTTGAATATTCCGTATAAGCTTCAGTTGGCGAACAAAAATCAATCTAAGTAAAAAAAGAGAAATGAGTAAATTTGAGTTAAAACCGCACGGAAATCACTGTTTATGACCCGGTGTATGACAGGTGAATAAAAGACAGGCGTGAGGCGGGTTACCTTTAAGGCGTCCTCGTACACCTGGATATGGACAGGTACATCTGGATGTTCATTAAACCACTTCTCAGCGTCCCGAACATGGGAAAACATACCTGTCGAGTCGACTGCAATAGATCAAAATGTAATGATAGATTGCCGAGGTTAAATTATTAATGTGTGTTTGGCAATCATAAGCTGCATTCTTTGAAAACAATCATATATAAACCTAGTGTCAAACTTTACACCAATCGGACTAGGAGTTTAGCATATAATAAAGTACACATGGTTGTAAAAACGTAGAATCTAAAGCAGGGTTAACCGTCATCAAACGGATTAAGATAATTGTCCTAACCATTAGAAACCCCTTTTTGTTCATAATAACAATGCGAAACGTATATAACGTCTCACTAACAAAAGCTCGTTTCATAAAACCTAATTTTCATAAAACCTATTTTTTAATAGCATTCTCACCTTTCCCTTCCAGGAAGAGATACAGAAAGTCCTTAAAGTCCCCCTGATGTCCAATATACGGAATATCTTCATACAAATGGTACAACGATACGACCACATCTTTAGGGTCTCTCAGTGTATAGACAACCTTGCACTTCTTCTCCGCTAGTTGTTCCGGGGCATCTGACAGACATATATGAGCACAGATTATTCTAGGGGACGGTTCCTTTTCATAGTCCTTTGATGTTCGCATTTCTATTTGCTCTGTGGTTTTGTTTCTTTGGATGGTTTCAGCTTCCCCTCGAACAAGCATGCTTATCCTTTCGTATGTCCAGTTTGTGCCTTATAAAACAAGTTTGAAAACGAAAGTAAAATAGCCTGAGTAAACATTATGGAATATTGAGGTAAGTATGAGGATATCTTTAAACAAGATTATTACACAGTGATAATGAAGTATTTCTGTCTAGCTCAAAACATAGGCTGTGACATGTTTATTAAATGTGTATGGGTCGTGGCGGCAGTGTAGCATACCATGTTCATGCTATTGTCACAGTGAACACGTTTGTAAATCATCAATATAATATTATTCATTTGACATACATGTAAAATTATCTCATAAACACTCGCCAACCAGTCGAGGCAGATGGCAAGAACATTTGTTAACAAATTCGAATGGTACAATAATAATATCTTGGAACTATAAGCATTACAAACAATGGAAGATGTGGGGACTTATTTGTAGACGCTTTCAGTTTATTCATCTTTGTTCATTGATTTCGGTAATTTATTTCAATAATAAAATCCCAATTCACCTGTCCTCAGAAATCCCGGAAAGTATATATCGTCATCTCTCAACTGGAACGACTTGATTCCACTCAGAGTGGCAGGGTTGTAGCTTGCGTTGTAATATTTGTTGTTATACTTCTGCATTCTCAGTTGTTTGCCTCCCTTGTCAGTAAAATAGACAATCTCCATTTTACTTTCATTTCTTTCACAGGTTTTACCGTCGAACTGAAACAAATATTTTTGTTGAATAAGTTATTGTTCATTGTTATTATTGAACTGATTATTTATCCAGGTACAGGAATGGCGTGAGCGGTTGTGGGCAAGGTTTTGCAGATGGTTATACTTCCAAAGTTTTTGTGACAAAGCAAATTCTTTTCTGGCAAAAATATTTTTACTCCTTTATATATGGCAGCAATCAACAGTTACTAATATTGTGAGATGAAATTGAGATATGAAACCTTCTAAAAATAACTTGCTTAAAACTCTTTACATGATTTACACAAATTTTCATATTATTCAAACAATGAGGGATCATTTATAGAACAGTTACAATGTGTAAGTTTACGAGATAGTTTTTGAATTACTACGCTTACTATTTCATGTTACTTCATTTAGTAAGTGTAGTGTTTGCTATATAACAGTCTACCTGGTATGGTCCGGTTGTCATTTTGGTTTTCCGGGTTTTATAATATAACGGAAGTGAACAGTATATGTATCTGCGCATGAGCAGGATGGTGAGGGCATTGTGGAATAAAGCGGGAGCGATGAAACGCTATGCGGACTGTGTGTTGTCTTTGAATGCGAATTACGAAATATGAAGTTGCATGGTTTTAATAAGTCTTGCGACACGTCAGTAAGTTTACCGAATCATTGAGTAAGAATATTAAACAAAATTAATAATTATAAGCTCACTTTTTCGAATTAATTAGCTTACTCAAATAGCGGCTTGAATTCGTGTAATAAGCCTTCGTGTGAACGCAGGGCAGCTGTGAAAGATATCACATTAACCTTTGATCTAGAGACATGCACTAAGTCAACGCAGCAACAATCAGATATTAATAGACCACATCGCCGATAGCTAAATATAGAAACAAGCGTAGCAGTTGTAACACAGTAATATCCACTCTTGATGTTGAATGCCTTCACCAAGATGATCAATTAACTCACTATATGCATCGAAATGATACGTAGATCAGGATTGTAAGCTTTGCGTTAAACCCATAAGAGCGAGACATGTGCATCTTACCGTCAATGTCTCATGAGTCGCCATATTGCCTCACTGTATTTAGATGTGGGTCACCGTGCGGTCAGCTGAAAACTAGACTTAAAACTAGTCTCCACATTTATTAGTTGCGAGTGAGTGAGTTGTGATTTAACGCGTTTCAATAACCCAGGTGGTCAACTGTGTTGTCTTTCGTTTCTCTAACAGGTAGCACACAGGTTGCACACCTACATCGGCCCGATGTCGGCTAAACGCTTGTATTACATCGGCTAACTGCGTTTGGCCGACATCGGGTTGATGAGTAAACTTAGAGTTTATGGAAATTCTATATATAATCCTTCTCCATAAATGATAGCTCCCCTTTTTAGAGAGGAAATATAAAATAATTGGGAAAATATTTTTGTTTACATTTATGGCTGATTTGGTTACATGGAAATGTTCAGGATATTAACATATTCTTTTAGCTTTCTGTTTTTAGACTTTGACACCAAAATATTTCACTAACAATACATCTTTTTTTTCGGTATTTGACAATATTTGCTGTTGAAGAATATGTTTGAGTACAACAAATTACTGTTGCAAAGTTACGGCATTGTTGACCTTCATAATATTAGGCTGGCCATGACAGTGTCTTGGTTTTTTGCACATTGGTTCGTTATTATCGCATAACAAATGATTTAGTCAACTGAATCAAGAAGTTGTGAAAGATCGTAACCATTGATATAGGCTTTAAATACTTTGATAACATTATTGTAATCGCCGTTTGGCCTCACGCTGTGTCACTTGTATATGTCAGTCCATTGCTCGTCACTGAATGTTTTAATGGTTGAGTGACAACAAAAATTACTGTGACTGGATGTTCATGTTATCTACTGCCACCTGGATTCTCTGCCCAGAGTTTCTTTTAATCAGAAAATGGAATATAAACGTTTTTGGCGCAAGGTCAAAGATTTCTGACATCGAATTGTGTCACCTCGTAATATCGTATTACCTTATTTCGTGTTACAAAACGAAAGCTCTGTTATCTGTTATAATTGAGGTTAATGTTGTTGCAATAGAACTAAACTGTCACTATGTCAATTTTTCAAATTACTGTCACAGGGTAACTGTTTGTATTTAACATTCTGTTGCATAATAAATGCACAGTGAAGTGTCTAAGTAGGCAACGTTTAAAGGAAACGTCCCAAAACGTAGCCAATACTTAGACAGCTTAGAACAACAACACAGCTAATCCTTAGGCTGTCACCTATATCTTATAATGGACCAGTCCATGAGAATCAGGAAAAAGAACAATATCATAGAATTTATATTTAAATTTAATAACAGTATTTCAAACATTCATCATGTTCAAAGCATCCCCTCGCCACGTCAATCAGAGCTCGAGACAGTAACTGAACGGCAGCTGTTCTCCTGACTGGACATTATGCAACAGTTCGATTGACATCCTGTGTGTAGTTTAAATGTTATGAGACCCTATCCTATATATGTGCATGCTCGTCTATATCGTAAAACAGGCAGACAGGTTCGGAGTGGCAGCTACAACACTACAAAATCCCAATTTCTCTCGCCTGTGGACGCCATTATTGTAAACGTTATTGTGAAAACCTCCCACAGAAAATATTGAAGAAAAACACAATGTCTTCTTGTCTGTCATTTGAAACCGGCTTACAACTTTTAGTAGAGAAAAATACATATTGTATTTCAAGCTGTGTTATAACTATCAAAATAAAGAAGACAACTATTTGATTTAAAAACTTTTCACAGCTATTGATGTCTTTTTTTAAATAAATCGTAATACGCATCTATGACAAACATGATCATTTATCCGAGAAAAATACAGTATATAGGTTTAAGAAATCATAATATTAATGTAAAATATACATGTTGAAGTTTTTTGTCAGTGACACTGAAAGTTTTCAAACGCAAGTTTTGTGTGTGCGTAACTTTATCCGGCACGGCTGTATTTGTTTGATAATGTGGAAAACGTATCGCGTTACCTAAGCACGTGACTTAATAATCAAGTGTGTGAGTGGTTACAGAAAATAGAGAAATACTTTTGCTTTTACTTTTTCAGATGACATATTTTGCAACAAAGTAGATAAATCCGCAAAATCGTGTTTGCTTAATAAAAATCTTGTTGTAACGTTTAGACACGTTAATAAGAATAACGATAAGAGCATCTTCAGTTAGTTGTTTGCATTACACATATACGTGTAGCTAGGATGAAATGTTCAATGTCACAGGAAGATCTGAAAAAAATTGATAACGATGACGACTTAAACTCAACATAGGTGCATTTTTGTCTTTATATTTCTTCTCTATTTATGTGATTTTCTTAAAATGATTATCCTACATCTTTCTATTCTTTTTCTGTCCCCGAATTGATTACTACTGTTAGAGCTAAGATTACTTGACCTTTAAAGGTAAAAACGTCTGAATTGTTCTAGTACATGATGTGAATGCTTGAATAAGAAATGAGACAGGAATGTCCATCACTCTAAACTTTGCGAGATTAAACGACTTTTTGCTTTGACTTTTTTTATTACGTTTTTTCCTAAAGAAGAATTGAATTGCATTTTCTATCACACCGGTGCTAGTATTCACACCTTTATCGTCATTGAAATGATACGATGTCGAAGAAATGATAGAAATGTCCATGTCGGTGATTTAAACCTGTTGTGTTCATAATACTCTTAGCCAAAAGTACTTGCCTTTGGTATCTTAAGAAATTGTTGTTGTTAACTCTCCCTTAAGAAAAAGGTACATGTAGATATACGGGGATGGATCACGAAGGTAAAGCATATATATGAGTGAATCAGGTATTATATATAATACCTGAAAATTTCAGGTATTATACATAATACCTGATTATACGTTTTAACTGTAACATATACATGTGTATTCTATTTTAGAGTGAATTCATATTTATAATTCAAAAAATGTACATTTATCATACAATCAATTCATTTAAGGTAATGCTTATGTTTTAGAAAATCACACAATTGATAAGGAACTGTTTCATGTCATCTTATGATTGTTTTCGTTTGCTTGATGATACTTTTAATGAGTGAAAGCAGATCAACAGTCAAACTATGCTGTCATACTGTTTCCCATCTCGTATGTCGGTTGTTGTTTAACCAGAGTGATAGAGAAGTTGGTATCCAATTACAAAATCAATTAGCTGTCAAAAGGTTGGTCATGATCTCATGATGTTCTTGCTTAGATATTTTTATATTGTTTTAGTTTGTAAATATACCACATTTGCTAAATTTTTTAACAATATCATGACGATCATTCCATGACTCATTGATAAATCATTACTGATTCAATACAATGGTCATTGATTGAGTAAGACCATTTTCAGTTGAGCGAGCACTATTTCATAAAACGTATTCAGTTGTTATTAGATCGTTTATAAAACAACTTGACAACATGCCGTAAGGTGTGAAAAATGGTGTAATTATTTCCCTTGATGTAGCGAAGTTCTGCCATTCTCATGACTGGAGACATTGTGATTGGCTGCACTTTTTCAAATTTACGCTCAAGGTGAAAAACGCATTTATTAAGTGGCTTGTTCCTGTCGCACATGTCTAGGGTTGTGCCAATTTCAGGTCTGTTTTTTATTGTATGAATTAATGACACATTTATATCTTTTTCAGGTTCTCTACTTAAGACGGAATGCAGGTTAAAAACAACTGTTGGGTGTTGTTACGACGAAGAAGACTTGATATTGATATTCCCCCAAGGTTCAAATTTATATAACTCGCACTTTAACAAACAAACATGCCTAATAGTATTTCATATTGACAAATTCAAAAATAACATTATCGTGAATTGAGTTGTAATTATTCTTGGGACAGTTTTCTTAATCTAAATTTAAAGGTAACACTATCTATAACACCATAAACACCCGACCATATACTAAGGCTATTATGATAATCGAAATTTTGGAAAAGGCAAACATGTATTCTGGTGATAAATTATATCACTCTATGAAAAGTAACACATGAAGGTTAAGCACAATATTCCTAACTAAATTTACATTGCATTGCAAATTCCTATTCACTACTGATGCTTTGCTCTAAAACAAATTGGTATAAATCTCAGTCGCTTTTCCACGCCTCGTAAGATCAGATCACATTATGTTTTCCATCATTTTATAAAGTATATGCTATGTCTAAGATGCATAATTTATATTACTTTCATTATTGTTACTGTTATAAGGTTGTATCCATTTCTCAATTTTTTTCACCTAAAATGTTTTATGAAGAGGTCGGGATAGGGGTTATTAATGACCCGGGACCATGTGTTAAATAAAGGGAATATAGATTCAGCTGAGCGGAAAATCCACGTCAGTTGGTATTAAGTTACTAGAAGCAACTTATTGAGTGTAAGTATTGGGTTAGTATGGCACAGGATATTGTCAGGCAACAATCCCTAAACCTTTATTAGTGAATATTGATTCAGTTGAGAAAAATATGTCGATTGGTATTACAATACCAAGATGAATTTCATGCAGCATGTTTTGTTTGGCATTTGCCAGAACGTTCCTTAAGCGTGTAGAAAATTAAAAGTCTACTTCTACAACATACCTATAATTGAAAAAGTTGGTGCAGACGCGATTCTATGTTATATATGGAGCCTTCATCGTTTGTACATCGGTTTTGACGGGAATAATTGAGTTGAATCATGTAGCTGGAAATTGAAAAATATTTTTTTCAGTTCGCCCAGTCATTCATGTAATCCTCAATAAGTATATGCGTTTACTGTCATCCCTGGTTGATATGAAATCAATAAAAGCCCAGACATGGGCTATCTCCTCTGCTTGATCATAACAAGGATACTGCATGAGAATTATAACCTGGTTTGATGAAGAAAATGAGCAATCTGTTTATCGTCTTAAACTGTTGATCTACTTTAATGTACAGGTTTGTAGCACAGTGGTGTAGTAGCTAGCGCCCAGGCCTCGCAAGAGGCCCGGGTTCGAGTCTTGGTTGAGACACTTAATTATTTTTACCTGGGTTCTGTAGTGTGTTATGTTCTTTGGTCATGCAAATCATACACATTACACTCAGTCTACCTAGCTGCTGTTAGATGGGTACCTAAAACAGGGATGTACGGACCCAACTCTTAACATTCAATAGCTGCTTTGGATGTACACTTCTTTCAAAATAATGATGTAGCGCATGTATTGGTACGTGGAAAAAACGCCGTATAGATATCAACAATATTGTTATCAGACTGGCTGACGGTACATATCGTTTTGATAAATAATTTTAGCTAGCATTGCATGAAGAAGTTTAGGAGCAACTGCTCGAAGTTAGTAAAAACTGTCCCGACCTCGAGTGAATACGAAAATAAAACGGTTTTTTTTCTTCTTAGTTTTAACAAAACAAAGATATAAATTAGTTTCATTGTGATATTTTGTTTTGCTTATAATTATTTTCCAGTCAATAATACAGTTCTGTAAAGTATTTGAATCGATAAAGTATCTGGACCTAGGTCGGTTTGTTCTGTACTCAATTATTTAACATATGTTGCTTATCAAGCCTTTGAAGGGCATTAGGAAATGATCTACATAGATTTTTAGGAGAATAACTTCTGATTTTTAAGTGTCCTACTTCCTACAAGTAGTTCTTAGCAATAATATCCAACAATACGTTTTGCCATTTGAAAACTAGACATATTACTTTTGTTTTCTTATTCAAACATTCACATCATGTTCTAAAACAATGTTTTTACGTTTTTACCATTAAAAGTATTATGTCAAGTAGCATTCAAGCCTATCGATGAGATGTCAAATTGTTGAACATTTTTCCTTTAGAAATGAGGTTCTTGTTTGTGTGGCAACTTTTCTTGATAAGTTTCACCTTAGAATTATCAAACATTTGATTAATGTGAACGATATTTTGATGAATATTTAATGACACATTGGTTAAACATTATTGATTCAATCAAACGGTCATTAATTGCGTAAGAGCTCTTTAATGGTGAGCGATTGGTGTTTCATGAAATGCTCGAAGTAGTTATTGGGTCGTTTATAAAACTATTCGACAACATGCTGTCAAATATGAGAAATGGTGTTATAAAAACATCTAATGTAGCCTGAGTTTGTTGATGTTATGAACCTTGTTTCCATTGCCTGCACAAATGTGCGCACAAGATGAAAGCTGAATTTATAGAGTGACTTTCCTATTTCGCAGTTTTTAATTAAGTACATCTAAAAGGTTATCTGTTATTACGGTGACACAGGTCATGCATTTCCACACAACATGCCAAATAAGCTCACATACAGACATGCTGATTCATAGTGGGGAAAGAGGTACTTTTACAGCATGTATACTGAACACCAGAAGAAATTCGAATCAAGGCGGTATATGAAATACGGCAATACTTGTATTGAATGTTGTATATATGTTTATATGTTCTTGTACCTCTTATGCTGCTCTTATTTCTACTTATAGAAACTGGACGTTATAGTAATTTGCCTGTGGATGAGAGAGTGTGTTTTAATTGTTTGAATGTTGCTGAAGATGACATTCATTTCCTTTGAGCCTGTCCTTTATATCAAACTTTTAAAACACGTTTGTTAGATAATTGTCTTATCTTAGATAGTTATATTATAAAATTATCTGATGTGGAAAAGTTTGCTTTTATAATGTCTAGTCCATTTTTATGTAATTTAACCGCCAAGACCAGCTATGATATTTTAAGAGAACGACGCATTCAGCTGTACAATTGATGTGTGTATATTTCATTATGGTATAAATATTTATATATTTTATTTATTCTGTATATTTTTATGTTAAAATAGTCTCTCATAATCCTTTTTTGCATATTTCTTAAACTGTTTAATTGCCTGTATATGAGGTGAGACTTTTAATAAACAATCTGTCTGTCTGTCTGTCTGTCTGCAGCCTGAGTGTAATGAAGTTCAGTTCATAGGACAGGAAACCTGATGCGTTTTGTTTAATCAACAGTTTCCTGCCCGTTATTTTAGTAGGGTCACTTTAAAACAACTAAAGCCATCTACAATTGAACCGTAGCAGCAATCCATCTTAACGACAACCATTTTTCATAGTAATTCAGAAGTTGAAGATTCGTGGAATATGTTTGGTGTTTTTATTGATATCTTAAGCAGATTAATTTTACATACATTTAATTTTATCTCGTAATTATCACCAGAGATAACGTGTCAAAAACTAGTACAAAATGAGTCTGAATTTTATCATGGGATTATGAAATATCAAACTGTGTGAACATCTGATGTTATCATCAGTAAGTCTGACATCTACATTACTTTCGTAAGTAATATTCTCTCTAATCCTGTTTTTTCGATGATTTCTATGACTTATATTTAGCATAATTAAACAAATTGAATTTTAGCAAGCATTTTTTTGCTCAGAAGCCTGTTCTATGATTTTAAAAAATAATTTCACATTTCTGACGCCAAATAGTCTGAAAAAGTTGCGAATGTCTTCATCTTGTTGAATAATTTATATTTATATTGTTATGAAGTTTAAATAAGACGATTATTGTTTTTGTGGCTTAATGGTCGGTACACATGAAATGAAATAAAACTTTTGACCAAGACTATGAAAAGCATTATCATGCTTTAAAATTACTTTTTATTCTAAATGGCGGTGGTATGGTTAAGGCACATCCAGATGAATTATCACTAGTTTGTAATTTGGAATAGGGAAATGATAAAGAAAATATTATCATAAGTGCTTCAAATATGAAATCTTTACTATGATCCAACGCACAATCAACAAACTATCTTGTTCTGCATACGAGGTGTGGCTGGCTTGAATAAGAACATGTTGTAAGAGCAGGTTCAGTTACTAGCCCAAGGAGTACTACTATTCTTCAGTTAAAGTAGCTATTTTGCAACTAATGATAAGCATACATGCATATTGATTCACAATGTCAAAAGAAGACAAGCCAGAGTATCTAATTACCAGGAGGATTTCATTGCTGCATGTTTTGCATGGGAAGTGTTATTTGTTCCTGAAAGTGTGTAAGAAGACTCTTCGTAGAGTGCTTGTTTGTAATTGAAAAATACTGTTGCAAATAGGATGGCATGTTTTTACCAAACTACTTTACTATATGCGCAGCCATGTTGAAGCAGTTATTTCACTTGAACTAAGTACCAGGAAATTGAAAATAAAACCTTTCCGCGATAAGCCGCCCTGATGTGAAATCAATATGATATGAGTGAAACTTCAGTAAAGAGAATTTCAAACAGCTTAAAGATAAAGACATGTTTCAACGTTTTAGAACCGAGACAAGGGGCGGTGATAAACATCTGCACTTACAAGTATATGAGTGTTAAAGGGGCACACAGTATGTACAGTATGTTTTTCGGCTCAGATATGTCAAAAATCATAAATGGTGTTATTTGATCGAGAAGTACCAGTTGTTTCTGCAAATAAAATTGTCAATGATTATCAATTCAGAATGGTGACAATAAACAGATTAAAGTCGTGACTTGTGATCGAAAACCGGACAGTGGCGCGCGCCAATGAATCAAACGTAATTTTGAAAACTAATTTACTGCAGACACAACGGCATTTATTCGTTGGCAGTGCTTAATGGGTTATTTAGCTAATATTCTTATTCATGAAACGCGGATTTTCGACTTCTTTACATGTATATGGCAGTTTGTTTTATTTACATTGAAAAAGAAATGATAACATCACTAAAATCAGGTCAAATAACATTTGGGCTCTTATGTAAGCAACATACAAAATTTATGAAACATACTCTGTGATATTTAAAGATTCGTTAACAAATGGCTAAGTTGATCTATACCTTCTTATTAATTAGACTTTTCCAGGTGACCTTGCATCCTCAATGAAGATAGGATTTATGTTGAGGTACGTGTAAGCGGGTGGAGTTAGACATGGTTTAATAAAAAAAATTCAATGATTGCATTTAGACTGTTGTTGATATTTATATTATTAGTCTTCAAACAATACGTGAATTCATTCGATACAAATACCACCGGATCAATCATATTCAATTGTTGGTTTTAAGTACGCAGACTGTCCAGTGCGAACCTTTAAAGAGTCATTAAGTCTCGAAAACTTGTTATACACATGGTAAACTTGGAAATATTGATGCAGCTCGATCGATTTTAATTCACCAGGATGAATTTATTGCTGCATGTTTTGCATGGGAAGTGTCAGAAGTTCCCTCGAGTGTGTAGAACGAATCTACTTATCCAGCATGCTGATAATTGAAATACATTAGGCAGAAGCGATTCCAACGCTTGTGCATCGGCGTGAATGCGGATAAATAAGCAAATGCCTGCAAATTGAAAAGGATCAGTACGTTACGTAATTCATATAATCTTTAATATGATGTCTGGAGCTACTTTCATCCTGGTTTGATTTAAAATAAAATTATATAATTGAGATCACAGATAGGGATTATTTCCTCTGTGTTAATAGTAACAAAGAAGTCGCTTGAAAATGTTAACGGGTCTGATGATGAAAATCAGCAATCTTTTTAGAGTCTGAGACTGTTAAACTACGTTTATGTCAACGTTAGTGATTATGAGGGTAGTTACCGCATTCCGCCTTTGAATCTGCAGTATTTTATGTCAAACCTTTGTAGGTTAATCGTTACAATAATTAAATTCTATATAAGTACTATGATCTAAAATGTGAAATCGTTGTAATAAATGTCGACAATCATATACTACTGTATTTCCTGTAATTTTCACCAAGTTCCCTTAATTTAGAATGAATGTATTCACTTTGAAATAAAAACTTGACATGCCAATGCATGGGAATAAACAAAGTATGGTGTTACGGTGATGAAAGCAGTGAATCGATGTATTTTCCTAAATGCAAGCTAACAGAGACACTGCTTGTATTCTCTACCTTCACAGTAACATGAAAGTATTAACATAAGAACCAATATATATATTTAATTACATGATATAACTATTTTTGGCTTAGTTATTTCCATCCATAAAGAAGCTTAACATTTCCCTGTTTATTACAAAAGACGCCAACATGAACAAAATTGCTCATATAAAACGGACACGTAGATCTAAAATAGCGATAATATCGTTAAATCAAGTTAAATCTGCGTCATGAGCTTATTCGCTCTTGCTTATAACGAAGTGTTGATGTCCTTGTCTTTGAAATTGATATTTAGCCAAACATATCAGTGATTAACATGATATTTTGATAATGCTTGCTACGATCTACGTGGTCCAAGTGATATGTGGGATATATCTTACACTGAACAAAATCATTCTTATGCAAAAAATAAGTTCACAGGTTGTAAAAGACTGACTGGCACGCACCTACAAATTTACATTGAATAGTTTTGGATCAAATATGTTATTTGAATCTTAGATAACACCATTGGCAACGTTTGAGAGTTTGATTTTAAAAGCATACCTAACAAATAATTAGATACATGTAGGAAGCGAACATAAGATTATGGAAACACAGAAATGATTTTTAACTATCTTGGCCTCTGAGAAATATTTTTTATAATTGATGTCACATATGTTTTGTATTTTTTGTATTCATTTCCCTAAAACATCGGAATTTCGAAATAAACAAACCTTGTCATTTCTCCAGGCTACCGACATTAACTATGTATATATAATTTACTGACAGATAAAACTGAGATAAGTTCTTAATATAAGAGTGAAACGCACACATAATGTATCTGATTACAGTTTTAATCCATTTAGCTCTCTCAACTCAAAGCATATGTTCACTCAAGTGCCATTGTCATCCCGGTCATAATACTGGAAGATACTGATTTTCAGCTAATTAACTTTGTTTGATAGTGACCACAGTTCACAACAGGTGAATTCTTCAACCCAGGCACCGATTCAGATAATTCTGAAGATGACCGAATCAGTGAGGTATGGCCTCGAAAATGCTATCAGTCGAAGAACTGTTGCCAGATGTCAGAAGTTTTCATAATGTTTTAGATATCTAGAATTGTTTCCTTTGCTGTAAAATTGTTAAACTGACATATGATATGCTACAACTCATAGGATTTGGCGACCTTTAAAGGTAAAAACCTCTGAATTGTTTTGGAACATGATGTGAATGCTTTAATAAGAAATGAGACAGGACTGTTCATCACTGAAAACTTTGCGAGATTAAAAGAGTTTTTGTCCTGACTTTTTTTAAAATTGACGTTTTTCTAAAAAGGAATTCAATTTGTCTCAGTTCCCCACTTTTGCCACTCTTTACACATTCATCGTTAATCACGTTGTAGCATGATAAAAAGTGGTTTTGTCTGATTTCAAGGAATAGTCTAATGAATTTCCTATCGACAAATACTTTCTTTGGATAACTGTACACTGGGCAACAAAAGAAACGCAACTAGAAAACAGTGTGTAGGGTTTTATTAGTTTTCAAAATACGATTCATTTGCAACAAACAAATATATAATTTATCAGTATTCCGAGTCTCGCAAATTATAATGATGTGATAACAACTATTCATTATTGTAACATGTGTCAAATGTTTACACATAGATTCCTCAAAATAAACAATATGACTTGATTAAATTATGATCCATGATCATTAAATTCCTTTCAGAAACTAGAAAACGTGTTTATTTTAATACACTGACAACGTGATACCTGCTATCTATGCTTATTAGCACATTTCGAAGTCTTTGGTTATTCATATGATAGTTTGAATGAAGTTTTGGACTTGTATTTTATCAACGGATATATCTTGAAATAAACAATTTTAAAAAATTGGAAATTGCCTTGGTGAAAGGACGTGTCTTCTGTTGTCAATGAATTTATTAACAACATTGTGAAATAAGTGTGTGAAAATTCTCTGTTTAGATAATTTTGTTTGGCATGAACATTGCCGAACCTAATAATTTGGGGTTTTCACTGGTTTTTGATCATTCTGTAGGATGTTTACAATGTTCAATTTAGAAAGCAGATTTCTTGTATGCCCTGAAGCACATTTCATGCTTTCAAAACTTCTTTTATAATTCTGACGCCTAAATGTCTATGGAAAGTTGCAAAGTTCGTTTACTACTTAAATAATTTATATCTCAAGAAAATTTAAATCAGACAATGCATTGTTTTTGTGATGTAAATGCAGTTTCCAAATGTAATGATGTTCAAAATTGAAAGATATCATTCATCGTACAATGATTTCGAAAAATCTACATAATTTTTTTTCTAGTTCAAGTGAGTATGTTGGGATTCGGTGTTTTCAACAATATTACGGTTATTAAAGACGTGGATAAAAATCATCAAAATGGAGAAAGGGGTTGAGGGAAAAGACGGAAAGGAAGGCATAGTGAGGGAAAGGAAAATCTCAAGTGGATACAGTTTCATCAACTGGTAGTCGTACAAGAGAATTTGCATTCAAGAAGTTACAGAAAATCATTTTAACATTATGTTTATTGTGTAGGTATGGTTAAAACCCGGATACATGTTGAAATTACACGTGTTAATAATGTAAATAAAGAAATAATAAAACATCATGGAAATCGCTGCAAATGTGGTCACTTCATTTTGATGATTATAAACCATGTATCACCTAGATTACGCTAAATCAAATAACTATATATCAATATGTTCATAGAATCATGCTTTTCCTTTGCTGGCGAGGTCTGTATGGCTTCAGCAAAAACATAATTGCTCAGGTTCAATCACTTAAGCTCAAGATTAATCACTGTCCACCAGACAAAGTAGTATTTAAGCAACTAATGATAAATATATAGGTATATCTATTCAAAATGACACAACAAAACTTGACAGGGTATTGCTTGCCAGGAGGATTTTATTGCTGTAGATTGTGCATGAGAAGTGTCATATGTTCCCTCAAGCGTGGAAGAAGACTCTATTTAGCGAGCTTGTTTGTAATTGAAAGACATGTTGCGGAAGCGATTCCATGATTTTACCCTACTCCTTTACTATCTGTGCACCCATGTGGCAGCAGGTAATTCACTTGAACTAAGTACCTGGAAATTGAAAATGAAACCTTTGCAGGATGTTCAGTCATTCATCTAATCTTCAACAAGTCATCTGCAGCTTCGTCCGTCCTTGCTTGATGTAAAATCAATATAATAAGATAGAAACTTCGGATACCGTATGTGGTTCAAAATAAAATCATGTGCTCCAATACTAAAAACTTGCTACAAGGCATTATGATATAAATATGAATTTACAGGTATATGACAGTTACAAATTAGTTAAGTTATATTTGAATAATGGTAAAATTGTTTGATAGATTTTCTAATTCTCTTACTCCACAAGATAGGAACAATAGATAGGCATGATAGATAGAGTTGATCCTTAACAAGAGTTCTTTAAATCATTGATGACAACCATCCGGTTACTGAAGCAACAGAAAACTAATTGGTAGAGTTTATATGGATACCTTCGTCTACTCGCCGTGGGTAAATGTACGCGAGTGCAATTAAATATGTCGTAATTAAACTTTTCAATGAATCTATTTAGACTGGCGTTCAGTTAATAAACTAAATAATACAAATAAGTTCCGATCAATAATAGAGTCTTTCAAATGTTGTCTCAAATTTAACATTGAAACGCCCATGATTTTCACGTTTGGATTATTTTAAATTATTTTATATTACCTTCTTCTAATGTTAATCATTTAACACGGGAACGCCCAAGATTTGCACTGGAATATTGAATCCCTCGCACACCTGTTGCAGCAGTTAGAAGTTAGCTTCTTCTATAACTTATAAATTCATTTAAATACATCTAACGTCAAAGATGAACAATACAATAATATGAAGTGAAAATAAGATAACTTAAAGATAAAGGACAATGTCTTAGACCAACGGTTCATCATTGCCATCAGCAAACTAATTACATGACCAGGATAGTGAACAATAGCCTATGGGAGAGTTGTAAGTCAGTGAGAGAATTAACAAGTGTCTTGAGGACAGTGAGTCAGTTTGGAGCATATGGAACACTGTGTTATTTTCAATATAATAATACATTAATATCAAAATGCGAGCACTGATTCAAGCATTTTTATTTCACCCATGAAAACCCTGAATAAAGATAGAAAAATCATAACTTTTGAAAGATACTTATCTGACTTTATCCTTTAATTTCCAAAACCCTATGGCCTAATCGGATTTTGAAAGCTGAAAATCAGAAATAATAAGATTTTAAGAACATGAAAGTGACATGTTTTGATTTTGTTTTCTGAAAGCATAATGTTATATGTCAACGTTACAAGATAGAGTCTAAGCCAAGATGCAAATATATCAATCTCTACCTGTCGGCAAATCTAGAATAGAGGAACTTTGATAAACTTCAATGAAATTAACAACATTCACGACTATACCAGCATAAACTGTGATACGCAACTATTACTTAGTATTAACTGTCGTCGTCTTTAGTTTGACAACGATAAGTAAATTATGAGAAGATTCAGTTTCTTTATTTATTACAGTTAACAAATATATTTTCATCCGCAAAATTAAAGTTAGTCATTGAGTAATTGGTACTAGGTACACTGAAGTCCCTGAACCTGTAATATACACCATGTAAATTGGGAATATTAATTCAGTTCGAGTGGTTTTAGATTACCGGGATGAATTCTTTGCTGCATGTTTTGCATGGGAAGTGTCAGAAGTTCCCTCAAGCGTGTAGAACGACTCTACTTATTCAGCATGCTGATAATTGAAAGGTGTTAGGCAGAAGCGATTCCATGTTTTTATACAGAGCCACCAACGTTTGTGCATCCGCGTGGACGTTGATAAATCAATTAACTTTAATACCTGGAAATTTTAAATAAATCATCACGTTAAGCCATTCATGTAATTTTCAGTGAGATGTCTTTCGCTTCTTTCATTCCGGTTTGATTTGAAATCAATATAATAGGATACAGACTTCAGATAAAGATTATCTCGTACGCTTTATAATAAAATAAAAAACACTTGAGAACCTATTAACAATGATGATTAACCTCTATGACCCACTGTTTCAGTGTTGAACTATCAAGCTGGTAATTGTAGTTTCAAAAGAAATACTTAAATATCAGACAATACCTCATGTTTGTCCACGTTTATTGAAATAAATTAGAAGAATTTTACAATCACCGATTGTATGCGAACGGTTCATATTAAGAGGGAGTAGCACAATTTTAAAAAATCTTATTTTCTGACAACATTTTATGCAAAAAATTAAAACTTTAAAGGGTCGAACATCTCATTACTCAACCCTAGTGTGTAGTCGTAGATGAAATTATCAAGTATCAGACAAAAACAACTGTTGGTCAGTTTTGTGTGATCACCTTTTGTAATTTGAGGTATAGAAATGGATTCACATATCTTTACTGAACAAAGTACTTTCCTTTTGAAACTGTTCCTTTTGACCAAACACCATCGTCTTGCAATTGGTAACATATAATTGAGTCTCTGTGAGATAATTTAATCTTAAAACAACGTGCTGCTACACCTTTAACACATAGAATTGTCTGTCATGAATCAAAAGTGTTTAGAAATTTTTTACTTAGCGCTGCGTGGGCCAAATGCATTCGGATCATATACACGCCTCTGTTATCTCTCCGACAATCATAGGCTGCTACTTGTTTTTGAAAGTAATTGGGTTTTTTTTCTTATGTTGTCCTTTGTAAGTTGATGTTGACATAATTGTAATGCAGCGTTAAAATATCTACAATATACAAAAACATAAACAAAAATTAATTGTCTTAGATGGTGTAGACAAATTAAAAGGTTTTGGTGTAGTGTTAATGTTTTCCAATTTTTCAGTGGTGTAGACAAAGTAAAAGGTTTTGGTGTAGTATTAATGTTTTCCAATTTTTCAGTATGAATATTTGAGTGGACGAAACAACGCGATAACTCTATCTTTCATGTTAAAAACTAATTTTCAAATTTGTTGTTATTTTCAAATTATAAAATAGAATCTCAAGTACATCATAGATTTGTTTCCTCCACAACCATTGGTGTCATCTCCATTCATCATAATTGGGGATCTATACCCTGCTCTGGGATATGCAATATTTTAATTGGTATCAAATGAAATTATCTATATACACAAGCAAAATGTGAGCGTGGCTTAAAAATAACCTCAACCGTGTGTACCTGTCCAACTGAAATACTGGAAACTTCCCATAACATAAAATCCCCTAATGTCTGCAACCTTTTTCTGATGAATCAATTTAAATTGACGTGAACTATGAATAAGTAAGAAATCACAATATCTCTAAAATCATCTTCAACTCTTGGCAGAACAAAGTCTGACCTTAAGATATGATATAGCAATTTCTAAAATACATATCAAATTCGCGAAATTAATTGCAATTTTGGATTGCACCCCTCCTCATCGTTAAGAAGACATAGGCAACCTTTGAAATGAATCGGATAAATAGTTTTCCTGCAATCGGTCGGACAAATTACAAGTAAAAAACAAAAAAAATCTGTAAAATTACAAAATATTCCCGGAATTGCTTGAAATTTAACACTAGACTCCTCATTATAGGTTAGAAGACGAAAGCAAAATATGCGGTGGGTCGGACAAAATGTCTTTTGGTGGACTGATTTATTCTCCTTATTGTTGTGATTGTAAAGGTATGCAACGCAGCATTTCAATAACAATAATAAACAAGTTCTTAGGTCGAAAGCAAAAACATATGAAAACCTAAAGTGAGGGGGAAAAAAGTATTACCTAGAGCTAGGAAAGTTAGGAACTGTTATAAAACACACCGAAAATTGTGAAATCCATAATTTATTGTTAAAACAACTGACTTAGAACTACTTCTTTTCTTCCCTTACACAATTACAGGAAGTTCTTAAGACGGAAAAACATACATATTTGATGAAGGGAAATTACTGTTTCTTTTGTGTTAAGTTAGCCTCATAATGTCCCCGTGTCACTCAATTTTGTCATAATCCAATTTGCGATTTGCCAGTTCTGGTTCGATCAGTATATACCAATCGATTCATCAACACTTGTCTCATGTCAATTTAATGTCACTCGTCCGAATGTTGCATCGTATATATGTTCACACATTTACTGTTCCCAAACATGACCTACAGAAATTAGACAATGTCAAGTCAGCTGTTACAATGATCATATCATGGTCCCATTCTGCCTTTCATTTATGTTGTTTCCTCGAAAGGAAACGTTTGGAAACATTATTTTAATACTAGAATACAATGAATCCCCATATGTTTATCATTGAATTAATGAATGCCAAAATCTACTATATCTTTTCTGATAGGTTTGTCATTGCATTGAAAAGCATGAAACCACGGGTAAATTCAAAGAGTCGACATGGACGCTGCTTTTGTTGAGAAATTGTCCTAATGATTTGAAAAATGGCAGTTGAAAACTTCAAATCGACTTCCAAAGATCAAAGAAGTAAAACTCGATATCACCAAATATTATGACTTTGTACATGTTACATCACAACACGTCTGTAAACACAACGCAACGCTACCAAAGGAAGCTTTGAAAATGTGCACGCAGCTGGTTATACAAATAACATTCGTGAATTATTCCAATGCTGGCTTTCATTTCTAATATTCATTAAATACAATCTAAACACTAGACTCGGAATATGGTAAATAACAGAGATTCAGGGTAGATAAAGTGTTTTTGATAAATCCATGAATATATTTGTGTTTGTTTCGGTAACATTTACATTGATTAATCAGTAAAACGGTTACAAGACAAAAAAAACATTTCTGTGTCACTACTGTCTCATTCAGTTAGTATTCAACACATCTTTTCATAAATTTTAGAAGATGTATGGCACTGATGTGTGATAGTTACTTCCATAGTTTTCTAGTTTTGAAATGCAAGGACAGTTTGAACAAATTATCTGTCTATATCCCAATAGGATTCGAAAACTATATTTATACCTTTTGATTGATTATAAATGAAGCAATAATTAAGCCACAAAAAAGTTTTTTTTTATATTCTTCTTGCTACCCCCTGTAAAGGACCTATGTGTGAATGAAGTGTGTCTAAAATAGTGTGTAGCACCTTGGATGCCATGCCATTAGTGTAGCTATGAAACGCTTGGGTGCTAAACAAGAGACACAATGTCAAGACTGTCAATAGCTCTTTCAAGTCCGTGCAAGTCCGTGGACATCAGGATGCTTAATATTATATTGTATTATATTTGTATGATTTTGCAACATTCGGATGTCTCTTTATGTGTTGATAGTGGAAATTCCAAAAGTTTTGATTTCATTCGCTGAGAGTCTGAAAATTGTCAAAAGGGAAAATATTTGGCAACTGTATCTATTATCACTACATTTAACCCCTGTAATCCAAACATTTTCCCAAGAGTAAAAAAAAAACTTGCTCAGACGTTAGACATATGTCGAAAAGAAAAGAAGGTATGAAACTGATAAACAGTAAATGACAGAGTAAGAGTAAGCCTGTTTTATTGACCATAAAATCGAGTTAGATGAAAGAATTGCGGGACATGCCAACACATTTTAGAAGTACATTCATGCACCTTGAGAAATAACTAAGAATTAATAATAATGGAGATATGTCTTGAGCCTCAAGAAATTTAACGTATGTTATAAAATGCGTTGGTTGTGGAGAAGAATATATTAACCAAACGGGAGATGTACTTAGAGCAAGAGTGCGGGTACATTAACAACAAATCAATAGTCAATTTAAGGATGTACCCCCCTTAGTACGCACTTATAAATGCGCAACTACTCAAATCCCCATTTTACAATGTCTCCATAAAGAGCTATGCCTGCTCCTTGTAGGGACACCCAAGGTCGACTAGTAGAAGCCACACTAAATTTGAGTCCTTCTAAAATCTGTTGTCTATATTTCACTATGCCTTTTTAGTATTTTAGAAGGACTCAAATTTAGTATGGCTTCTACCCGCCGACCTGTCAGCTTTGGTGTCCCTACCAGGAGCATGAAAGCTCCAGCTGGCATAGCTCTTGGGGTCTTCGAAGCACGCAAACCACCATACCACGTTAAGGTACTGTTGTAGTAAAATAATTATGCAAAATTAGAGGGGTATTTCTAGGCTTAACTTGGATTTTCAATGAAAAAAAACCCAACAACATATATTTAATTGTTGTAGTTTCTGAATCGATAATTCACTGATGACCTTCATGCAAATCATGGTTTAACGGGGAGGACCCACTATGTGTATACCCGTTCATTGGATTGTCACAGTAGATTTAATGTGGAAGTTGGACACATATGATTTTTATTTTACGGCAATCAATCTTCACATTCATCACATCATTACACATCTCATGTTATTGGTTTACATAAACAAACAAGACAAAAAAAGCTCATTGTAAGCAGGACTTGTGGCACCATAGTAACGTCCATGAGACTAAGGGACGAACATAGCTCCAATTGATAATTTCCTCGACATGTTTCTGAGCAGATCCCTTGTGCTAGTGCGCTTTGCAACATCTTATAACCTCCTTCAGTTAATTGAAAGCGCCGTAGAGGTCAATAGTCGTCATTGGGCTTTGTCAATTTATCCGTGGATGTGACTAAATAATGTAATTACCCTCTAGAAAGGTCATGTTGCAGCAATCTGTTCTTTCATCGACCCTCTCCTGATTAAGGAAATCGATGTCCTACGCTTAGAAAATTACATACTCATCACAGTTTCCCACAATTGGTGATAGGTCGCATGCTCGATGACCTTTTTATGATTATTTTTACAAAAGTGTCGGCACTTGGCATCGATTGTCACGACTGCCACCTCTGTCTTTTGGCTAGTGCTGCCGTTTCGTTATTGAATACATCAAACCGTCATAATGTTATTCAAATGTATTCACACTAATTATTTTATGTTTAATTTGTGACATTCCTATACGTAGATTCAGATGGCAGAAATAACATTATTATCATCTATGAATGATAGAATCGATTGAGAAACAATCATGAACTATTGTAATTGTTCGTGTTATTTGTGATTCTTCAGCCAGGTAAACAATGGAGATACAAACAGATGGCACTTTATCATGGAAAAGCCAAATGTTTCTTTCTTTACTAAATTGTAAAATTACTAAAATGAAACAATATTTTTCAAAATAAGCATCTACTTATTTTGTTTACCGTAGGTTATTTTGTGAACCAAATATGCCCTTTTCAAAAAAATGTTAACATTATGAATAAAGAATTATTGATATTTTAATCTAATCACTGCAGTCCATGACGAGTGTCTTTAGTTTGGTAAAAACGACAACTAATCTGTTGAATTTCTAAAAGAGGAAACTAGATATACTTATTCTGACAAACTGTGGGTTGCAGTAAAGAAGTGAATAGTTTTAGGTCTCCCATGATAAATTCATAAAGTCACATTTTTATTCTTTTCACTAAATCAAACAAGTAGTCAGTGTTATCGTTCCAAAAACCTTAATAAGCTGATGGTTCTTTGGTAGAGTGTGGTAAGCAGACACCAGTCGATGGAAGACAGTTCCACAAGTAGCAATCTATATCATGAAGATGCCACTTTAAGACTGGGATAGTGGAGTTGTTACTCTCTGATACGGATCAACTAATTACTGTAAATACTGAAACGTTTCACATAATAGTCACACTGCCGTTGAATTTAAAAAAAATACTTATGAAGGATATATTTTATATCTATTCCCAGCCTATTTTTATTACAGTCGCTATAGATTCTAATCTATACTAGTAAGTAGTAAGTAATGTTCTTATAAGGCTTTAACCAAAAGTCGCGCTAAGGTAATTGAGTATTTGGTTATCATTGATAAAAAAAATAGCAGGACATCTGGGGTTTGTTGTAAATCACCAATCGATTGCAACGATCATTTGTATCAAAGCACCGCTGAAATTAAGCTGCTTGCGATTACACCAATCGCTTATCAATGACGCTTACGCACATTTTTCTGATGCCACGCAGCAGCTCAACATTTTGATGTTGTTTCGACGGGAAGGTTGCAATAGAATTCAACTTCGACCAAACAAATGAACATTTTGAAATAAATTCCGTAGGTTAATTGTAAAAATAATTCAGATGGATTGTAATTAACAAAAGGAAATTCATGTACATCGATGTATATCTGAAGTGTTGTTTGTCTTAACAGGAGCGATTAATTGCTAAACTTAAACGATTGTTTGTGTGCAACACACCTCTGATTTCATAGTTGACATTGAAAAAGTAGTTCAACTCTTGAAGTCGATTGACGTTAAGTTTTGAACCAAATCAAAAGAACAAACAATGACATGATCTGAAGATGGAAAGTGTTTCGTGAAAAGGGCATGTTGCTTCATTTTCAGGGGCAGACTGTCTGAGACATTTGTTGGCAAATAAACATTAAAGAATTGATTTAAATGTACGTTATTTATACAGTTACAGATATTAAAAGTTTGTAATGCTGACAGCTGATTAAGATGATATAATCTTGATCTGCTGTGTCATTTTGAAAGGTTTTTGTGTAGATTATTTTAGTTAGCATCAAACTATTACAATGAATAGATTACAGTATTACTTATATGTCATAGTTTCATACTAGTCAGTGGTGTAATACAACAAACCATAAATTAAAGTGGTAAAGAGTGTGTTTCACGAATTTGGCATGTGGCTGAAAAAGAAATAAAGTATCATATGACCTGAGTTCAAATAGCTTATCTAACGTTGCATCTAATGGATGCCAGAATTATGATATTTTCTTGTTTTCGATTGTAAGTTAAAAACAGCAATAAAAACGTTAAGAAGTCAAAATTCAGCGTCCATATTGACATCTATTTTCGTTAGATGACTTACTTAGCATTGCCAACCTATGTTTCCAGTTGTGTCTGTTATAAACAGGTTTCCAAACTTACGTTTGAGTCATTGACGCGCTCCATTGGCAGGTTTTCGATCATAAATCTCGCCTTTTTTCCTGTTTATTGTCACAATATTAAATGATTAAGATTGAGATGTTAATTTAATATAGCAACAACTACTTGTCGATGAAATAACAAAATTTATAAAGTTTGTCATATTTGACCCCAACAACCTACTCTGTACCCCAAACGGATATATTAGTCGAATTGGTACTTTCTTGCTAAATCATTACATCGACAACTGCTACAGTAAAGGGGTTAGTAGCCCAAGACAGGAACGAGAGAACTATTACGTGACCTACTGGGCAAACACAACTCACCAAGCATATTTTCAATTCGGTTAATTATTGTATCCAGTTAAGGAACTAACATTATCTTAACCAACACAAATCAAAAGTATTAAGCAATAACAAACTATCGGTAAAAAGTACTCTACTTATCAGAATTACCTGCACCACAGTAAACTTACACTTGATTTATAAGAAAAACCCATTGTTATTAAAACTTACTCTCATTAAGAAAATACACACTCCCACTAGCTTAAGTAGAAGGAATAAGCACACCGGCACCAACATACAAAAGCTCTTCATCTCAGTAACGTAGTGAAGCCTATCGATCGTCTGTAAGTGTGAGAGGCAGGAGAGCAATTGGAGATGATAGCTCCAAATTATGCTTTCCTCAACACGTTTCCTAACAGATCCATTTAACCAGTGATCTGTGCAACATGTGAAGTCCTCATTCAGTTAATTAAATGATCTGGACGATTCAATAATCATTAAAGGGGATGGATTAGATTGACTATGTATCCGTGGATGTGACTAAGTATTGTAATTGAACTACAGGAAAGTCCTGTTGCGGCAATTTGTCTCTCAAAGGACCTTTTCTTATCGATGTCCCATGCTTACGAAATTACTCATCAATAATGATCGTGTTTTCTTATCATGTTAACATGTGCATGTTAAAGAAGTATGCATGGAAATTTTGCTGCAATATTCATCAATGTTAAATTTCACTTGAGCTTAAATGCTGGTTGTTATCAAACTGACTACGGGGTGATTGTTCACGTTTACAGGGCATGATTTCTGTCTTGCTCACTTCAAGTTTACATTTTGTATAAAAGCTAAATTATTAAGTTAATATGATTGAATTTCCCCTATGAATTAATTTCATATGTAAAAGATTCCCTGTCTTCTAAACTACTTTTATTACACATCTCGTCTTTATTGCTTCTTTCTGTGACAATCCTTCATACCATTTAGTGTTACAATCAAGAATGTCAGAAATGCCAAATGTCAAGTCAACCTCACACAAACATGCAGTTACTTCAACATTTAACTTTCTAATATTTTAGACAGGACGTCTCGTCACCCCACGTGCTTTTGGCACTCTAATCTCCAATATAGTCAAGACCTGAGGACATTTAGTCAGTTTAATATACTGGGATTATATATATAACACTGTGACAGTGACAGCAGGGTGCCGAGTTAAGTATTGTAAATACCCCTTTGGTCAGTAAATGTTTGATACTTAAATGTTTTTACCCCTTGGCAATACAAAGCAAAGAAGTGGTTTCGATTAAGGAAGTGTATATTTCTTTTTGAGGAACTGGACATTATGAATTCTGAATAAAGAAACTGCCAATAGCAGAGAATAAGGATTTATTGGTAATTTTGAAACAGTTGTGTTGCCGCAAAGAAATGTGTTTATGAAGTTGGTTTTCCATTTTCATTTCCATGATAGCAGGGAAAGAATGTATATAGACTTTAACTATGATATGACGAGTGAACCTTCCTTGTCTTTAGCTTATGAAGTAGTATCAGTTAAGAAAGTATAAATGTACAACATTTTACATGTTCATATTCCACATGTGTTGCTTTTATCCACTTACAACGAATAAAGCATGTTGTCTAAATACTATGAACTAGGTAAACAGGTTACACTTTTCAATTAATCATATCAAAATTCTAACGATTAAGGACAAATAAAAGTTTAAAATTGTATATTGAGAAAAAGCAGATTCATAAGGAAAAGTTGTTGTAAAACAATTTACATACGGATAACATATGAATAATGTAGTCAGTGTGTCTTATGTTAATACACTGAAAAAGCAAAGGGTTTAATGACATCTTAATCAATAATTCTTTTTATCATATATTGGGGGGTGTTACCGGTGCAATAAACCCATCTTGTAATCATGTTATCAGAACCCTAATAACAATGCAAATGAGGGTAACTAGAGAATTTTGCGTCAACCATTATAACATGAAAACGCTATAACATATACCTAAAGGAGCTACTGGTTCACGGGTCGTTTGTCTCCAGTAGGCGTCAACAGATTAAACACAGTTTCAGCTGAAGCCATCAATTCTCACAAAAAGGGATCGGTTTAAGACAGCTGCTGGACCCGGAGTTGTTACTCTCTGATACTGACCTGGTAGGGCTCCTGCGACTAATTTCTTAAAAAGCTGGAACGGTTCACATTATTTATGGCAATACCAAACAGGGAGGTGGTTTTGAATACGGAAGTGTGCATGTACATTTTAAACATTTTTGTCGAAAACAATGGACACTTTCTACATAATTGTCAATAAAAGAAGATACAACAGATGATTGGGGCGCCACAAAAATTGTAGTCAGTATAACTAGTTTTAAAAAAAAATTTATATGAAGTTGCTGCAACACTTTATTTGATTTATTCACTATATCAAAATTCTAAAAGTAAGGAGGCATAAAGATGAAAAGAGGAAGCCTAAAATGATTTTGAAACATCTGAACAACATTTAAGAGATTTAAAAGGCAATTACATCTGAACACCATATTCAAGTCAGCAATCACATAATAATAATAATAACAAATCACATATAAATAAGTCGAGTCCAGTTTATCGAAAAATTAAATCTACATAATAAAACTAGTTAAAATGCTGAACATTTGTAATTATTACCTACGAGGGCAAAATTTTGAGGTTTTTATATTTCATACAATGATTGTTAATTGTTAATTATCAGAATATAATTGCTTTGCCCATGCCATACTTTGTTTACGACATTCGCTCGCTCACTAATATCTAGGCACTCGTGTAAACAAAATATGCCATGGACACTCATATAATAATCTCTTTGTAGTGCACTTGGTTATGTAAAGTCACAGTTTGCAAAATATACGATATTAATTATTTAATTTCTGAAAAGAGATGAATGCAAATACTATCTACATAGTTGGAAATGATAACAATTGAAAATAGAAGTAGGTTTAATGATAAGTTAATATATAAAACAATAATTTTCATATAATTTACTTTTTAGTTGTCATTGAGGGCAAAACGTATGATAAGTCACCACATGAAACTTTCAAAGAGAATGGTCAATGGATTGTGACAAATACGCGCCAATGTGAGGAACACAGTCTCAGCAGAAGCCATCAATTCTCATAGACGAAATCAGTCGAAGACGGGATGCTGATGTTAAGACTCTGATGCTGGTCAGGTGGTAACCCTGCGACTAATCACTATAAACACTGGAACATTTCAAGTGAGAGTTATCCAAAACACTATCGTTAAAGGGTAACTTCGAACGTCATAATTCAATATTGAAATGTATTTGATGCAGATAACAAATGAACATTCTGACACATTCCATTCTCAATAACGTTTTGGCCAACCAATTCCTGCTTCATACAACGTATTCTAGAATAGATATTTGTATTTGATATTTTAATTTAAGTGACATTATAAATAGTAGGATTAGTGACCACTTATCTCAAAATACGGAAAACATTTAAATATTTTTCTCCAAAAAAACCCCAGAATTTGTACCTCATGTATCCTTTGCTCCTCCCTGGCCCGTTGGCCCATTATGTACCATGTTTATCATGCTTTTGAACTACAGAGCCGCACATAAATAGTGTACTACATCTTTAAATTGTGTACATTTACTGTGCATTAAAGAATGCTCCGAACAACTTTGTTTGCATTCTTTCATCAGTTTTTTTGGGTAAAATTCTATGTTCGCCGAAAAGGTTACCAAACGTGATTTAAATGACAAGTGGTTTTCATCTTGTAATGAATCAAACTTCATTCATAGTACGTGGAAATAAATAAGATTTTCGTTTCTAAAAGGATAACGAACACGAAATTTACAATAAAAACGAGAAGAGCTTTATATTTTTGTACTTTTGTACTAGCAAGTTTCTTGAATTTTTATTTACAATAAGTAAGAAATAATTTATTTTAAGCATGAGCACGTCAGAAAATATATATAATTTTTTTAATTATTATTTTTACATACTGTAATAAATGTTAAATTAAAAGTAAATTCAAGTCTGAATAGTAAGAATTGTTAAGGTGAAAATCATGTGATTTAATAATCCCTCTACTGGAGGTCGTCTAAAACTTCCTTGTGTCATTTTCAGTTATTTTCTTTTATGAAACATTGCTCGTCATAGTTTTATTTATCTTTTTGCCATGGATGAATGCCGAGATGAAACAGATCTAAGCTCTCGACAGGACTGTGATTGCTAAATCAATTTTTGCCTTAATTACACCAATTTTGATTGTGATATGCAAATACAGAAAGCAAGAGCAGGTGCTTGCCTAATTAAAGTTTTAGAAATTTGACTATAAAACAATTGTAACCTAGGTGAATGAGTGAAAATACGACTATAGACTGTCACCTTGAATCTTATGAATATGAAACACAAAAGGATTGAAAGAGTTTTCAAAACCTGAAACATAATAATATTGCCAAATATTAGCCTGATCTTTGTATCATCATAGGTGTGTCCTGCAGGAATAGACAGAAGGCTCGTGAGATCAGCATCATTGTCACTGACATCAGGTGATTAATGCTAATTAGGATTCCCTCTAGTGACATGCTTCAAGACATTTAAGACTCATGCTGATAATTGGAAGCTTCTGCCTGATACCAAGTTTTTGAAATAGCGGGGCACTTCCTACCAGTGACAGTAACACTATTCAGCAATGGTTCACAATTATCTAAAAACCAATCTCAGTTCCATTTCGTAAGTGCCAGCACTAGGAAACCTTTTCATAAAATGTAAGTGCTGTAAGTGATTTCGTAGTTTTAAAATGTTACAGAATGTGAATGAACTATAAACAATGTTTTAAACAATATCAGTGTCAATCTTTTAATCATTTAATTCATGACAAACGTGTTCTGTTTTGATAAAGAGACTGGCTTCTGGAAATGAAATGCTTGTTCATAATACACATGAGGAAATTAAAGCGAAAAGATATCATTACACACTCAGTAATATAGATAAATATATATATATATATATATATATATATATATATATATATATATATATATATATATATATATATATTAAATATAACATACTTCACATAGTCTGTTGGGTTTTGAATACCATCAAAATTTGCGCCAGTCTATGCCAATTTAGTACTAGCGTACCTAGAAGAAAATCTCTATACTACCATAGAGGAAAAATTCGACAAGAATTTTGCAAATGAATTCATCTCAAAATGGAAAAGATACCTTGATGATTGTTTCACATTTTGGGAAAAATCTAAAGGGGACATATACCAAATATATGACACTCTACAAAACATGCATCCCAACATCAAATTCACAATGGAAACAAGTGAGACAGAATTACCTTTCTTAGACATACTTATCAAGAAGGATAATACTCACATCATAACTGATATTTTCCATAAGGCAACAGACACAAAACAATATCTCCATTTCAAAAGCGCACATAAACGATATGTCAAAACAAACTTGCCCTATTGTCTAGCTAGACGTGTCTGTGCCATAATTAGTAATGAAAACCTCAGGTCTCTAAGATTAGAGGAACTAAAATCTTCACTATTGCAGCGAGGCTATCCAGAACCTCTTATCAAAGATGGAATAAATAAAGCACAGGCACTCACTCTAGAAGAGTTACGTACTCCTAAAGATAAAATAAATGAGGACCAAAACACAATCGCTTTTGTGACAACACATAATAAAAACAATGCGGAATTATTCCCTGTTATACATCGGAACTTACCGATGCTTAGTCAAGACAAGAGGTTAGGCCAAATGTTGAAAAGAAATAAAATCATTAAAAGCAAAAGACAGCCAAAAAATCTTAAACACATCTTAACAAGGGCTAAATATGATGGTATTCAAAACCCAACAGAAAGACCTTCAGTTTCCAAATGTTCAAATATAAGATGTGGCACATGTCCCCATTTATTAGAAGGCTCGTCTTTCAAATTTGACAATGGCAAAACATTTGAAATAAAATCAACTTTGATTGCAATTCAAAAAATGTCATTTATGCAGTAATGTGCCCTAAGTGTAAAAAATCCTATATTGGTAAAACTGAATGCCGACGAAATAGAGTAACCTTACACAGACAACACAATAACGATAGCAGATACCGCTGTTTATTTGTAAATAAACATCTTTCTACTTGTGCAAATGGTGATTTCAAAATATTTCCTTTCTATAAATTATTTCATAAATCTAACATGGGCAGTGTCTCAAATGCACTTTTACGACTTGAAGAGTCCTTCATTGACACCTATAGACCCTCACTAAATAAACAATGAGATGATTACCCTTAAATCACTGACATATATCTCTAACTACAATTGAGCTATTTAAAAACAAAAGGGATTATGTCACATTAACATATTGCTCAAGGGGTAAACTCATAAGAGAGTGATTGTGTCAATCAGAAGACCAACAAGGAAGAACCATGATGTCACCTGATTAGCATAATTTACAATATATCCTTGTACATTGTGCGTATATTTTGTTATAAAAACGCTTGTAATGCGATGTTAACGATCATATCGTTTCATCCCTGATGAGTCAATACTATTGACGAAATACTAGTATCGGATTAAAATGATTCTTCAAACGACTATGTGAAGTATGTTATATTTAATCTATATGTGACCTTGCGTTTGAACCAATTCAACTTTTCATATATATATATTAACAAAACGGTCTCACCTGATAAACAAAGTGCGTGACCACAGTCGTGCACTGTTATTGAACAACTTTGGATTCTTTCCCATCGATGGTTTGATTCACGCACTACTTGATCATATTCGTCGTGTTTGTTGCAGTGTAAAGACAACCAATGTTGTCACAGCAACATGTGTACATACTGAATACATAAATATAACACATGACTGAAGTGTCTCTGCAGAAGAAACTTACATGATGTTGTTTCTAGTGGAAGTTGTTTTATCTTACTGCTTTTCTATACATATCTTGCTATATACTATGAGTCATTAGTCAACTTATTAAAATTACTTAACGGACAATCCATGATATCATTAACAAATGACAGTGACTGTGTGAATCATATTGAGTGGCTGCTCAGCAGTGCTGGGCAAATAGGCACAAAAAGGGCAGAAACACACTTGATCAACCAAGACGTTTGAACGTAAATGTATATATCTTTAACCTGCTGTATGTATAAGATCAATCTCAAGGTTTGTGATTGAGTTTCCTACTTATCTATTTTTTACTATGGTGCTTCTTGCATGTCCTGCATGTGGATTATACATTGATTACGCGTAGCTTTTGTACCAAAACATTATTACCAATAAGGAATAAAATGACATATTACATTCTTTGTCCAATTGCAAGTTATTTTCCTCACAAAGAAAATTTTTAAAATCACAATAGTGCGAGGCTAAAAAGAGGAATAACTGCTTTATATAAATTTCGAGTTGTTCTTTAATTCAAGTTTATTTTGTATAGCTTGCAAAACCTATAGCATCATAATGGTAAGTCCAGTCGTATTTACATTTTTACGTTTTGTTCATGTTTGAAAGTCATCAGAAATAATATATATGTCATTTACCCCTATTTTCGAGATGCCACATACAAACATTTGCTACCCACAGAAGGTTTCTCAAATATTGACAATGGAATGTAGGTAAATACATCGAAAATATTCTTTTGTTATATATAATTATGTGAAATTGCTTCTTTAATACATATGTAAGACGTTCGCTCATTTTCATCTTATTTAACAGAAACAATGTAAAAAGTAGAAAGGAAAAGAACCTACCTCAATAGGTGTGTACAAAACATATTGAATAGTGAACATTCATAAAGCATTTCATCACTGATAAGAATACATGTGTTTTCATTAAAACAGTAATTTAAAACAAGTTAATTGGGTAGGATAGTAAGAAAATGTCAATGTATATACACGATACATATTGTTATAACATTGAGATAACTGTAATAACGGTTATAAAATGTTTCTGCTCACCATCATCTTTGTTATTATTACTAGTAGTATTAATAAAATGATAGTTAATGAGAACTGAAGCGTTACCCGTTTCCATTTTCAGTGACGCATCATCTAAATAGCATGGTCAAGGAGTTGTGCTGGTTAGATCTACCAGGGAGATAAATACCATGTTTGTGGGAAAACAGTCATCAACCTTTCAATGCAAATTGACGTCCTTCAATCAAGTAGCATGCAACACAATTAAAGGTTTTGATACCATTCATTACGGTCATGGATGTCAAAACATCTGTAACTAAAATTGTCTTTAATAAGATAATTATTATTTTATCAAGACACCCTATCACATCTAAGTCAGCTTTATTCCATCCTGTTTAATTGACTGGCTTTTTGGCATGAATTAAGTTTATTTCCCCCGTTTAGACTATGGCACGAAATAGCTCCAATATTATTTAATACCAAACTACCAATGAACATTACAGACATTGATATACAAATTATGAATAATATAAGCAATGGGAAGGAATTCAGAATTGTTGGTGTCTTTGTTGGAATTAGAAAAGCGTTCAATTTTGTTTTCGTGATTGTATTACATTTATTACATCTTTAACCTTTAAATTGTCTCCATAACATAATTATATATAGACGCATCGCACGGTGAGACTTAAGGTGTTCTGATTAATTCATTTTTTAACTTATTACCTATCTATTATTACTATCATAATGAAAAAAAAATACCAATATAGTAAAGCCTAATATTTACATACTATATATATTTTCAAAAGAGTTCGATACCAAAGAGAAGAACTGATCAACGTGTAATTACTTAATAACTTAATAGGTCAAGCACTGTTATCAAAATGACTGTGTTGTAAGCTTCCATACTGTGCCAAACGTTCCCTCTTGTTCATATAAATTGTGAGGGTATAAATATCCAATTATCTACTGATAAATGAGAAAATGAAGCTCACTCGCCATAGGATTTTTCTTTCAGATTACACAAAATGTTCATTTAGTACATTGATAGTTGTTGTCACAATTTACAATGAAATAAATACATTATTTTTTGCTACATGTCGGAGATCATTAAAAACTTCAAATTAAGTAGAAATTCGAACTACATTTAGAAGTGGCAAACAAAAAACAACATTATTTTCTTGATGAAATTATTTGTTTTGAAGATACACAACGTGTCCTTATAAATATCATGTCATATATACTTTGAATAAGAAAGTTGCAATATGCAAAATCTTAAAGTCAAAGGTTTTCCAGTTCTTAAGGTTAACCGTTTATGTCACAAGGGTAAAATACATTTATGAGTTAAAATAACTAATGCAACAAGTGATTCCGATTACTTATTGGAAATTCTTCAAAATTGTAAACATATCCACACGAGTGTAACTTATCAATGCATATTGCCTGGTCATGAGCTTCAGGGCTTGATGTAGGCCAAGCCTTCTTTGATTAATAGTTTTCAACCAATAACCTGCCAATGCCAAGTGATAGATTACAGCAACTGTCAATATTTTGAAGCGCATTCAATGAATACTGAATTTCTTTCAACAATTGATTACCAAGCTTGAGTATTTTACTTTGGCAACTGAATTTCAATTTAATAAACGCTTTCAAAACGTGAATGATCAGGTAACGGTTATGATCTTGTGAATGTTGACCTTCATGATCTTTGCTTTTCTGAAAACTTACATTGCTCAATTAACTCATTTGAAAATTCTCATGTCAAACACAATGGAGTATTTAATGCAAACTTCAAAGGCAATGGTTCAGTGTCAATGGTTAAGACATCAATACAAAATTTATATCCTTCGTTCTTTGCCCGCATATCTGCCAGACATCAATCAAGGACATAATTTGATTTTATTTAAGATTATATTCATATATATTCTATCAATGTTTTTGCCATTCCTAATCACACGACTCTTTAAAACATGTGATCCCTTTTTGGAAAGAGGTCAATATCAATCTACTGCCGAATTTTGTAAATATCATACGATTATCTCCTAATGGAGATAATAAAAATGATGATTATGATCATGATCAAGATGCACCTTACACTGATGGGAGAGTGATTGCTATTGCCTGATAAATGATTAAATTGATTTTGTCTGTGTTTTTGTACTAATCATTGTATGTATCCATGTAGTGTTACCCAGAGGCCTATAGACTTGACTGAAGTTGATGATGATAATGAACAAAACTACATTTTCCTGAATGAATCGATTTTCGAGGACAGAAAAAGGAGGTAAATACAGAAAATGACATACTGCTGGCGCTCAGAATGATTCATGTACATATGATCGAGTGTTTGTTTCAAAGTTAAGCATTATAAGGTAGATCATACCCAAGTTCCGAAAACAAATAATTATATCACTTCAAACAAGTAATGGTCATTTGCAGATCTCTGAATGAGTTGGAATATATTGCTGTACTGGAAATGTTTCTTGTTCTCGACCAAATCCTTTAATGATTAACAATTCTAAAAGTATAGTCATTCTACACTTTTTATAAGAATGTGTGACACTTATCATTGAATTTCTGTAGCAACCCAAGTCCATAATATCGTGCATCTCGTTTTGAAGGAAAGACATAATCCAGTGCTAGTGCCTATCACTATTATGGATCTAAACTCAAACCAGTAGTAAACAAGCTGCAGATCTCCAAATAGGATCAGATAGATGACTGAACGTTAAGGAAACGTTTCGTTTTCAATTTCCAGGGACTTAATTCAATTGATTTACTCTCCTTACACATTAATGCACAAACGTTGAAAGCACCATATAAAAACATGAAATCGTTTCTGCACCAGATCCTTCAATTATCAGTAAGCGTTAAAATGGAAGATTCATGTATGCTTGAGGAAGCTTTTGACACATAACATAAAAAAAACTACAGCAATGAAAAGTCCAAAAGGTAATTTAACACCAGATTAGATTGTTTTATACACCGCTACGAATTGGATAGGGTTTATAAGTTTAGCTGTCCGCCTGTCTGTGCGTCTCCATAATTCAAAGGGACGGTTTTTAGACGGTTATAAGATACGATAACCAATTCGGTGTTTGGTGTCAGGGTATCAAAGCCATGGGCCTGAATTTACGTAGCTTCTAAGAACTTTCTAAAATCACTATAAAAAATTTGTTTCCATAACAACATCCTTAACTATTAAGAAAATTCTTTTAAAAAACATTTTGTAATTAGATGTTTTCTTAACCTTAGGTAACGTCATTAGGACACTTAAATCCTTAAGAAATTTCTTAAATCAAATGAATTAAATAAATTTGATCGTTTATTGTAAACAGTTTTACACAATTATGAATACTTTTACATATTGATTAAATTCATTTAGATAAATATATTTCGTTGTAATCAAGACCAAATCATTATGAAATGTACTCATCAATTATTGTAAACATATTTTCTAAACTTTTCATAGTTCCATAATAATTGTTAACTTTTCACATTTCTAATATCTAAGATTTTTCAGAAAAAATCCCTTTCAATGTTGCAGCTAATGGTTTTCCTAATAATCAATGTATATATGTGTATAAATATTTTAATCCAAATTTATGGATTGCCTTTAACCAGGATCATGTTAACTCCGACTGCTATAGCTTTTTGGGTTCCTGAAGCAATCAAACCACCACAACACCATAAGGTATTGAGACAAGTGCTTGTCTAATTATATAATATCTGGGTTTAACACGTGGTCCCATTGATTTCCTCTGAATAGAATCAGGTCAGGGGCAGCTCGTGGTTGTTTATTGAAAGTAAATATCACACAATTGATCATTTTTTCCATGTATTTTTAATAAATTGCTCATGGTATTTGCACTGGTGATCGTCTCTGCCATATGTTGTTAATCAATTGTTCATGTCATTTACACTGGAGGCACTTCTCTTCTCGTTCTCGTTCACAAGTCAAGGTGTGAAGTGAAAAGGTCTGGCAGCAGGGATCAGAAGCAGAGCCCATACTATTTCAGCTTATGGTGATATTGTGAATCATGATTCATATTTGATAAATGAATTTAGCTAATATATTTGTATTATGGGCTAGAACATGAAACCAATCGACATATTGATATGCATATTTCAGACATCATTTTACATTCGTTACAGGTAGCACCGCTAATATCATGTATTCAACGTATCAAAGAGGGAGCACTTGTTAAAATGACCAACAGTACAGTTAAATGGAACAGTAGAATGTCCTTGTGGTGTAGGCCTGGTTAACCTGTGTCTTCTTTATTCGACAAAAACATGCAAAAGGCTTTGATACTTAATTATCTTAACTCAGATTGAAGGAGCTTTATTTGATATAAACATTCTGTTTGATTAAGAGAATAATTACCTGAAATACTTTGTTGCTCATTCAAGCGTGTAGGAAGACCAGTTTTGAAATATGCCTTGGCAATTTGGTAGATTTATAGTTCATATTTTTTTCCCTAAATTTTAAAACAATCTATCAATTGCGGAAAACTCACACTAGAAACTGACTTTCCCGTATGATGATTAAAGATGTTCTTTGTCCAGCAGGTTTTGCATTTTTGTGGGAATGTTAAATAGTTAAATGTGACTATTATAGGGGATTTAAGTGTCAAACACAGTGTAATAATACCAGTAGTTTAGCAATACCGAGAGCGGAAGAACTGATTATTATTCAGAGATGTATTTAAACTGCATACCTTTCTCCTGGAGATCTATCATCCTCTGTTTGCATTACACCAGTTAGCAATGGTCTTAATTCTATTACTAGCCTGTCAACCATAACTATATAAATAATTAAGGAAACTGGATTAAGTTATTCTATATTCTATATTTATATCAGCCAAACCTTACTTATCAAACCTTTCAGAATCCGTGAAGACACACACCAGAATCTGCCATTAGCCCAATGACGATTATGTCGAGCACGTATTGCCAATATATTTCTATGATTTATGTCAAATTAGTATTGCCCATCAAGGGAATATAAGTTTTTTCAGGCATGATTATTACCTGAATTGTGTTGGTAAAATAAGCTACTACATTTTGACTGTCAACATGTATTTTGGAATACCACTTACAGTCAATTCCTCAGTAGGTAACACGTTCATGTTATAAGAACTGATCGTTCAGTGTTCTTACGTCCCAGATTTTGTGTTCATCTGTTACACATTTAAACCATTGAAGATGCGTCTGATATTTTAACTACAATGTCTGGCTGCATTTATATAACTTAACATTTCAGGAACGATTGACAAAATAACAGACATCCAACCTTAAATATGAACTTTTCGTATTTGATTTGCTCGGTATACGTAAATGAGCAGTTATGCCTTTAAGATCCTAATGAAAGCCACGTGTATGGCAGTCAATTCGTTCATGAAAAGGCCGTCACCTGACAATAATGATTGATAGCTGTATAGATTACCACGACTGTCAATACATCCCAGTGAGTCTAATGAATATTCCAATTCAATCAAACGCTCGTACATTTTAGAAGCTCAAAATTTGTACTCAGAAATTGTTTACTGACTTTTGTAACGTGAATAAAGAGGAAATGATTTATGCTGTTTCAATCATGGATGACTAAGCAACACAAATTTAAAATGAATATCAAATGTAAAGTAAACAAATGTAAAGTGGACAATAAGGTAAGGTGAGATGAGTTGAGGTTTAACGTCGCTTTCAATAGTATTTTCACTTATACCGCAATTCCTAGTAATATTGCAGGTAGAAAGCGCGCTGAAATTCAGTGTAGCATTGCACCTAAACCTTACTGCAGACAGTTCTCTACTGCAGTTTCCGAGCTCCTAGCGGAATTCGAACCACAGTTCCCTTGATCTAACTACGGCGTTATCTCGCCCCCCAAAATGTATGAGGAGTGATGTAGAAAATTGTGTCTGCCACGACATTCATACAACAACTATGGTAGTGGAATGTTGTAGGTTATTAATAAAGCTCAAAAAGTCTAAAAGAAAACTTATTTTTGAAATATGTATGTTCATCTTAAAGACAAGATATCCTGTATTACTACTTCTTTATTGTATAATTATTGTATAATTCACGGCGTTTGGGAGTATATGCTTACTCTTTCATCAGGTGGGATGTAGGGAATATGAAATGGGGTACATAATAACCATAAAAAGTAAATATTAAACGATAGTGAGGAAACCTAATTTAATACATGTGGATTTGCACTTAAAACATGAAGTAAGTGAACACTAGAGTAACCAAAGGGATGTAGGCTATATTGAAGTAGAGCGTGTCATTGGTAATACATTGAAGGCTGGATGGACAATTAGATCGGTAGAATATGAGGATTGTCCATATCAGGAGCTCAGTTAACTTTGATCTAATGGAATAAAAAAAATATAAACTCTTCAAAAAAAGAAACTTGACATTCATACGAAATTGATTTTTTCGAAACGGGTCAATTTTTTCCATGATACATACCTGTCATTTAAAATAAGGCTTGCTCAAAAGTGTAAATTTACCAAAAGCAATGGCCCAAAAAGTTTACGTTGTGTTCAGGGACGAAAACGAGCGATTCGTCCAAATTCATTTTCTGCCAAAGCACGTGCAGCATGGGATCATGAAGGTTTACATGCAGACACGCTTTAGGGGTAAAAAAAAAGCCATATCAGCCGCTGTTCATTCAGACTACACAACATCGGTACAGTGACCTGAAGAATGCCAAGACTGAACAGAGCGCAATGCAACAACGCTATTGGCAGACTGCAAGCAGGAGCGACGCAGCGAGATGTTGCAACACACTTTGGCTTGACAGACCATCTCTTCGTTGTGGACCTGTTTCAACACCCAAAACAGCGTTGATGATAGGCCAAGGTCAGGCAGACCAAGGGTGACTACTCGGGCCCAAGATCGGTACATCCGACTGCTCCACCTTCGGGAACGCACTAGGACAGCAACGTCAACAACAACGCAGATACCAGGCCTGCGTCAAATTTCCGACCAAATGGTATGCAACAGGCTGAGAGAGGCTGGACTTTTTCCACGATGACCGGTTCGACGTCCCGTTTTAACGCAACGTCATCTGGCGGAAAGTCTCCAGTGGTGTCAACAGAGGATGAGATGGGTGCACGTGCAAGGTGGAGAACCGTTCTCTTCACTGATGAGTCCCGTTTTCTGCTTCGACGAAGTGATGGACGAGCATGTGTATACCGACGTCGTGGGGAACGTTATGCTGCCAACTGTGTTCAGGAGGTTGTCCCATTTGGAAGTGGGGGTGTCATGGTGTGGGCCGGATTCGTCACGGTGTTAGGACACCCCTTGTGCATGTTGTGGGTAACCTCACAGGAGTACGGTATAGGGACTTGATCCTACAGCCTTACGTTATTCCTCACGTCAACGTCCATGGTGGTCTTTTTCAGCAGGACAATCCTCGACCACATGTTGCACGTGTTTGTCAAGACTTGTTACAGCGTAACAATGTCCACACATTGCCATGGCCAGCCAGGTCACCAGATTTGTCACCAATTGAGCATCTCTGGGACGAACTGGATCGACGCGTGCGCAGTAGGAATCCAGTACCCCAAACACTTCCAGGACTTCTTGCAGCACTTCAGCACGAATGCCAGAACATTCCACAGGCTGTGATTGACAACTTGATTCCATCCATGGGTCGTCGGTGCCAAGCAATAATCAATGCCAATGGTGGCCATACCCGATACTGACATTTGTGCACCCCTGTGATGTTGAAACACTTGTTCATTTCAAGATCATGCTTATTCTGAATAAAATTTACTGAAGAGAGATCTTCAACCAGCGTTTTAGTTTCCATTTCAATCTTTAACTTGCATCTGTGGTCATTATATTGAACTTTGAAAGTCAGTGTCAAGTTTCTTTTTTTTTTTTTGAAGAGTTTAGTTCAATAATCTCTTATAGAAACTGCCATCACCTGACTATATATATTATCGTGGTGGAGTGGCGTGCGTGCTTTAGATACTCCGAGAGCTATGCCAGCCGGAGCTTAAATGCGCCCGGTAGGAACACTGAAACTGAAACTGGATAGGTCGACGGGTAGAAGCCAAACCCTTTGGCTCAAAGGGAGAACTGGTTTTCATCTCGAATTGCATTAAATCTACAAAAAAGACCACCATTGACGGATTGTCAGCACCTCACTTCTAAAGATTATTACAATAAACAAAAGACGAATGCTTAGATGCTGTTACGTTCAACGGTTTTGCCTTACTCTGTGTAGGGACTCAACCAAAATCCCAGTCCTAATATTTTGTCATGACTGTATAAAGAACATCTTTTTAACTTCATGAACAGAAAATATATAAGCAGAAGTTGAAACGATGAGCCGCTATTTATTACAATGTAGGAAACGCTTAGGCAACAGTTTGCTATTACTGCATGATTACTTGTGTCTTCCAAATTCAATTCCTTAGATAAGTATATCAGTAGCATTCTACTTTTTACCACTAAGAATAAAGGTTATTATATGGAACAGTTATTGATAGAAGTAGGATTGTGTATGAATACCTGTGAATTAAAATAAAATATAAATATTACATTTGAAAGGATAATATGAGTGTTTCAATGTATATATTGAATACATGCTGGTAAAATATTGATATAACTGTAATGATCACCATCATTCTTCTTAATTCCCACAAGGGGGTCATTCTAAACGAGATATCAAAACATCCATTGCTAAGACTGTTTATATCAACCAAGAAGATAAATATCACGTGCGTGGACACACAGTCATCATGCTTTCATTCTAAACATTGAAAGTCTTCAATCAACTAACACGCACTGCAATTGAATTAAAAGGTTCGGAAACCATGTATTACGTTCATCGAAGAATTAACTTCAACATCAACAACTGACATGTTACTCCTCTAATCTGCACCGCAAAGCCTAAAACAATGAGTCATTTCAAAATATTAGATATTTCAAAAACAAAGAAACGAAGAGGCATCAATTACCCATTGTGGTTATTTAATAAAAACATTTTTTTATCTTAAGAGATTGTTCAAAGCGAGTCATGCTTAATTACCAGTTTGACCAAGTATATAAAGCATAAGATTTATATGACTGAAGGTTTGCTATTAAATTCCTATAAGAAAATTAAACTTTGTAATGTGTTCCAAGTTCGAATTCGTCTGAGTCCTTCTCAGCGTATGTAGCATCACCTGAATATTATAACAAGTGGAACGAGACAAACATATTTGAACTAAGTCCCGTATGTATATTGATAATAATAAACATATGAATGGATTATCTTAGTCAAGTCATTGACAGCCTATGATTGCATCCTTAGTGTCCGCAAATTAACAACCTTAATCTGATATTTCCAAATATCATAACCCTAAATGAAGAAACTGAGCGATCTTGTGAATTGGATGTTACATGACTTCAGATGACGAGTCAGATTGAAAGGATGAAACATGTGATGAAACTATATTTGAAATATTCAGATGATAGTTGAATGACATTATTCTTAAACCTCTTACTAAATAGATAGAATGGTGAAGGCAATAATGTGATGGCTTCTTAACTATTTATAAGTGTATTTGATAGTTTTGTTACATGCTTATAACAGCTTTATGTATTATTCATTAACAAAAAGCGAAGAAGTTTGATTTGGCTCAAAAGAATTTTGCAATTAACACTATAGAATAGAGTACAATTCATTGGAATAACTTCCCATGCTGAAGTTACCATTTGGGTCTCTTAAGAGATTTGGCTTGATATAAAATACAGATTATTTTATATACATATATATATCTAATGTGGTTGATAACGACTGGAACAATCTTACAAAAACGCTTACAAAATATAAAACACATAACATTCTACTTGACCCGAACAATGATTGTGATATGATCACATGTCACATCATTTTGGATAATTTTTGGTAACAAATATACTAACTGAAGAAAGAGGTGTCCAACAACACAACAACTTTAGGTCAGAAAACATGTAATAGGCACTGTAACTTTGGAAATTTCTTTTTTTAATTTGAAAATGATCAGTGGAGATAGGTGTTAAATTACCAGGATGGATATCTTGCTGGATGTTTTGCATAGCAAGTGTCTAAAGCTCCGTCAGGCGTGTTGGGGGGATTAACTGGTACAGCTAGCCGATAATTGAAAGACGTGGTGCAGAAAATATTCCATGTTTTTATAATGAGTCTTCAACGTTTGTGCATTGGTGTGGACGGGGATAATTCAATTGAAGAAAGTACCTGGAAATTGAAAAGGGATTTTTTTATTACGGTCAGACATTTGTATGATCCTCAGTAAGGTACCATTACATTCTTTCAATCCGATGTGATGTGAAATCAATATAATGTGATAAAGACTTCAGTTGTATACTTTGAAATAAAAAGGAAGCCTATCAATATTACTGTGATGATAGCAATAAGCTCTCTGACTTTTGACAGTCTTTGATCTTTACTTTTCAGTTAAGTTTATAACATACTTTCTTAAATGTTAGAGTGATATCTCATTTGTGTCCACGTTCACAACCTGGTCATGGTGTTATTGTTTGATAAATTCTTATTATAATTGTAAGTATATACAATGGCAAAATATCATACAATTGTAGGGTTCATCTTTGTAGGTAAATATCGGTAAAAATCTCTCTAGTTTGAAGTCGACATAAGTGATGTGCTATTCGTAGTTCCCCAGCTAATGGACAATATTACATTTCACGCAAATGTGACTCACCTGGAAAAAAAGGATTAATCTGATCTGGTTTTAGTGTTTCAGTCATGTTTTATATGGTATTTAAGTAACATTCAAATGAAAACTCTAACGTTTTGTATATTAAGGCGGACGAGCATTATCTGTAATGTCATGCTTCAATATCCCCTTGTTTACACTAGTAGCCATCTGCTGTGAAGCGTTAGCAACATAGTCCGGTTTCGAAATAGCAAACATTTTCATTTAGTCACTGTTCATTGAAAATGTGGAGATTATTTTTCCCTGCTCTCGAACAAAGACTTTGAGAGCTTATCAGAAATAAATCAAATTCAAAATCGTTTCCCTTTGTCTTTTGACATTAAAAATACATGTTAGGCCACCAACGTCTAACCTAATAGGACCTCATTCAATGCTTGCATGGCAGATCAAAGACAGTTCTTTCCCTGCTTGATTCTAAGTAGGCTAATGACATATTCTGGTTAGTATCTTCCGCAGTTTATAGATCGTTTTTTTTATAAAAAAAAAGAACCAACAGTCAACGAAAGAATATAGCATATAATAAAGCAGGAGCCAATAACATTGGTAATCGATAAAGTATTGTCTTACAGACCAATACTGGCCCTGGCATATATTTAAACATATCTTCTGATGGTCGATTGCCCTTTGTTGGTATAAGACCTATGTTGCCTATACATTTGGAATTACCAAGGTTATATTTACATTCAAGGTTATATAAGTTTTAAAGTATGGCATCAATTTATGACAGATTCTACTAAAATATAAAAACACCATTTGCAGCATTGAAAATATTAACTCAGGACACAGATTTTGTGTCAACGAAAGTGTATAACGTGGTTTCATAAAATGATATTATTATTGATATTATTTATCTCAATACATCTGTAATGTTATCAAAAAGGACATGAGAAAGATATGCAACCTATTAATGAATTACTCCCTTGCTGGTTGTACTTTGGGATATTTACTCAATGTGAAATAAGTGCTAAACCCTGATCATGATCAACAAGAGAGACTCACGGCAGAGAAAGTTGAGTGTTCATGTGAAATCGATAGGAATATTTACATGGCATAGATGGCATGGGATACACACTTGTCATATCACCAATCACTTGTAATATGAAAACTGTGTGACCCATGCCATCTATGCCATGCAAATACTCCAATCGATTTCACATGAACAGACATTTTACAAGCATTCAATTCAAAACCATTCAGAATTCCCATGTTAATGGTTTGATCTAATTAGTCCGATAAAACCTCTGCTCAGATCCTGTACATAAGCTATGTTTCTATTGAGCAGACGTTGGGGAAATTCAGCTAATCATCTTTGGCTGTTTGAAGTAAAGTTCCTATATTTCAAAAAATGATGTTAAGTATGTGTTTCCTTCACTCACTGGTTTGAAAGATTGGCTGACTGGTCATGATTAAATCGTCATGAAAAATACCTTTTGCCATTGTTATCAAACACAGTATCATTACATGTAAAATCGGTTATAAAGGTGAAAAAATACCAAAAACAACCCTACTTGATTTTTCTGTCCAAGTTGCTTATTTTCTCACATTATAAAATCCTACAGTCTGTTCAGACCTCTTGGCCGTATTGCATCACAAACGACCAGCAAGGTTTTAGCAAATAAAAAATCTTGTTTGCAATGAAATATGAATGAATTTTTTTCGAAGCCAATGAAAATGCCTGCGGCTTTCATAGTGAATAGTCACAGAATGGTGTCACTGATTGCACAAATAACTTTAAAACCATCCAATCAGGCATCTCTATTTATATGCTCAAATATGTCTTCAAAGTTGGCCAGATGCGCAGCATTTTATTGCTTGCGTTACCACTGTTGGAAAAGAGTAATAGCAAAGCTGAAATAAATACAAATAAAAATCGTTAACCTTTTCTGAGGCTTCCTCCCTGCTATAATACTAACAGCCGAGATATAAATAAAATAATTTTGAAAGCGTCGTTTAACACCAATTAGCAATAATTCCTCTTTGTGATCTAACAACAAATTAGATTTTTTGGTATTATAATTCTTGTCATAGATGGTCATGCTAAATGCAAGTCTATACGGCAAACATACCAATATACTGAAATAATGGACAACCTAGATTTACTAATATGAAATTGCATATTGCACAATGTAAAAGATGTTCCAGTCATAAGCGTTAATGATTTCACTAGTTTGAAAGTACTGAATAAAACAATTCTTTTATTATAATTTTCTTGACAAAGACAAAGATGATAACAATAATGTTTTTGCTGTATCTCGCCTGTCCTGAAATGTGATAAGATGTGATACTTTGCAACAACATCCTGAAGGACAGAAGGAACCTCCCTTCTCTCATCCTCCCATAGATCAAGTTGGCAATTATGTCTAGCATTTATATCTGAACCATTTCTGTCGCTCTCTACGTTGATAACATTGCTGTTATCCAAATATTATATGAATCACAAGTGATTTATAGTTTCATTTCAAAGCAATTATATATCACCATACATTTCCGAACCATCCATCAAAGACACAGATCTTCGACACTGATAACACCAAGAGAACAAGCTTTAACTTTGAATCGGCAATCTTTCCAAGCTTATTCAAGACTGGCTGCGATAACGCTTCATAATGATATGAGAAATCATCAGATGTATAAGTATGTTTATGTCTGAAACAAAATCACTTCATCACTATATAGTACAACTGACTAAGAGAAAGTATTGCTATTAGAAAATCATATAGTCAATTCAAATGTGGCACAAAAGAATTACTTAGATTTCTATTGTGACTAATAACAAATAACTATACAGTTTACAAAGCACAGTTTTATTTTCAACATGGTAAAGTCATGCCAAAGTTCAGTAAAAGGCGTTTTTGTCATCAGTAGAAGAGGATATGATCAAAAGATAAGCCTCTACCTCAATAACTATGTTCATTTAACATAAAACCGGGTTATAAAAAGCTCCAGATCTATAAAATAGCATATTTTAATAGAAGGACTCTGTTTAATCGATTTATTTACGATTTACGATTTATTTTAATGAAATACAGACGTTTAAGGCGTGATAGAAAAATGGAACTGCATTAACAAATCGAAAAAAGATGCAAAGCATCGAAGTCTGCATGAACCCCTCCCCTCCCCACACGCTCACCCATGGTAGGTAGCTGGTAGGAATTCATTTCACAATAAAACACATATATAACAAATATAACACAATCCTTGGTTACTGTGTCCATTTATCTCTTAGATATCACAAAATCTTTTGCAATTTTTTTCCTTAAGAGGATCATAACATCAAATAAATGTTAGTCGTATAAACCTGTATCTCTCCAACATTTAGATATTGATAATAGTGGAGATATATTATTTCCAAAATCTACACAATTACTGTTGTGAATGATATGTTATTACCGTGAGCTGAACTATAACTGTGAGATGGATTAACTGTCTTATAGAACAAACAGTATATAATGCTTCAGATATAAACATAACTGCTCACACAACTGAACTTTACTTAGTAAAAGTTTATCGAGTGAAATACAAAGAATAGATTTCCAAGACCTTTATAAATATGAAATGTTAATTCCCAAGTTGAAATTAGGAAGCAGCTGAGATAATCCAGGACTTAACTCTCCATAGAAATATATTGATTTTACTGACCGAAGCTACAGTTATTCTATTGAAGATAACATAGATGACTGAACGTACTGGAAACGTTTCGTTTTCAATTTCCAGGGACTTCATTCAATTGAATTAACTTCCTTTTCATTGAATGCACAAACGTTTAAGGCTCTATACAAAAACATGGAATCTTTTCTGGGCCACATACTTCAATTATCAGCAAGCAGTGTTATAAATGTCCTCTTAGACGCGCGACGAAGCTTTTGACGCTTCTCAAGCAAAACCTGCAAAGTCCTCCTGTTAATCCAACACCAAATTAAGTTTATTTCCTTTGATTCCGATCAATATAACATATATGGAAAAGTTGATATAGCATTGAAATAGTTCATTTACTTCACTCTCTGAGATCGATAACATAACTAACATTAAAATACTCTGCGCACGATTTCAAAATCGATGGAGGCACCAAACATGCAATACAATCCTTACATATCTCATGATAATCTCAGAAAACATTTCTGATAAGTTTGCAATAGCATCGCTCCTAGGTAGTTTATAAGTGAATATAGATATCATTTTTAAATATAACGTTTCAAAGTAGCCTGATTAAAATCAGTAGCAGATCGACCTTCAAACCTCATCAACCCATGCCAATGTAACCTTACATGTAGGTGACTACGAACTGTATCAAATAGTGACAACCAGCTTAATCTGTGAGTCATGGGAAAATGTGTATCGAAATTCATCGTCGTATATTCTTACTGGCAGTATGTATCCTCTTTAGGTAATTTGTGATCACATCATCAACTATGTAATTGTAATAGGACTTATTTCTCTCCATGCAACAAAAGTTTTACACTATATTTGCACATGCGAATTCGAAGAGCAACAAGTACATGTACAACAATTGATTGCTAACAAATGGAAGTTAATCTTGGAGGTGACATTTGCTTATAATAAATAAATATAATCTGAGGTTGGTCAAATTACATTCAGGAATATCAGATATATCAAATGACTCACAACCTTGACCAGGTTACCTTCATGTACATACATTTCGTCTTACGCAAATGATGTTAGGCCTTACTTGTTCTCCGTGCTCGAAAGGCTTTACATTATATTTGCAATTCTGAATGCAAATACGTAGTGCCACTAGTGTAAATATCATGAGCAATTGATTAATAGCACATGTAAAGATGATGATGAAGATGACATTTGCCTATAATAGACAAATTTAATCTGTTCTTGACCTGATTTTATTCATGGGAAAATCAATAGGTCTGTGACATTAACTCGTATAATTATTAAATACCATTATAATTGAGCAAACATGTAGGCGCAGTTTAATGCGATTTATCAAGTTAACTTTTCAGGAAATGATGACGTTATTTGTAGTAAAAGTATCATTATTAAGGCAAAATAGGAAAATGTGTTGCTGGTATTTTTTCAAATTCTGTCCTTTATGAACTGACTTCAGGTATTCACCTTCATGAGGTAAAACAAAAGTGTTTCAATCAAAGTATACTTCGTCCAACAAACAGTTACATAATGTATCTTTTAATAATGAAACAGGAATAACTTTAACAAGAAAGAATCAACCCTTTAGTAAATTGTAGTTTAGAGACACTTAGGCCATGTTTCATTTCAAAGAAACAATACACATTTACAAATCATATAATGGATGCCCGCTGGACAGTTAATCAAATGGTTTATTTGGATCGGGCACAGAGCAGAGAATGACTGACCTTCTTAACTATTTTAACATAGTACAATCAACACATACTCTTACAAAAACAACAATACTTTCTGCCATGATACATTATCATTAAAGTATTGAATGAGGTAATATGAATAAACGATTGTAGTGGTGACAACTTGCTATGCTTGCATTCATGAGCATCACATAATCATATCTAAAAACGCCCCCTACTACAACATTGACTCCTTATTTACTATGATCAGTAAAAAACTAATTTGGTTGTCTCAAACGATATGATTTACATTTAACGTGGAAGAATGAATGAAGAGCTGTAAAGATTTATATGTAAAGATTCGTATTCATTATTACAAATAATCTATGTATGACCTTTTGAAAATGAATAGTGGTTAACGGAATAACAATGCACTTTGATTTATGTAAATTTTGCCATTATCACCTTTTTTAGACCCTTCGAGATCATACCTTCTGGTTAGCACTAATATATAGATATTAACGCAAATTAAATGATTAAACTCTATACAAATATTTTATTGGAATCAATCGTTTTCTAATATGAAAAACCTTTTATTATGAGAAACAGGTTAAACGTTTTGTTCATTAAAGTCGAGAATACATTGTTCATTGATGTCAGATAAGACCATTAAGTTACTAATGTCAGCAATAAACAAATTCATGTCAGAAATATTTATACCTATCATTCGTAACATTTTGATCAATAAATCATAATTCAGTTTATCTCGTTCGGCGACCTGTTCTTTGACGAAAGAAATTGTCGATAAGTATTCATAGTTGATAAGCTGCGTAACTGGCTCGGATTTGATTATTCTTTTAAGTATTGTTCAAGATATCGAACGTTGTAATTACCTATCAATCATTATTGACAAGGGATCAAGTGTTATCAAATGATTTTATTTCTGATATCTAATCGATATATGCATAGTTACATGGTGGACCCTCCATTTATGTATTTTAGAGAGATGTTGTTGACAACTTTATAGGGTAAACTTTATCCTTGAAAACAATGATTTAAAATGGGTTTTTTTCACATTGTCAAATGTTTCGACCTTTTACACAAAGGCTTTGTGCAATGATGTCCACTTTATCGGAATATGTTTAGCTGGCCCATTATGTTAAAGAAAATTCATTAAGAATATTTTCAACAGATCAAAATTTCTCTGGAAACAGATGGTTGTCTTGTGCGACTCTTATATTCAGAGTAATGAGCAGTCCAAAATTTTCTCTGATTTGAACAATTAACTTTATTGAGATAAGTGAGTTTGATTTCTCAAAATAAGGCACATGTTGAATTAAAGTATCAAGCTTCCTGTGCATATCTCTCACACACAAGACATATAGAGTGTGACTTAGCTCGTTGGATATGAACCCTTTACTCATTTAAAAAGAAATGTAACATTTAGCATGGTTTACTATCATCGTGCCATTAGCTTTAATGTTCAGGGGTTGTTTTGAACACGTTTTCATGGCATTACAACAACTGTGGTTCGCATAGTTGATTATATAACTGGAAATATCCCTTTGATGTTAGATCGTCAGAATTGGACCCTAGAGGCTACAATAAACATTCAGTCATCGATCATCGGAAATAGTTGGTTGTATATAAACCCTAAATGTCTGCCAAAATCCCAGCATTAGAGATTGTGTAGCTTCGTAGGATATCCAAATGAAGGTGATATTATTTAACAATTTAAGGATGGTAGTGCTAAAATTATGTGAATGACAACACTGCTATAGCTAGTTATAAGACAAATAATCTAAGGTGATTGTGACACCTATGAACACCACAACCCTAACCATGTATTTTTTTATCACTCCATATTGGCAATGCAATTAGAATGTCCTTTTGTAAAAAGGTGAATGTCAAATTAGATTTGCATTGTGATCTTGCAATAGTTTAAATGAGGAAAATGAAGTTATTCAGACAAAATATATCTCAGAGTATCAGTTTGAAAAACATATAATAAACAATTTAAAATTGTTGATACTTTGATTACAAATGTGTCCATCTTGAAACAGAAATATTATTGTTTGATGATTTGTCTCCCGTGACCACAACGCATGCTTTTGATTCTATTCTGATGCGTGCAACATGATTGATGAACGTTAATGTTTAGAATAAAAAGTTGACGACTGTTTTCCTACCAGCATGTTATTGACATTTTTGATAAATTTAACGAGGCCTATAGGTTGATAACACATGTTTTTTATATTAAGATGATACTTTTTGGGTAATAAGAATATGCAGTATAGTCTTTCAAACATAAAATCATACCTTGATCATAGAAAATCCACGTTGAGTCAATAACTCCTAACTCATTTAAGTATTTGATTTAACCGTAGAATACACACGTGTTCTATTTGAGGTCGTTAACAGATTCTATACTTGCACCAGAACTGTGTTTTTCTTGGACATATATTGATCTCGCCTCTTTTCCTTTCTACTCTTTCATTGCTGTGACTTTGTTCCTGTTTACACCTGTCTTCTCATAGTAGAGTTTAATCTTTGCACACCGGTCCTGTCTTGTTAAAGGGTTTCTAAACAGTTCACCTTACAAATATCTATTGATAGCCTTCTCATTGACTTCTTTATGACACAGGACTGTGTCGATTATCTCCAGACGTTAATGAAGAATTTCTGTGGATGGCAAGTGCTGGTAATTTTCAACTTCTGTTTATTAAAGGATATATATATAATCTATTATATAAATTCTGGTGACTTTCAAACATGAAAAATATTGCTATTTAAATAAAAAATCCAAACAAATTTGTCTTTTAAAAACAAAGAAATCTCATTTAGACTTCGGAATTTTATCAAGAACAATGTAATGATTTCCATGGCAATGTATTCATGTAAATGTCTCTCAATGAATATCATCCCATTGATTGCACGTTCAGGAAGAAAGAGCTGCGACCACGTTAGAAGTATCAAAGTATCTACTTAAGTGCAACTAAAACCTTCTCTTAAAAACACAACATAGATGAAAAGGCATGTAACTAGTGCATTAAATCAAGAGGTCTTGAAACAGCTTTTTCCCAATAAAAGGTTTTTTTAAAGAATCAAATTTCAGGATGGAAACACTGTACAAGGTTCATTGAATTATTTAAAAGCCGGGGTTACATTTGTAATATGCAGCAAACAATCATTCAGGAAAAAATTCCATTTATAATATCATAAAACAAAAAAACACATTAACAAGGTTTATCATTACATTAAATCATATTATATGTGTTTAAAGACCATTAAGCAATTCATGTTCGTCTTAATCATTTTATCAATTTTTATAGACTTATCAAAATAAGGTCACCGTGACAAATGTCATTGCGACACCTCTTTCATGAGAAGTAATACGCTTAAATGGAAAAAAACACAGATTGTATTTGAAATAAAGCCTCCTTTCCTACAAGGAGATTCTTATTCGATCACTTAAAGTCAGACATCTTGTCTCCTTTGATTTCTTTGCAACATGGATTCCTTACAATTGGAAATTATCTGCCATTGAAGTCCTTAACGTTCAAACTCATTTGTTAAAAACTCTTTGCGTGAAATTGTCCATCAACATGAGTGATGAAAAAGCAATCATTAATGTGGATGTACACTATGAATACCAAGAGACCAAGGCGGTCGCTAAATGAAAAACGTTATCAACGCTTGTGGTCAAAAGTTACTCAAAATGTATTTCTTACAATCTTTGCATTTTCCATAGAGGTAGTCGGTTTCCATAATGTAAACGAAAATCACCACAAGGGAACGCCAAAACGACGACATACCTGGACGGGGAGTAATTTGGACAAGGCAATACAACGAAGAACATGTATGATTGATTTGAAAGTCAAACTTGCTTGACTATACGGCGAAATCTCTGGAAGCATGTTACATTGTTTCATTTTGATAAAGACAGGTAACTAGACTATTCCAAATGAGTGCTAATTCTACGTTGTATTCAAAGTATAATGCCCTGAGGGAGAAGTATTTATTAGAATCTTTGCATTTTCCATTGAGGTAGCTGCGGTAATCCCTCCCAACACAACCGAGTCGGCTATTATTTCTCAGACGGAACACGGATCTTTTAAATTTCCATATGTATTGCGAATGTGTCTGATGTTGACATTATTATTTGTTTTGGTGTCAAAATGGGTTACCTGTTGTGTGTTCTTTCCTTCTACGAATTTAAAATTCGTATATTATTTATTTTATTCATTTATTCGATATCACTTTAACCGATGGGACATAGAAGGCAGTAAAGGAAAACCAAACGTAATTACATCACGTTCTAATCGTACGAATACAATATAAATACATCGATTTTTATACTATTTCCCACATATCATGTTAAAGATGAAACATTTTTCTACCGACTGGTATCATTGTTATGCGTTCTTTAAATGTTGTATTACAAAAACTAACATACTCTTTGTTATTTTAAAAGTGAGAGCTAAAGTGTTTTGATTTCCTTGTCGACTCTGTTGTCTTATCTATCGAGAAACTGTGACCAGACTAAACTTTTCTGAGTTTCAGGAATGATTTGATTACGACTGAGATGTTGCTAGACAACGATGTTGCTGTACGGAAAAATCAAATCTATTATTCAGACTTGTGTTTTGAGTTTTGGATGTATTACAGTGATGGGCAAATTATATGCTTTTCAAAGATGTGTCACGCTGGATACTTATTCTTTTAGAAGTAAGAACCACAAAGAAGGAAAACACTTTAAAGGGATATATAACTTCTAATCGTCAAACATGAAGTCGTATATCCATAAATGATGCAAGCTTTCTTCAATGGTAATTATTCTTACAGTTGTAATCATTAATCATTTTGCAATGTATTCAGGAAGCTTAGTGTAGAAATAAGCAGTGGAATGTATATCATAGGTAAACGACTGAACTGCTGTTGTGATTAAGCAATTTCATACAACTCTATACATAAATTGTTATCTCTGCCTATTTGCCTATCTCTTCAAGGGGTTAATTTCTGATTATGATTCGTGTTTAGTTTACGTACAGAAATAATATCATTACTACGCTCTTGTAGGTAGTGAAGACAAAAAGTATCTGTCGGTTGAAATATGCTTTCGATCCTACATGTACCTTTGAATTAATATGCCCGTTTGCAGATTCTGGCCTTTTGCTTTTACCAAGATGGATCAAATTAGACAGTCGTTTCATAAGATTCAATTTATATTTCGTCATGTAATAATATCTACGTGGTTTCATTTTTGTAGGTAGACGGTTACTAACAATATGTTATTAAGTTGTTTGTTTAGAGGCAGAAACACTGCAACGAACTGTGAAAGAAAATGATTTCATTACTGAAATCTTATATCAAACAATACATTTAGATTGTAACTGTGCTCATTTAATACATATCTATCACATATTCAAAAGCAGTAATATTACATAATATTTTCTTTATTATTCTCGTGTATTTACGTTATAATGCCATTATAATAAACAATGTAAGTTAAATATTAATTTTATAATTAATTTAATATTTCACGTGTCTTTGATGAAATCATGACGGACCGGACCAACTAGCTTCGCTTGGTTTATATTCTACAAGATAAAGTAGCACTTGATAAGAACACAAACTAGCGATAATAATATTTTAGTATGTTCAAAGCGTGAATTATATGATATTTAATGGTCTGATAACAACTGTGGTTCAAAGAGATGATGCTATCGCGATAAATGTCCCTTTGATGTCATATCGTCAGTATTTGTTCCCAGAGGGTAGAATGGACAGTGAAACATCGATCTTGCTTTTTGAGTTATTCGAGAGGACCAGTGGGAATTGTGGGTTGCGTGTAGCAGGTTGTTATTGTCTGCTTGTGCCATGTTGTTAACATCCAATACTCGACTGAAAGGACATCTAGGGTCATTTTTTTCCAATGTCTTTACAGAGATTCTTTTAGGTGTCGGTCAACTTGGATGTTTGGTCAAATGACTACTACTCCCACCACCACTACTACTACTACTACTACTACTAGCACTAGTAGTTCTACTATAATTTCTACTGCTATAATTAATACAACTGTTACTACTTCTGCTACTACTTATAATGCTTTTATCCATGCTCCTAGCGCCCGCATGTGTATTACACATATGCCATTTCAAATTTACATTGGCAATTCTACAACAGCAATACAAATTTGTTCTTGAATTTTCATTTGATCTTTATTGATAATGTGAGCTTCTCTGGAGAATATGTAAGAAAAACTAAATGGAATCAACGGCTTCCCCGACAACTCAGCGTCTTGTTCAGTAAAGAGGGGATATTTTATATTATGAATATGTGTCAGTCTATGTCACTGAACATCGAAATTTACCTGTTACAACAAATCACTTTCGAATATGAAATAGGGTTTCTTTACAAGGGTTACAAAACTGTTTTTCAACTTAAAAACCGAGAAATTACAAAATAGATAAGTTCATTTTGAATCACTTTCGCGGTGATTGAAAATAAATTGTTTGACTTAATCATGTTATTAACATTGACGAAAGATCAATTAAAAGAGTGACTCAGGTCATCGTGATAAATGTCAATAAAACCAACCAACTATTGATGCGAAAGACTCAAAGAGCTGTTTAAGAGAAAAAATAAAGCTTTTTCTTATAAATTCGGTTTTGATCACTTAAACTGAGACATAGTGTCTCCTTATTTTTCCCTGTAACGTGATATTGCATTTAATTTCTATCGTTCAGAATCATCTGGCAAAATAGCGTGAAATATCCTATAATGAAAGAAAATCCAACATCGATGAAGCTTAGATGTAGGATATTCATTGTAGCATGTTACAGAGAGTATGAGAACATAGCCCTTCGTAACATCTACAATCCTAAAAGAGTGTTAATTTGTCGCATATCCACAGGAACAAACTTGTTAGATTTAGTCAAATGAATATTGAACTGTCATAAGAATAAAATAAAGAAATAGGGAAATAGAAAATAAAGCGTATTTTCTTAATTACCTTTTTGGATCACTTAAACTAAGACATTGTGTCTCCTTGTTTAACTCTGTAACTCGGGTTATAGGAAAAGGTATTGCATGCTATTTCTATCGTTCAGTATTATCTGGCAACAGGCTTACAGTGAATTATGTAGACAATATGGTCGACAATAAAACCTAATATACCTAATATATCTAAAGTATGGAGATGATATGTTGAAGATAGGATATTTATTGTAGCTTGTTACATTTACTAGTTAGTTAGTATGTAGCCCTTGCCCATCGGAAACATTTTTGTTACTATATTTAGTCTTTGCCATTTATCATAAACTTTGAAGTATCGTCATAATAATAAAGAAATAGTGTTCAAAGCACAAAGTCTATTACTACAGATTAGTTTTCGTTATAGAGTACATGGTAGATTTACATGTTTAAAGTGGATGAAATCCACCAGACTGCGAAACAGTATTAGTTAATACTAAAAAAGGTCATAATGATATACTTCTTTACCTAATCTCCTCCTTCATAATTTTGTAACTTATAGTTTTATAACGCAGTGAATACAGCGTATCTTATCCAAAATTTTGAAGCTACCGATCCTTATAATGAGAGGCTAGATTTGCTATGGTATGCCTTTTAAACTTCGAATAACCTGCCAATTCAGAAAGACATTCAAAATAATCACGAATGAAACAGGATGCAGTTCCTTGTGTATTGATCAAGACATTAAAATGTCCTCAAACCTTTGTACATAACTAGACCAATTCAAAATGAAACTAATGATTGAAATTGAAAAATGCCAGGTATAATCACAATCATCTTAATATTCAAAATGTAAATTTTTATTTTGATAAAAACGATATATGATCAACATGTAATTTCCGTGCAAATGGCATGTGTACATAGAACACTGATATTCCATTTTTTATTCAGTTTTATAGATAAGATGGGTTAAATGTTTCTGACCCCCATCCGATTCACTAAAAAACATTACGATGCATTGGTCTAACGTATCAATGACCAAGGGCAAAAGGAAAAGTGATTGAAGGCACCTTCCATTGTATTTGTTGACTACGAAGGTATGTAACATGCAGAAACGTTAACTCTCTTACCTAATACATCTCTTATCAAACAAATCAGTAAATATCTAAATTCTCAATTGATTCACGATAGGTTTAGCCAGTCTTTATTTCAAAGAGGTTTAATCCGCACAATTTGACATGGTCGTAGTTTTGTATGAATAGGTAATACAATAATTGTTCAATCGTTAAAGTCGAACTGTGTCATTGTATCGAAAGAGAGAGGCACACACTAATGTAATGACTCAGTAACATCTCTGGCCCACAGGGAAAACATAACAGAAATCTGCCTCTGATGTTATATCAACAGCACTTGGTATTGCTGTTTTAGCTTCACCATTACATACTTGAATGAACACCGATGCACTTCCCTTATGATTTGTGATATTACAGTCGCTTAGAGAATTTAGGTTTGTATTTAATATCCTTCCACTAGTGTCAGCTTGTGTCATGTTCCTATCAAATATCCGACTGCATGAACATCCAGCTATCTTCCTCTTTGCTCCCTCACCGGAAGATGGAACTTATAGTGTGTGCCTTGGAGGCGAATATAATCGTGTCCAGGTTGATGATTGGTGACATTTTTTCAAAACTTCAATTTTGACCTCAGAACTCATATTCCATCAATTTCTTTCAGACAAAGTTTCACTTTGAGAAGAAGACACATTATCAAAAGAGCAATTTCAAATGGTTTTCTAACCAACTCTATATTATTAGAACAATGTGACTTGAATGACAAAGTTAAACATCGAAATTGAAAGACTGATGAGGGTTTTCCTGCAAACAAGTTTTGTCTCACTGATTGATGAAACCCACCATAGTGCTGTTATTTCCCTTCAGAGCAGGACGTAATGTACTGCTATTTGGTTCTCTATATCGTGTTGATGATGTTTTGTGATGATGAAACATTTTGTTTAACATAGTTTTACCAGGGATATCAACACTATAAATGGAACATAGGTTGAATATTATAAACAGAATCATGATACCATTACAGTATCTCACGTTCGATTGCATAGGTTGAACATTAGATATGTGAAAACTATAAGGAATGGTCAGATCAAAAGCCACTATATACTAATAAAACAAGACATACAGTCATTTTTTCAAAGGCCAAAATGTCATGTTATTTCAGTGGTTAAAGGTGAGAGTTTCGATGTCCATACACATAGAGTAAGATAACACGATGTTTTTGCTGCATTTTGTGTTCTCATTAGCTGACATGACGACCTCATGGTCAAAACTTTAAATGGCTTCAAATAGAATAAAAATATTGAAACGATGATTGCCTTCCTTAGTTATCAGTACTCCACGCTTTTACTTTTACTCTCCCGAGAAGTTTTCTTTATCTATTTCTTTTTGGCATTTGTGCCAAAACGCCTTCAAATACTTTTAAAAGAAAATAACTAACAAAAATGTAAACAACCTTCTATTTCCTGTCACAGTGTAATGTGTATTGTATAGTAATTAATGTATCTCATTATTCTTATATCAGGAATATTGTCTCTAACCTATGTATCTTACAGGAATGCACTAGTGCACACACATGCTAAATACAAAATAAAGCATTTGATCTTACAGATACATCAACTCATGCTGCCACTAAAATCCCTAAAAGGTTGTGGCCGAATCACTTGCCTAAATAATTAAATCAGTGTTTGCTTATTCAATCTTTTTAACCCTGTATATTGTTTCAATTGTCTATCTGCATGATATGAGCTTTTTCTAAACAGGTTAATGATTAGATAGAATACATTAAGAAAAACGCCAAGTTGTGAACGGCTATAATTTTGCATAACAAGACGACGGGTGGTTCCTATTGCCGTCAGAGCAAGAGGTTTGAACTTAGATTGGTAAGCTCGATAACAATAACAGGATGCTCTAAGCAATTCATTCATATGTTCATATGTGTTGTAAGGATGAAGCTGACATTTAAAAGCGTGATACTTGAATGTCTTGAAGCATCCAATTGAGAGAATTCCTAATTATGATTGGTTACATAAAGTTCATTATAATGGAATGGATCTGACTGACTTCCTGACTGATCAGCGGGTAAATGGTGTGAGGATTAAGAGACTGACTTGTTTTTTCTCTGTCGATTAAGCTTGATTATCGCAAACCAAGCTATTATTGTATCTTATCCCCTTAAATAGGTTAAAGATAAGATAAAATGTATCTTACAAATCATATTAGGAAGCTTTTAAACAGTCTGAAAACCCGCCACTTAAACATGATTAATTTCAAAATGGCTTACCATTTACTAAAATCATTATATTTCTCATCGAGTTCCTGAAACGTTTTTCAAGTAGCTTGAATTCAGTCTGTTATTTTACTTTGTCATGAAACCAACGTCATAGCGGACATCTCAACAGGTGATGACCAAAATGTCTTGACCATTTTACAATACAGCCATGTCTTTTCTGTCAGTTCAGGCAAGCTTCCCGTCTTAAAAAAGCCTACTAAAATATTTCAATATGAAGATAAAAGTAATTAGCCGCTTGAATTCTAATTCCTGTTCTAGAGAAGAGCCACTTTACATCTGAACTGTTTGATAGTGTCAAGTTCGAAATCAGCCACGTGATTTGTGTTTCAAATGACAGTATCAAACAAATTGAATTATACTTTTTACATACACAGTTGTCCTATGGTTAGCTCAATTCTGTTATATACTTATTTCAAAACAAATGAATTAAATGAATAGTTATTTCGAGATATCAATACATTTTACAATTTCTGCAATTTTGTAATCGGAATGTGATTGGTAACATATCTAACATTGTATTATGTTGTTGCACTGTATAATGGGTCACACACTTGTTTTATTTGATTATGTAGGCTAGCTTGTTCTAGAGATTTCTCTGATTTTACTGAATATCTGAGAGTACTTGTCTACTGGTCGTCTACGTGATATCAAAGTCAAAGTATTATTTCATTAACTAGTATAATGTTAATTGCACTACCGAGCCTTGCTGAGTGTTGAACCGAAAAGTTCTAATGACGTTGAGGATTGACATTTATACTTAACTATAACTTTTGGAATTAACAAAATGTCTATCTTTTGGGAAATCTTGCTGTGTTTTATGGAGATTAGTCTTGAGAACGCCACCTGATCGGTATCAGTAACTAACAGCAACGAAGTCTTAAACTGATCTCTTAAAGGAAAATTGATGGCATGTACTTGGAATGGGTTCCATAATTTTTGTTTATGTCAAGATTGCGCAGATTCACTGTGCTAGAGTTTGTACTTAGACATGCATGGCTTAATCTTTGAGACAAGCATATGATTACTTGCACAGTACATGTTCGCTCATGGGAAGAATAGAATATTCAATTCTCGTCTCTACTAACAAAGAAATTTTGAACGACTTTAATTTTTAATTTTTACCAAGTGTACTTTGCTTTTTTAGACTTGTATATTAATTTAATTGTTAGAAGAATGAACAGTTATCGGTTTAAACATAGAGCAACTTGTCCATTGTCCAAATACGGTTTTGTTTTATTTGTTTTTATCATTCTTCATACTCTTTTTATTCCTTATTTTCGATCTATTTTTCATCAAATAGTCACACACCTAAATACAGAGATATTTCACAAAGTATCTAAGTAGTAGAATAAAGTTTCGTTCATTAACTGCATCTGACAAATACTTAATTTTTAAATTCACAAAGATCAATTTTTTAATATAAAGTATATATTTGTACATCATAACCTTCAAAATTGATAAGCACCTCATTGACCAATATTGCCATGGGGTAATGATTAAACAGTTTAAAGTTAACACATATATCAAATAGTATTTTTATTAATTTCCCTACACCCAGCAGTCAAGCCCATTGTACCATTATCATAGTATATCTAAGTAACTCAATGTCCCTATGTCTTGACAATGTTAACTGTCACTTGCACGTGGAGCTGACAAGACATTCTGTCGCAGTATATTAACCTTTATAGACAGGGCAACTGTTCAGTCTGACTTTGAAATATATAAATCATTCTCAAAATATTCCCCCAGCAGAGCATACAGACATTTTTATGTAAAGACACATTGGCTGAATTGATTGATTGGTGTGATGTTGACAAGACGTTTGCTTTGTGATGTAGTTGTAGATTTGTATGAATTAAAACATTTACATGTACAATATAACCTTCCAAAAACCACAGCTACTTTATTACTCGGTATGGACCTAGGTTACAATTACTCGGTATGGACCTAGGTTACAATTACTCGGTATGGACCTAGGTTACAATTACTCGGTATGGACCTAGGTTACAATTACTCGGTATGGACCTAGGTTACAATTACTCGGTATGGACCTAGGTTACAGACTGAGCAATCTTATACGAACACATACAAATGTGCTGCGTACTCATTTTTTTCCACACACCCAGCAGTCAAGTCCGTGTTACTATAATCGAAGGCTTGAAGTCTTGAAATGTTAACTGTCATTTGCACGTTGAGTTGACGAGACATTCCGTCGTTGTATATTAACCCCTAAAGACAACAGCATTGATATTCTGAAAGATATAAATTATTCTAGGAATGATCCTCCGGTGGGGAGTCCGACATTTCATTTGTAGAATAGATGTTGTGAATTGATTGATTGGTGTGATGCTGTGAAGACGTTTGCTTGGGACATAGTGGGGGAGGAAAGTCTTGGTACAGTTTCTAAATGAAAAAGGAAAAAATAAAATGTTGATGCTGTTAAAATAATATATATTATTTTTTTTACATTTAAGCATTCTTTTCATATAAAATATTGACTCTATAGCAATCCTCGTTAAAAGAAAATAAGATTTCATCCAAATTTAGTGAGAGGTGAAAAAATTTTGACACTTCATTTATAAAAGAAGTTCATTTTTAAGTTTACCCTTTTATCAAAAAACCTAAAAATCTTCAAAAAAATACAATGAATTGATTCTGCTGAATCCGAAGACATATCTTTATATTTTTAAAAAATAATAAACACTATTGAAGCATTTTAGCCCAAAAGGATTGCTTTATAATCATAACAAAAAATCTAAACTTTTATATGCAAATGCCTTTCAATGTAACTTAAGCCAAAGGTGACAAAATATGATGAGCAAGGCGTCACAAATTGACCTTCTTGATCAGGACAGGTCATATAAAGTACATTTTGCGTCAAATGAGCTTTCCTAGAGTTGAACTGTACTTCCGAGTCGCTTTCATGACTTAGTTTCTTGACAAACAGTTAATTTTGACCCCACCAAATTATTCTCTAAAGACGAGGGTTTCACATGTTGAACAGATCATCTGCTCAAGGGGTCTTTTTAGAAACATGCCCGGGAAAGTATCAATTGGAGCTACCTAAATGGCAAAAGTGTTGACATTTATCAAACAATAATTAGGGAGATGTATTCTTTCTTAAATCCATAAATTTCTCAGTTGAAAACGTTGGTAAGAAGATCATTGGTATATTGGTTATAGGAAAACGTTTTGTAGTTTTAGTCTTAATCCCTCGTTTATCTGATGAATATGCTTCGCACACAGAATATGCTAATGAAATAATAATGATAAAGTGATACACAATCCACAATATTACATCGTCACTTTAGTAATTCCACATTACCGTTCTTACAGTTGAAATGAATGGTTATGGTACATGAAATAAAACTAAGATCACACAGACTCGCATCGGTGGTCTTTCAAATATTAATATCCAATAAGGCAAACTATACTAACAAGCTCTTGATTATACACATTAAAATCATCATCAAATTTGAGCAACATTGTGGCTTGCTTGTCAACTTCTTTTGTGTATAAATATTCCTACCCATATCAATCATTGACAAATCATGTATTAGAAATACAAAGAGGCATAAAAAGTTGTGAATACGAGTTACTCCAGACGAGAACTCTTAGCAGAAGAGAACTTGTTCATGTGCAGCAATCTTTCACACAAATGGCTCCGCAGTAAGTTGTGTCCGTCAAATCAGCCCCGTTTTTACAGTACATCAAATGGTCAATATTCACCGTCCAAGTTGTCAATGAAACTAACTAGCAGTAACTGGAGACTCACACAACTGTTACCCAATAACTCAACAAGATTGTGGTCATACAATTTCACGATTCATTACTCACTTCGGGAACATTTATCATACATAGTTATCAGATTGACCAGCCCTTCGATACAAAGTATGTTTTCCTCACAAATATACTATACAAATTACTATATCGTACAACTCCATGTATATCGTATTCTCAACCTCACGATGTACCACTTAATTATAGTAATGGCAATTTCGTTGAGTCATTAGGTTGTAGAAACTACTGAAAGTGTTTATCATTTAATAAGAGGAGCGAGGTTTAACTTCTAAAGATTATTTAAAGGTTCTCAACATGTTTAATTTAATTGACAGCATGCAGACTTCGACAAGGTGTTCAATGACCGGACTCGAATCTGTAGAACATTATATACTGGAATTATGGAATATTTATACTCACACGTGACTTGAGACAGTTACATGTGTTAGGGGCCTTAGTAACTTTATTCTTCCTAGTGTTACACAATGGTCTACCTTCGAGACTGAACAGCAGATTCAACGGAATACTAATAATATTTAATTGTCTTTCCAGTGCAACAACCACCTCTAAAATTTTAAAAAAGCATTTCATGAGAGAGTCGATGTATTCTGCAATTGACTAGATCAATTTTGATTCAACCTAAAGTAAAAATTTACAACATTTATTTTGACTAGCATCATGGTATACCAATGGTATGTGTGGGATAAAAAGGTAATCATCTTCGTGTACGCTAGAGAACTCAGAAAAGTGAGATATGATCAGTTGTGAATTAAGAAATTTTCATTTGTTTTCATTTCCGTGTAATTGTGTTGCATTAGCGGCCTATACCGAATAGCATCGTTTCTAGATCAGAACTACAATCTGCTCACCTAATCTTTCTGAAATTTGCATGTAAAATGCCAAACTAATTAACTAGTGCTTTTATCTTTTAAGATTTTGACAAAAACAATGTTTCACTTTCCATTTCAGGAGCAGAACTCAGGAACTTGTGAGATACACATGAATATATAGAACTCAGAAACTTGTGAGATACACATGAATATATAGACCTCAGAAACTTGTGAGATACACATAAATATATAGAACTCAGAAACTTGTGAGATACACATAAATATATAGAACTAGAAAACTTGTGAGATTCACATGAATATCATACACCACTAACACAGAGCAATCGTATGTTTTACAGGTACTCACCATCGGGAACAGTTTAAACAGAACATAAACCACATATAAAACTTAATTCTCAACTGAAATGACGTCAAATATTTACTTTCAACTAAATTTATAACATTTACACGTTTCGTGAATTAAATGAAAATCATTCCTTATATGAAAAGATTAAATTACATGTAAAGCAAACTAAAAAGTGTTTTCTGATGATATACCCTCATAATCAAACGATAGCTTCAAAACATATTTTAAAGGCTGTAAAACTGTCTATGGTTTAATAAATCGGGTTATAAGAAGAATTTGAAAACACAGAAATGTCAAGATGTAAGGTAGGATTAAATAATGATAAATACCAAAGCATAATGAGAAGTTGAGAATAAGTGTTGAAACTGGCCACGACGTATTCTACAATAGGAAAGCCACTTTGCTTCTGGCTATCTCGTCCTTTCTACTCATAAGTTTAACTATTTGGCCCTTTTACTGAAGAATCCAGGCCTTGAAGAAATGACCATGCTCTTTATAAACTTATTTTGAGATTAAGCTGCCAATTAACAGATTGATACTTGAATGTCTTCAAGCATGTTACTGTAGGGTTTCTAAATTATCATCGTCTGATGTCTATATCTCAAGGACATTTAGGAAGGTTCCATGAAAGGTGGATATAAAGTTGTTCTTGTATATCACGTGTACGCTTACTGTAGTGAATTTGATTTTGATATGTCATAATAAACTGTATTTTACTTTTCATTATATTGTGTGCTTACTCTTTTAATCCTTGTTGATGAAACTAATGTATATTGCTTAAAAGCATGATCAGAGTGATATCAATACCCACTTAGTTACGTAATGGTTTTCTCTTTTCTGTAATGAGCTATTTATTTTTTTAGTTTCAGTTTCCAATCCATTGATTTATCGATTCAATACTATTTTGAAGGGAACGCACAATCTGCTAATGAATGAATGTCCGTATCACAACAATGATTCAAATTAGACGAATCATTTTATAACATACTTTAAGATTTCACATAAAAATCGATAAACGACAATCAAAGCAACTGAATTATTCTTAAGAGATTGATAACAAGAAGGAAACTAATGCATGTGCATTAATCGGCTTTTCAAAATGCACACAGCAGGTGGTGTTTGTCAAATTATGATTGATTATATCTTTACGTGAGAAGAATGGCGATATTATTCATATGTTTCGCATTACATCTTCAGATTTACGTTGTATAATTAAATACGCAGATTAGGAAAGATTCAAATGATAGAACCTGCCCTTATAGATAGAGCCCCTTTGTTTAATTTCTTGGTTTTAGGTTCAGCTGCCAATTAACAACATGATACTATAATGTCTTCAAGCAGATAACTGAAGGGTTTATTAATTATCACAAGTCATCTGGAGTTCAGTATAATGATGTTGATCTGACCGACCTTCTGTCTATTCCTCAAGGATACAATTATTCGAGTTAAGAGACAAATAGAAACCGAGTGTCAGCACAAAACAGCATGGTGTTAAACTAACGATTTTGTTTGGAGCTTTTTCAACGTGGTCTGACTGGTGGACATAAATATAAAGGTCCATAAGGTAGTACAATACGTTATTACTTACCGTGTAAGGGATATTTTTACAAAGCAATATTAAATTAGTGTTATACCGCTGCGTTTATGACGTCACAGAATGGTATAGTTATTATCTTCCATTTAATATATGTCAGTGATATCAAATCTCCATGGAATAAGGCAAGTCTGTTGCATTTATATGCCCGGCATCAGCTACCGGTAAGGAAACTGATACAAAATGTATTGTCAATGGCGTGATTTATACTAAAGTCAAACCATAATCATTCTATCTACATCGTCTGGGAAATTCAATTTTTTGTATCAATCATCAGTACACAAACACTGAGAAGATGACAAACAAGATTATTACAACTTTAAGACAACACATTAAGAATTCATGTGACACAGAGTTTAAATTGTTTAAAGGGTCAGTGAGTTTTGGTTTAACGTTTTGAAAAATAGTTCAGTTCATAAATACGTGGATGACAAACATCCAAACGAGAGCGGACAGAGCAGGACAGAGCAGGTTTCAGAACGACACAAATTTGGCCCATCGATTTGTCTAGCTTGGGTGACCCTACCAGGAGCTCTCGATGACTCTGAAGCACGCAAACCACCTCACCACAATGAGGTATGGAATCAAGTGGTGGTAAAGGATCAGACAATTACAATCTGGATTAGCGAAGGTTGGCAAGTTAGAACTTATGAATGATGTTGATTCACATTTTGTTTAGTAAAAGGTTTGAAAGGTTATGACAAGCATTAATCTTTCAAGGATTGCCATTAAACTTTCGAGTGCATACGATGGATGGGAGAGAACACAGGTAGTTAAGTTACGCATGGGTAGTTAAGATGTGATTTGAGGTGGTTTGGGGTTGATTGCTGCAAGAGTAAGTAATTTTATCATGGGAGCTAGAATTATTGCAGGGCAGAAAGCCCCCGACAACATTGTGGCTATGAATTACGGTGAAACCTTCCATCATCGGCTAGACCACGAACTAAAAACCTGCTGATTATATGCATCCATCATCGTTGTCATATAAAAACAATATTAAAAAATACAATCGTCGTTTATTATGTGAAATATCAAATGTTCAGAACATAACACATATAGGTTTGAGAAGAAATTACTCCCTTTGTAATTGACAGAGAATGGAAATCTTCCTAAGGCATTAACTTTCAGCAGTCTTTCTCGTTATGTCAACAACAGAGTGCGTGTATATAATGTGAAATGTGTAAGTGTTAAGTTCAAGTTTTAGAGATTAGTTCCAAGAATACCGCCTGATCCGTATCCAAGACCCACAGCTTCATCCTTCCTTCTCACACTCTTCTGTGAGAATTCATGGCTTCTGCTGGAACCGTTTTCCATCCATTGGCACCTATTTTTCACAAACCAATTACGAGCCTTTTGTTTTTCAAGATCTATGATGTGAGTATATTTGTTCATTTATTTTCAGAATTTTGCTGTGACTATACATAATACAATGAGCGACTTACAAGAATTCATAACCTTAACCATATTATAAATTTAAAATTAAGTTTTCGATGACGCAGATTATTTCTTTTTCATGTTATTATTTATTCGTATTTTCTGAATGCGTATCAAATATACTCAGATGCAATGAAAACGCACCACCAACTTTGATTGAATGTGCCGGTGACACATTATGCAACTGAAACTTTATTTGTTGTATGTTTGTAGGCCGTCCATTTACCGATGCACGAAAGGCAACAACAACTCTCATAGACTGTAAGAACTTTAATTCAAGTAATCAGTAAGCAAAGGGGTACAGACTAAAAAGTCAGTATCGGGTGTGCCCTCGTCTAGCATAAATACAAGCCATACAACATCGTCGCATGGAGGTGATAAGCCTTTGAATAGTTGCTTGTGGGATCCTTTGCCACTCTTGTTGCAATGCTGCTTCCAGTTGACAGAGAGTTTGCAGTTGGGGGCAAATGTTGCGGCCAAAGATGCTCTATAGGTGAAAGATCAGGAGATCGAGAGAGAGATGGCCATTCGAGCACTGGCACATTGTTCTGAGCTAAGAAGTCCATGGAGATGCGCGCTGTGTGTGCTCGAGCATTAGCTTGTTGAAATGTGTGAAGATCTTGATGACGTCTGAACATCGGCACAACATGATGCCTTAACACATTGTCCCTGTAGTAGACGGCATTCATTCTACCTCTGCACACGTGTAACTCTGTTCTGTGCTGGTAGCTAATGCCTCCCAAAACCATTACACTGCCTCCACCCAACGATCAGTTTGCACAATGCAGCCATTGTTAAAGCGTTCGACCCGGCGACTCCACACTCTTACCTTCCTGTCAGCGTTCCTGAGATCAAAATCTGGATTCGTCCGATAACATGATGCCACCATTGAATTCGCCATTGCCGGTGATGTGTTGACCAACGTAAATGGTGATCTCGATGGCGCTGAGTCAAAATTGGTCTAACATACGGTCGTCGGGCATGTAGTCCAGCTGATCGTAGTCGGCAACGAACAGTGTCAACACTGATGTTCCCTAGCCTCCCTCTCACAGCAGCAGCAACACGCGTACGGGTAGCTGGCAATGTGCAGTCCTGTAGATACTGTCGGACAATAGATCGGTCTGATTGAGCCGTTGTTACACGTTGCCGCCCAGGTCTTGGTCGATCCCTGGTTTACTCTGTTTGCTGGAAAGTATTCGCCAGTCTCACGATGGTTTAATGGTTGCAATCCATCCTGAATTAACGCAATGGCGCGTTCTCTGTATTCGGGTGTCAATCTTGGCATGTCACTTTATTTTCCAAAGAACAGTAGGTATCGTACTGACCCTAGTTTTATAAAGGCCACATGTTATACCCCATGTCTGCATGGAAAAATCGTGCATTGCAACATTCCTATTCGGCTACGTTCACATCTTTGTGTTTCGGCAACATGTTCAGTAACGCGTTTCTGCGATCCCTAAAACACCACTTTGACATGATATTGCAGAGATCTGATGTGCCTTCAATCGGATTAACAAGATGGATGTATACGAATTCGAATGTTTTCAAAATACATCAATTATTAAGTCGGTGCGTTTTATTGCATCTGAGTATATGTTATTAAATACGTATTGGACTCGTTGATATTTAAAATTTTGTAAAATTGTTTTAAAGTCACTCTAGGCCTCCTCAAAGGGTAATTCGGCTTCTTTGTTTGTCCTTAATTTGAAAACATGTACATGATATATATATATATATATATATATATATATATATATGTATAATAACTGTTGCAATAAATGTATTGAAAATGAAAAACCTAGTTACAGAGTTCACTTTTATGATAGCAAAACAATTGATTTTCCTGTAATTAACAACTTCAGTGACACTATTCTTATTCACTGATAGTTAAAATTCATTTCTTCAGAATATCCAACTTTCAATGTATTTGACAAACATATTCATATGCACATCTATACTGTCTTTATCGAAATATCTTCATTGCTTAGTGTTGCCTTAGAGTAGAAACAAAGTAGCATCATACGTTTACATACCAAAGGGATGTTTACAAGACTTTTCACTAAATCCTTTCTGTCACTGCCACGGTGCTATCGGTAATGCTTGTATATTAAAGTCTCTCAATGGCCTCAAGTCTAGATTATATTGAAGTGTCAGTTGCAGGTGTACATTGAACTTTCTATGTCGTGGCAACTTTTTGTGTGAGCTAAATAAGACATTGGTAATTTTATTTGAAAGTTTTGACAGTTTGACATATAAGTTTCTATTCCTATTTGAGGTTAATACATTTCCTAATTGCGCTATCTCTACAGTGTTAAGAATCAACTTGGTGCTCCATAGTGTTAAATGTGTTACCTGGAAAGTGAACGATACCAGTGAAGTAAGATTTTTCTGATGTCCATGTCGTCTATGTCATGTTGTTTACTAACTTACTTTGACAAAACACTTTTATTCTACAATTGTGTTCAATAATTTACGCATAATGACAAATTACTTACGTACCTTAACAGCAGTATGTTGAAAACATAGTACTTCAAAAGAAGGATAATGTGCTTTTGAACAAAGGTGATGTGTTCTTGCCAATAGGAATATTTTCAAATACTTTTGACTTTAAATCATTTGCTGTTTTTTTCAATTACCTTTTGTACACAATTCATGTTTTAATAACAAAAAGTATTTAATGTTATCTAACATGTTTTTTAATCGATAAAACTTTCCATATCAATCAGATACATCTCTTAACATTACAATCACTTTATTCCTGAACCAGTATTTCCTTTGAATCCGTTCAAATCAGCTTTCCGTTTTCGAACTTTGTCAATGTTTTTGACTTCTTATACGGTTGATTGTGCAGTTGAAACCAATACGCTTTGAAAGGTCAATTTGTTTGTAAAAAGTGGAGCTATTTTACATCAAGACTAATTCAAGTTAACTGCGAATTAAGAGGTGCTGCTCTTGCCTTATTTTACAACTGAACCGATAAGTAGCGTTAGCTTTTTCTGATTTACAGCTTACATGTCTTAGTGAAAATTGAATTCTCTCTGAAACATGCCATGTACGAGGGGAATAAATAACTTCATAGAAGTGAATATCGATAAACCCCTGAAGATGTCATTATTGAGAAAAGCCATCTGATGATGATAGATATAAACAATCTTTCTCGACCATTTACTTGAGATTTACTTGTAACCATGGAAAGTTTTAAAATGAGCATCGCCCAATTATCAAGTTTCACAGGAAAGAAGGTGAAAGAAATATATAAACCTACAAAGGTGGACGAAGTATCTTCAGAGTGGGGTATTCTCATGGAAGCGACTGCTGGCCATGCTTCTTCATGACAACGCTCTTGTGCACAGGAGTTGTATTGCACAGGCGGTACTTCAACAGTGTGGCTTTTGCAGTCCAGATCTTGCCCCAAGAGACTCTTATCTGTTTCGCAAGTTGCAATCACACTTGCGTGGTACAAAATTGGGTGATGATGATGAAGTCAAGGCAGCTACTGAGGCGCGACAGACAGCAAGTCAGAAGACTGCAAGGCCATAGACAGTCACAAAGACTAAAGGGCAAAGTGCATCGAGGTCCAGGGAGATTATATTGAAAAATAAATCGCAGTATCACAACCACTGACCACTGTTTTATATCCACTTCTATGAACGTATTGACGTCCCCATCGTCGGTCATCCTTCAGTACACTATATGTGACCGTTTCCTTTATCAACATTAATTATTTTGTACATTGTGCATTGCAATCCTGAATGGTGGGGACTTCAATTAAAATATATGTAAGATAAGTATCATATATCCTACAACAGTATTCCTTGTAATATCCACATTACTGTAGCTATATATGAAATGTATGAACGGCACCTGAACAGTATTAGATTCAGCAAACTTCAGCATACCGTCTCCCAATATACTGATAGCTTCCAATTGAACTCTTCAATCCATTTGCGCCTACTTGTCACCACCCTACCATGGAACCATTCCGTAATCAAGGTCTCTGGAATGCTCTCGCAGATTTGTTGATGCTAGTTTTCAATGCAAGAGTGAAAAATATTGTGAAAACTTCATTAGAAAAGGTATTGTATGTACGACGAACGCCTAACCCTAACCTTAAAGCCAGTGAGCAACTCCTTTCCAAAGCGTGAGGCATTAGTTTGTGTGGATAGAAAGGCATCGGTGGAAGGACAAATTGCCACAACAGCTCTTGATCCCAGCAATGCTAAATAATCAATTTACACCGGCCTTGATAACGACTATTGACCGCTCCGGATCATTCTCTAAGCTCAAAGAGCTCAATGGCACAAGGGGTTTGTTTAGAGATTAGTCGAAGAGACTATCAATTGGAGCCAGTTAGTCTCCTGCTGTTTTGAAGAAAGCTGATCGCTGGGCTTCACGGCATTTGTTGAATGAAAACTTTTGTGATATTATGCTGTTTAAACTTAACTTGACCTTTTTGAAACGAAGCCTGTTCGTTTTTGTTGATGTGTTTGCATACTGTTCTTGTTAAGCTGCTATACGTTATTGGCTACGAGTGTTACACCAGACAAAACACACAAGAGCACCCCAAGGCAATCATAGTTGTTATCTATATCAGGTTCCTTAGTGTACATCTTTTTAACGTATTGTTCAACATTTCAAACGATTAATGAAACAACTTAATGTAGAATGAAAATCCGTATTACCAAGTACAAGTATTCTTGCAACACCACTGATTCGTCTTTATTTGATACCTATTTAATATTTCTCTACAGCTGACAATTTCTTTATTCAGAATTTAAAATGTCCAATGTATTTCACAAATAACCAAAATCACTTCATTGACTGGTATTACCATCGGGTTAAGCCATTGTGATGTCATTCGTCATATCATAGGGATGTTACATATTTTTATCTATACAAATGTTTCCAAGGTGCTCTATCACATTATCATGAGTTTAGTATTTTATTTATTACTCAACCCAACATATCAATATTTTTACATATTAATCGTCGAAACAACAGTCAGCTGATCGCGAATCCGGCGTATGATTATTAATCAGTCAAAACACAGATCAATATAGTTCGCTAATTGTTGGGTGTCTTCATAGGTGACTCGCCTAAAAATATATATGAAAATATCACTTTCGTTCGCCTGATACCAAATTCCATTCACTCGTTGTATAAAACTGTTATCACAGTACCATTCGTGTATTATTCCCTATGATTCACTGGCCTCAAGGCTTGACTATATTGAAGTGTCAACTGCACCTGGGGGTTACAAGACGTCCCGTCACTGCATATTAAATTTTCAGTGTTGTGGCAATTGTTTGTGTGTGCGTGATGAGACATTTGCTATTTGGAAAATGTTTCTTATGAAAAAAATACTTACCTTCTTGAATATACGTCTAAATAGTATTGGGAACGTGTACGCTTTCTCAGTTGACAACTTGGCATTTTTATCTTTCTAATTTTTTAAAATACCGAATTGATTGAAAAAAGAATTGTTGCATAATTTCACAGAAAAAGAAAAACCTACTTAACGAGTAGATAACATTTTCGCAACACGTTTGATTCCTCCCTTTTAGATGTCAACAAGGAAATTAATGTTTGCAATTGACAGTGTCTTTATTCAGGATTTCCAGTGGCCGATATATGGCACAAAAATATTAACATGGACATTAACGCTTCCTTAACGGAAACCACTTCACTACTCGGTATTGCCATGGGGTAAAGATTTTGCAGCGTCATTCGTATAATCAGAGGGATATATACACACGTTTTATTCCATTCCCTGCCCTCTCTGTTACTGTGTTATTGATAATCCACGTATATTACACTGACTCATTGGCCTGAAGGCTTGACCTTATTAAGGTGTCAGTTGCACGTACAAATAACGCCACGTCCTGTCGTAGTTTATCAAGCTATCCATCTTAGAGTACTTGTGTGTGCTTGATAAATCAAGTATCATTACATGATGTATTCTGGATTCTGACTGGTTGATCAAAAAGATTTCCTTATGTTGGAAGACAATGAATGCCCTAAAGTTAGCTAGGTCATTTACAGCTAATTAAAACATCATATTCACTAAATTCGGCCAGACTCAAGATATATTTTTCTGGATTTTTTTAAAATATTCGTCTCCAAACTCCAATTTTATAGTTGTTGTTGTCCGTTTTAGATTTGTGCGCCCCTCTTCACAACTAATCTAAATATGATATATTTTAAAAGAACGAAAATACCTTCAACTAGCTTAGTCCAAGTTTGCCGCCCTGTGTTGTGGGTCCGTCTTCTCTTGAATGCCGTTCCGATGGCATGGAGTCACAAATGCCAGTCGTGTTGGAGAAACAAGGTTTGTGTCACTGTCACAATGTCGTGAGTTAGTGTAAAACTTTTATCTCGGTGTTTTACACTAGAGCTATACAAATGTTGATTTCGATCTAACATTCTCTAGGTATGTTGTAAGATCTCGCTGTTTTGGATGCCACTGATTCATATTATTTAAACGTTTTGAATATTAAATACGCCAGAAGTTCAAATTTAGTTTACAACAAATCCTACAAAACAGGACATTTGTAGACCTTTTCGTTCTTAAACGTTTAATAACTACTGATCATGTTAAAATATCGATAAATAGTTGTGGTTGTAAAATAACCGGGATTCATTGTTATTTAACACTTGCAAATTTCAGTGCATAAAACCTCTCACAAACACCGTCGCTTCCCTTTTTCAATGAACCGCTTTTCTTTTGAGTCTGTTCAAATTAGTTTTCCGTCTCTGTCAATGTTTGTTCTTCCAACATGGTTTCACATGTAGCAGAAAATTCAATGAGCCCCTTAACGTCAATAAGTTTTAAAAGATAACAACACTTTGACACTTGACATCAAGGGCTTTTCTGTATGTCACATACGAAATCCGAGGCTACGCTCTTCCTCATTTAAAAAACCCCAACTCTATGTCGATTTCATATGAAGATTGTAGTCAAAGCCATGGAGGCGATGCCAAATACTGTCGAATTTAAATATATATTTTCAGTCTTTCAACACTAGCGTTTAACATACATCTTTTGTTTAATATTTAGTTTATTTATAATAGTTTTAGAATAACATATTGGCTCTGTATTTTTAATGCATTTCTAGACCGCATTACTATCATGTGATTTTAAATGTTATTTCACTGTATTCAAAAGCATATTTTATTAAAATTGTGATTATATTCTTACTATTAAAATCAACGGTCTTTCGTCGATATAATATACTATCTATCATTCTTTGCAAAAAGATAACACGACACTTGTAGGTCTTGATAAAAACAACCAAGTTGAGCCCAGTCTTAGACTGAAATCTTCAATGAGAATTGATAGCTTCTTCTTGAAGTCTGCTCCATCCATTACTGGATATTTGTCACCACGTAAAGGTATATGGGTTGCTTTCGCAGATGGTTTGTATCCATTGCCGTCTGATGGTTACAGAGCTCCCATGAACCATCAGATAATTAAGGTGTATGGGGTGACTTTTCAGACGTGTTGCTTCCTAATGGAAATAATGTTTCATATTACATTCTACGAGACTGAAACTCATTCCCTCCCAACAGTCATAAATTCCTATACAACCTCTGTTTTAGCAGGAACGTTTCTCGGTCAGGAAATGTGGAAACCTGATTGGAGGCAATCAAAGTTACTTGTGCAATCAGCGACGCCGTTTCAAAAGTTATCATTCAAATCCCATAACTTATTTCCGTAAACTTTCGGAAATCTAAACTTTATTCGAATATGCATTGTGCACTTTGACTCTTCTTTGTAAAATACACACGCCTTATTTAGCGACTTTATAATTGCTTAGGCCTGTGTGACAACTAATATGTTATTCATGCATTTGGTGTTTTCATTGGCTGCAATAGTGCAAGGTAGTTATATTGCAATATTTGCCTGGAAATTGCTCTAGAATAGCTCTTATTATAACAGAAGTTATGGGAATTAATGACGAAGCTGTGTGGGGAGAATGAATGAACCCGGCTGGACGTTAATTTGTTTATATGTTGGTTTAGTGTTTCAAAGTGTTATATTTTAGAACAATATGCACTATCAACACCTTTAGATCCATTGGCCGTTTCAAGGATAATAGGCCATGTCTAGTACAACTGACATCTTCTTAAATCCTTACCTTTGAAATGTATTGTAATTAAACGCATCGTTTTCTTTCTAATATAGGGCAGCATAAATTGAGAAATTACAAATCACTCTGACAATGGTCTAGAATGACAATCATTCAAACTTTATTGTGTGCAATATTCAGGTACAATTTGCAAAGATGTACTGGATGACAAACTCATACGAGAAATAATATGTAATGAATGATCAGTTCAAAGGTCGTTAAACGAGTATGAATAAGGACTCTTTTCTTTTTTGTGATAGACTATATAAAAACTCACTGTTTACAGCATTAAGTTGATCCTGAGCAAGACAGGTTTTGATACATGTAACTTAGCATCAGGTTCATTTAAGAAAATCAATTACTGATTGTTGCAACAAATTCACTCGAAAGGAAAAAAAAACTATTTTCCGAATACATGGAATTGTATCAAAACGATCGATTTGTCTTAATTGGATAAAATAATAAAACTATTATTTCTGCTGTGTAATGAAATAAAAATATGGAGATGTTCATTACTGTTTCCCAAACGGAACCGACTTCTTCGCTTGATATTGCGATAGGGTACACTGCTTGATATTGCGATAGGGTACACTGCTTGATATTGCGATAGAGTACACTGCTTGATATTGCGATAGAGTACACTGCTTGATATTGCGATAGGGTACACTGCTTGATATTGCGATAGGGTACACTGCTTGATATTGCGATAGGGTACAGACATTGTAGTGTCCTACGTTTAGAGACCAAAGACTTTTCACTAAACCCTGGTGTCGCTACCACGGTGCTTTGGATAATGCTTGTGTATCAAACCGACTCAATAACCTCAACTCTTGACCATATCAAAGTGTCAGTTGCAGCTGAAGGTGGCGATACGTCCTTAATTGTATAATAAACTCTCAATGTTGAGAAAAATGTTGTTTTTTTTATATATATGTAAACCAAGATTTGATTGTGGTGGACGAGCTTGCTTCATTTGGTTAAACATATTGTAGTAGGAAATGAGGTGAGGTGATTTCGGGTTTAACGCCTCTTTCAAGATTATTTCACATATTCGGCTGCTAGTATTAGCGCAGGTAGCAAGCCAAAAACACCATTGTAGCTATGCTTTACGGTGAAACCTGTGAGCATCGGCTGGATGGGTGGTAATTTGCTGAAATTTAGTGTAGCATTGTATGCAAACAAAGGGGTCTGTCGACGAAATTATCACTTTCATCCATATCGTCATCATTATTTAGTCACTTAGTCTCCTGATTTCTCTAACAACTGATCGATGGGATTCAGTACGTTACTTGCTAAGATGAGGAGCCTTGTGTGTGTGTGCTCCATCCAAGTTACAAGAAGGATTTGAAATTATCTGCAGTTTTAAAAGAGAACTTTTTGAGACCTATATCAGAGTGAAATGTTTGATAATCATATGGATGCTGCCAAGGGTTGATAAGGAATCGTTCTCATTTTGTTTTATTTAAATGATAACGTAAATGAAAACCTTAATTTTAGCCAATATATCCATATCCTGTTAAATTTTTTCTCTTTGATATAATTTTACCATTTTCATCATCCAGTTAAATCACCTTTTGCATTTATTTAAAAGATATTTAATTTTTATTTTTAAGAAATGTAATACCTCGTTCAATATTTACAAACTTTGGAAGATTAAATATTTGACTTGAATTCACTGAATAACAATTTTAGCCCATATTTATATTTAAACCCTTTCGATATCATTACACTGTTTAAGTCTATACAAATCTGATGTAACTATGTAACAAGACGCATTTCAATATAACATCAAAATGCAATAACTACTATTTCGCCTTATAACTAAACAAATACATAATTCAGCCCTAGAAGATCCTGCTGATTTGACTTCAGATTAAGCTGCAAATTAACAGAATGATACTGCAATGTCTTCAAGCATATAACCGAAGGGTTTCTTATTATCACCAGTCATCTGGAGTTCAGTATAATGATGTTGATCTGACCGACCTTCTGTCTATTCCTCAAGGACACTTAGTAGGTTAGACGACAAATGGAGGCTGAGAGTCAACAAAAAAGCAAGGTGTTAAATTAACGTATTTGTTAGGAAGTGTTTAACATGGCGCTACTAATGGACATGATTCTACACGTGTTCAATGCAGGAAAATACATTTACACATATGCAACTATTTCTGTCATGCTCCAGCTCAATACAATAACACAAGTCTGATGCGATTGATTCATCCTGCTTAATCAGAGCAAATGAATCCGCTTCGCTCCTTCCTTATACCCTGATCGCTTTCAGGTTACATCCCTTGTACGGCTGATGGCTTGATAGTCGCGGCTGTGCTCGCCTGTTTTAGCCAATGAAATGTCGTTAAAGAGCTTGAAGCTACTAGCTTGAACTCAACGGATTTTTACATCCGGGTTGTGCCGCTGTCGTCTCATTGGTTGGTTAGTTAGCTAGCGATGCGAGGGTTTTGGCTTGAAGGAGATCAGGGCATTGGGAAGGAGCGAGAGCAGGATGTTATTTACAATGAAGACGAACTATTTATATATTCAGAGAGATAATTTATTAAACATCACAACCCAGACGAGTTCTTAATGTTAATGTACCTATGACTATTCTTATAACTACAAACATAATTATTATTCATATGTTTCTATATTCTATTCATTTATCAATATAAGTTGATTAAGTTTACAACAGGAAAATGTCAATTCACTTGTACATTCACCCGGACCATCACCTATATATTTATTAGTATCGTTATTTAGCCACTCTTTATTGTCCGTCGTCTTAGGTATTGTGTATCAACAATAAAACACATGTAACACTTATACATTAGTATTCTCGATCATGCTCTAATGTGACATTTCATATACCAACTCTTAACTCAATACCTTATCGTGGCGTGGTGGTTTGCGAACTGCGAGAGCTATGGCAATCAGTGCTTACGTGCTTCTTATGGAGGCACCCATGCTTGACAGGTCGACGGGTAGAAACCAGACCAAATTTGAGTCATTATTAAACCTGCTGTCTATCTCTCACTATGCCTTTTTTCGTCTTTTACTTCATTCTTTCGATCGCTTTCTGCCTGATTTGTGCACATTCTTTTGGATGATTTTAATCCACGTGTTTAATAACTGAAATATTGCTGAAAGCACGTTAAGCAGAGTTAGGGACCAGAAACCACACTTACGAAAAAGATTTGCGACAATTTTATTTAATTATATTGAAATAAGCATAACATTTGTGGGACTTATCCGTTCACTAGCGCGACGCTCTTTAATTTGTCGTAAAGCATTGTTGACGGTCATTTTACTGCATGCTGTACAACGTAAACGTCGCCCATTCGCGGTTTATATAGTTTCATATTTGTATCCCCAGTTACATGCATATCTTTAATGAATTACAAATGTTAGTTGCCTTGTATTATCGACTGATAGTTGTTCTTGTAATCTGCAGTTTTACTTGAATGTTGCTACAAATAACTACATAGTCTGCCGTCAAATTGGATTTATGAAAAGTGCCTCGACGTCACTTTTTAACGTTAGGTAGGTATTTTTTTTAAATGACGTTGAAGTGGTGAAAAAGTTATGGTGACCCCCTGTTATCATTTCTGAATTCGTTTCCTTATTAACTTCGCGCATAATTCTTTCAAGCACTTACATCTATTTTCGATAATATTTATGTCCCATTGGTATATTGTATTGAAGTTATTTTTTCGTAAAGTATGTGTTCAAGATTTCCTTTATCATATTTCAAAGAGAAATGGAAGGGTTCATCATGTCAGAATGGAGTTTCCACACCCCTTGAATGAATTGATATGATTTAGAAAAATTCGACTGACTAACATTTATACAACATGTCACATCTCTTAGTGAAAATGAAGATTATGTTTTCACTGACGAAAGCCATGTTACATAATTTTATTTGATAAACTATATGTAACCATTCCCTTCATTAAACTTTAAATATTTTTGGATAAATATTAAGTACATGCATTGATTAAAAAAAGATAGAACGGTCTGAAAATACTCTTATTGATTTTTATAGAATTTATAACTGCTGTAAGAGATAGAGAAAGGGTGTAAGACATTAACGTCCTACAGTATTTCTCTTGATTTCAGTGAAACTATCATGTGAAATGTACCAGTGTTTATAGAGATGAGTTGCAGGAATACCACTTGATCAGTATTAGATTCAGCAAACCGTCTTAGACTGATTTCTTCTTTAGAATTGATGGGTTCTGCTTTAACCGTGTTCCGTCCATTGGCGCCTATTTGTCACCAACTTTACATGGAACCATTCCGTAATCAAGGTCTCTGGTATGCTCTCGCAGGTTTGTTAATGCTAGGTTTCAAAGCAAGCGGGAAATAATCGTGAAAACTTCATTAACAAACGCCTTTATCTTGTGACTAACGCCAGTGGTAACATGGTACGATGAGAAAAGCCTACGGTGAGCATGTTCTTCCCAAAGCGAGCGGAATCGATTTCCTTAATTAGGAGAATGTCGATGGAGGAACAAATTGCCGCAACAGGACTTTCCTAGAGTTGAATTACATTACTTAGTCACATCCACGGATAAATTGTCAATTTAGACCGGCTCTTATAACGATTATTGACCCCTCCGTCTCTTTCAATTAACCGAACGAGATTATCACATGTTGAACAGCTCAATGGTACAAGGGGTATGTTTAGAAACATGTCGAGGATAGTATCAATTGGAGCTATCATTGCCATTTGGTCTCCTGCTCTCCACACAAACAGCTGGTCGATGTGCTTCAATGGGTTACTTTGATGACGAGCTTTGGAATTTTGAGCTGCTTATTTAGTTCTTGTAAAGGCTGTGTTAGTGTGCTCTTGTTAAAATGGCATTTCCTCTTCTTTCAAGTTGTGTTTTTATTGAGATAGTGTTAGTTGCTTTTTTAAAGACATTGCTAGTTTGTATTGATGAAATGTTTGATTTCGCTATCTTATGATGCATCTTTGACGCTATAAAGATTATCTCAGTTTGTTACAGTTTAGTATAGTTAAACGATATTTGTTTATTCTTGTTTCGACAGTATCAATATGTTCTTACCCAGAGAATGTTAGGGGTTTTTTCCAGTTAAGATGATATTATGTATTTCTGCTAGGCGATGTCCTTTCGGTTGAGATAGGGTTAGACTGTTCTCAGATACATATGATTGCCCTTTTTCTTGTTTGAAACCTGCATTAGTTTTGGTTCAGATGATATTAGTGTTTTTTGTAAAAAGAAGAGTTTTCAATGAAGATGTTTGTGATATGTCGTAGTTAAAATGATGTACGTTAGTCCTGATTGAGAAGAGGTAATTCTTTTTCCATTAACATGGTATGAAATGATATGATATATGCTTAAAGAAATATCACGAATTAAATATGCCAAATGTGGATGAGACCCCGAATGTATTGATGCAAACATCAAAATGTACATGAACGTTTTACTACATTAGGTAAATCATTTTAAGTGATACCTAATCATATATATGCGATATATAGTAAATGCGAAACTGTAACATTTATTATCGAAAAATATTGATTGTTGCTGGTACGTTGATTATAGCCAAAACATGACTGCGGCAAGCACGCGTCATTTAGCACTGCTGCACTTCATATCGGGCTGCTGTTGGACTTCCATGGAAAACTGTTAGTTGGCATGAATTACATTGGGGTTCAATATGCAAGTCTGGTATTCTTTTCATCCACATCCACATCCACATCTGCCCATACGTTATGTTGTGTGCACTCAAAATGTTATTTAACAAACGGAGTGTCACTTTAATTGTGCTAGATCCTTTTATCTCAGTGATTAATGCTGCCGGGATCAACAGATAGCATGTTGATTTTCAATTAGCAGTCGTGTGATGAGTGCAATTATTGCATTCCCCCGTCCTTTAGAGGTCTGTTTACAATGCAAACATTTATATATATCAGGATGAATGTTACAAATCACATGCAAAGGGAGCTGACCAGATCATACCTAGATTACTAAGCTCGTTCCAAATGGTCAGGTTTGCGATATCCGAGTTCTCAACAGTCCGTCCAATATAAAATTGATTTAGGTAAAATAATTATCCTACTTCGAGGATACTATTTTGTCCCATACATTTGTTAAGCTTGAAGGCGTATGCCTGGAAAAGAACATATCACTCAAATCTACAGATACAGAAATATTTCTAAAGGTGATTAAAGTTTTCATAGAGATGCGAGTCCAACCGTTGTAAATGTTTAAGTTAAAGTTGTTATGTAACTTGGTGTAGGAGTCACATGGGCCAGTAAAATCTGTCAACAGGTGAGTTATGACAAGTTTGTCCGTCACGTGTAAAATGATAATGATTTTATTCGTCTTTATGTTCAATAAATTCGTGCCATTCTTGCCCTCTTCTTTTTGTTCACGCATTTATTTCCTATGAATTTTAGGTGAGGTGAGTTAGCTTTTTGGTTTTAAACCGTTTCAATATTTATTTACATATATCACGTCTGCTAGTATTACTACAGGGGGACATCGCGTAGCTTTAATTGTGGTTATGCATTGTGGTTAGAGTTAAACCTTATTTTTTAATTATTATTTATTCATCAAACGAGTTGATAATTTTGCGAATAAACCATTTATGGTCCAGTGTTAATCTGTTCTGTTTTGACACAGAACAAACCTCTTGCCTATAGAACGTTTACAATAAATATGTGTGGAATAAACCTTTTTTAGTTCAAGTGATATGGTATTTATTTTATAAAGCATTGTCCCGTATACCACAATAATTTGTTATAAAGTTGGAATTAAAGCTCATTCGAAATGAAATTTATTGTTCTTGAATGCAATAAACTGATGCGTTTGAACGACTTACACTTGAAAAGGGAAGGTTTGCCTAACAGTAAGCGCCTTAACTGTCTTTACTTTGTTTTCGGTACTTCATTAAAGTCTCCCTAGTGACATTTGTTGCGAATGTTGCCGAGAATTATTTTAAGAATATTTTTACAGTTATCTTGCCCTAATTTGATAATTCAACAAGGTGTCAAGGGCAGTTTCTAAATTGAATCACGGTCATTGTTCAAGTTCTCTGAAGATAACTTTGCAATTGGAGCCACAGATGTCATTGAAACTTCTTCGTAATTATGTAGTTCCTGCATGTTGCTTTTATCAACATAGACTTCCGGCTCTCTCATTACTTAGAATTGTCCACACATCTATAGGGTTTTACAGCATTAAGTTATTGTTTACTCAATCAAATTACTTTATACAGAGTATACCCAAGATAACTTAACTTAGTCCAAACTAATACCATTTTTAGTTGTATGTCAAACAAGAGAATATAAATCTACTATCATTCAAATGTTTCATAAAATGGTATTTAACGGAATCGGGTTTTATTGTTATGATCAATACATGCTGATTAAAACACCTCTAAGTGCGGTCATACAGCAGGCACTCTGGTGTCATATATGGTAATCCCTTTCAGGAAGTGATCTATTACATAATTTGTCATAACACCGTATAATTATCACACACCAATATCTTCAATGAGCGAGATATCAATACATATCTCCTTATAACCAGGTTCAAGATTATCCGCTACAGCCCCTTTAACATTTTATCAATGGGGGCACCACGGGGCCTGTTTGTCTTGTAGGCTTTCAGTCAGCGATTATTTCCCCGTCACGAAGGGAAACCCTGATCATTATTCCACATAGCGGTTTTGTCAATATAATCATGGCCCGGACATGAAATCCATTGTTCCCAAGATGTTTTCATAACAGGACCATAAAGACTTCACATGACTGATACCGTATAACGCTAAGCTTCTAATGTCAAATGGTTTTGAGAAAGTTAAAAACATCTAGTAAACACGTATTTGTGTTTTATAATTAAATGTTATTATGATATATAAAATGAGCGCCAACCTTAACGGAAGTCAAAGGCTAATTTATGTCTTTTTTGCACTTTGTTTTTTTTCATCAAAACATGTTATTCTAACGACCTCCTGACGGGATATTTAAAGATTGTTCAATGCTATGAAACATCACATATAAGAAAATGCTGTCTTTGAAGTACACGACAGTCCTTTAGAAATGAATATCGATTTGTCTTTTGCTATCAATACAACCATTTCTTATTTTTGATCTTCTAAACGTTTCCAAACAGACATGAAATTTATCAACGCCACACTTCAGTAACAGTGAGAGTGTATTTGCTTAACGAACAAGACAAATACCCTACTGATGTTATTTAACTTTGCATTTAAAGCTTGAGCAAAGCTTACAGAAAACGGAAACGAAATATTGACATTGTCAAATACGATTTATGAATGGGACATAGTATCAAAGAGCAATAAAGCAAAGGGTATTGTTGACGCAAACAAGTTTCGAAGAGTAAGTTTGATAAAAGGTAAACTAGCGACTGTGCAAAGTTCCATTCTAATTCTCATTAACATAGCACTGGCATCAACATCGACCAATGACTCGCACGAAATATAAATATGTTTCTTATTTTTTCTAAAAAATAATTTTATCATACTTTTTTCTCGCATCTGTTTTATCAGATTGATGTTATGCAATCACATTTCAGCTAAGCAATATTTTATGGTCTTCTTCAATTTCGAAGAAAGTTCAACAGATTTCATTACCTTAATTCATAATGAATCGGAATTAGACCTTGCGTTGGAAAATTGATACAAAATTTCTTTGGGATATCAATTTCACCAAAGTAGTTTTCTGTAAAACCGAAGACGCTCACCATGCAATTGTATAATATATATGGTCCATGCTGCTTCTAATTGAATAAACCAGGGCGGGAATGGGAGGTGATTGGTCTGCATGTGGGGAGATACCTGCTTAAGACGTTCTTTAACAATGCTTCAGCCAGACTCTTTTATTTAAACTTTCAATTAAAGCCACGGTAATGTCGTCCAAATCCTATTACGATCTCCTCGCAGTGGCGAGAGTGTGCTTAAGGAGTTGTGGGGGCAAATTTTATTTGACGTCTTTCATAAAAGTAAACATTTCAACGCTGCAGGCGTAGACGGTTTGTCCAGTTACTCGCCAGTAAAGAGGCGATTTAAGCGATAGAAATAAGCATGCTCCGTGGCATCGTGTACTCTCAGCGAATCTTAGATCGATTGGAGCCAGCGATCTCTTCACAAGCACAATCGCATGGCTTTGGAAGAGCTTTCTCTTCTGATGCCATCACAGGAAAAGGACTACAGTCGCCTGTACTGCTGACACGCACGGTAGAAATTGCGTTACTTGCGACGTTGAGAATCGTCTTTCCTTTGAAGTTTCCTGCTCTTTGAAAGAATTAAGTGGTTAAGCGCTGTGATAGTGCGAGTGTGAATACAGACAATAATGGGCAACAGAGCGCCAGTCAAGTATTGAACTTTTATCATTCAGCCTTCGGCCTGGGAGCATCATCGATACCTGTGATTTGTGCTGGTCACGCACGCAAAGGGATGCATGACGGTCGGGTCGTGCCTACACTCTATACAGCAGGCTTCTGGTTCGCTGGTCGATACGGCCGACGTAATTACAGGGTAACCAACACAAAACCATGACAGTGTTTGTGCGGATCAAATCACAGGGGTGTATTGATTGGGAGGACACCGGGTAATAAATGGAATACCTGGGCAGGCCTCAGTACATCACACGGGACACCGGATGCGAGAGAGGAGACAGGTAGCACGGCGCAAACTTTGCTCAGCATTATCGGTCCGCTTCTGTATATGTTGCACGACGACCATGCTGGCACATTCCACGCCCATCTCTCACAAGGTCTTGGGTCAAGCAGGAATTATGTGAACACGAGTATCGGAGATGCACGTGAGACTTATCCACTGCTTCCTGTCCCTGACTGGGAGGTAGCCTCGGTCCAGTGGGGTAGAGCTTGGTACGTCCACACCTACGGGTTCTCTCTACTCTACCTGGCTGTCTCTATGCTCTGTGTGGCACTCGGAGTAAAGTTCTTTCAAAGAATCAGGCGGTCTAAACTTGTTCTCAATGCAACGTGTTTGTTGTGCCTTTCCGGATGTTTTCGGATTCTCTACCTTACCGTGGATCCTTACGGATACATGCACAACTTTTCTGGAGTAATAGTCGGAGTTCTGTCCCAAATAATCTACCCTCTACTGTGTGCCTCTTTCGGTTTGATACAGATAATGCTTTTGAGGATAACTCGGGTGGATGTGGGTAAAAGTAAGCTTAGAAGCTGTACATATCTCTTTGCATCGACCCTTTCCTATTTGTTCTGTATCGTTCTGGCAGAAGTAATCGTATTTTATGAAACCAAAGCAAAATTGCTTCTCTTAGTCGATAGCGGCTTCTTCATCGTATTATCCTTATATCTCTGCATTAGCTTCGTCTGTAATGGATTTCGACTTTCCCAATATGCCTCGGAGACAAAACGAGTACGGAAAGAACTTGGAAACTTTAATACAACTCGTCGAGTGAAGCAAGGGGTCCAAGCTAGCAAATCGACCAACTCTCTGAGACTGTCCCGTCCCAAACTCCGCATCACCGACGAGGACCATATGACCATTGCCATAGCAACTGATGTGGAGAGTTCCTCGTCATCGGATGAAAATGGAAATGGTTCCAAAAAGGAAAGTAAGGTACAAATTAAGACACTGGCGAAATCTGATAGCAAAGGTCGCCTACAGCGCCAAGACAGCCAGCACTCCGAAACGGAGGTTTTGTTATCAGAGGAAGAATCACCGCCGCGGGGGAACTCCGTGTCATCGACGGGTTTTGACGTTTTACCAATTACACATCCCCTCCAAACATTTTCTCATACGCGGTCGTTAAGTGACATTGATGAGTGTAGACTTCCGATGATCAGCCGGCGGACCACTGATATTTTTGTCTCTGACGAGGACTCAGAGGAAGCAAGCAAAGTCTCCGAGGTTCAAACCCCCCGGGGCACGTTAGAGAACGGATACATGGCTGACACGGAAATAGTCTTCTATTCCCCAAAATCCAAAACAAGAAGGATATCTCATGAAAAGGATCTTCAACAACGTATGCCAATTCTCGAGGACTTTGATAGCACCGACCTTGAGAGGAATAGTAGCACTTTGTCTGTTAACTTCCGGACAAAGCCGTCGTCAATAAGTTTGTTGAGGATTAGACAGAGCAAGATGATTCAGAGGGCTGTACACTTGACTTACACCATAACCTTTCTCTTCATGTTCGCGTGCCTCTTACAGCTCTACACAGTCTTTGGGGTGTACGGAGTACTAAGTTCCTCCTTCAGACCAGACCCGTGGCCTTGGTATACCTTCCAGAGTCTCTTTAGGTGAGTGAGATATATAGAGAATACTAAACGACATCCTGTTCCATATTTTTTTTTTTATGAAACGAGTTAGTGATTTGGTATTTTACGAGCGAAAGCGAGTTTAATATCGATACTATTCACGAGTTTCATAATCAATAATATTTGTGACATCATTCTAACGATCATGACATCATGTGACGTCAGTCAACACGCGTTGTAATGACACAACGAGAAATAAGTGTGTGGAGTTATTGTTATTGTTATAAACGGCTATGTATTCCACAGGCGAGTAATAAACATGCAAAATTAAGTGATTAAAAGATAAACATTTATATATATATATGGTCATAGCACGCCTTACTTAGTTCAAGACACAAGCTTTAACACATTATATGATACCGATATGAAAATCACTTATAAGCAGCATTTATTTACCCTACTTCAGCGACAACGATACACATGGTTTAGTCAATTATGTCAGTGTATGAAAAAAAACATAACAATAACTATCATTGGTATAAAGTAGATATGGAAACCTCACATATAAGTGTTTGTAGGTAAATGCAAGATATAGAAATGATGTACACAAATTTACAACATATATATTGACAGACAGTGACCAAAGTTCTGAAGTGGTTGGCATAAAGTCCCGGGATCAAATCCCGATGAAAACACCGATCTTTTGTGGCTAGGGCCTCATGCTGTGTTGTGTTCCTGGGATAGGGGCGGGGAAACAGCAATATGTCAACATTGCAATAAGTCCATTCATGTCTTAATGGGTAGATAGGTAAACAGAATGTACAAACCCTCATGTTCGCGAAAAGCAGCTGTCATGAAAGTGTCATGAATGTGAAACGTTATCAACGTCTCTATTACTAAGAAACGGCGATTTAGTGTGAACACTATCAATGAAGTAAATAATGCTGACAGTCAGGTGCTTCAAACGGTGTCCGCATATACACCTTAACATCATACTCTGGCAAGAAAGTTGAAAATGCATCGAACGCTTCTCTTAAATATTTTATCAAATTATAAAACATTCTCAATAACCCGAAATAAATATGATTGAGTTATTGGTAACATTACATTTGAAAAACATAACGGGAATTATCAAGTTAACTTTATGTATAGTGTCAATACTAGAACCATTCTAATGCTGATGATGCAGTGATGATGGACGCGAAATGAAAACATCATTATTTTTTTTAATCGATTACGAACAAGCAGTGATATGACAGTTGCATTCCAAGAAAACTCATTTTCTTCATCTAACAAAGTATGGTGATTCTCAAACATCATTTTGATTTCGTTATTCGCATTTTAGGGGAAAATTTACCGAAAAAATGACCATGGATTAGATTACTTCCGGATAATGTCAGTGAACATATCAACACCATTTCATTATCTCAAACATTAATAACACACTCTCAAAGAACATGATATGGAAAATACGCTGTAGTAAATCAGTAACTTTTATATTGGTGTCATAAAATGGGATATATATATATATATATATATATATATATATGTGTGTGTGTATATATATATATATATATATATATATATATATATATATATATATATATATATATAAAACAGTTGATGCAGTTCCACCTCTCAAGTCTTATATAGAAAAACACATTTGTTGAAGAAAACCAAGATGATTTATTCACAAGTACTTTCGACCATAAGGTCTCATCAGGTGAATGACGTTGAGTCGGTTATGACGTCATGATTAACAATTAAAAAGAAGTATGACTTGCGACTCAAAAAATGTTATTTACATGATTTCATGTCATGGATGTCAGGAAATATATATCGGGAAAACAGAGCTCAAGTTAAAAAGAAGAATGAATCTTCATCGTTCACAAATTAAACAAAAGCATAATCGCACAATCCCTCTAAGTGCGCATCTAGAAACATGTGGAAAAAATATGTATTCTGTTTTCCCGATATACAAAGTTGATTCCACTGAATCTAATTGCTTGGCGGAAAAGGAATTATTATTCATTAATAAACTTAAGCCAAAGCTTAATTCAAAACTTTAATCTAATATTCTTCAATTCAATGTCCATTTGCAAGTATGTTTTGTAATACGCTACATATGTAGCATGCAGCCTATATGTATGTAATGTATCTACGCAACATATGTATCTATGCAATGTATTGTGACGTCATAATTGTTAATCATGACGTCATAACCGACTCAACGTCATTCACCTGATGAGACCTTATGGTCGAAAGTACTTGTGAATAAATCATCTTGGTTTTCTTCAACAAATGTGTTTTTCTATATATATATATATATATATATATATATATATATATATATATATATATATATATATTCGAATACAGAAATGAACTACTTGAAGATCTTTTGAAATGGTACAAATATTGACAACGTTGTGAATCAACAAATTATCCTCGAATATAATGTTGCAAATGTTTTACAAAATAATGCTAACCAAATATTACACAAACATGTAATAATCTTCGATTTAAATATATTTCTGAGTACTATTTATGTAGAATACACCCTCATCCCTCTAAAACGTTATTTTAGTTATAACTTTATTGATTAGCAGTGAAATTAATCACAAATTAGCATTTAAACACACGTTAACTGAAGTATAGTTATGTGTAAGTGAATCGAGTCATCTTTTAGCTTTCTTTAGGTGGAATAAAGATTGTTTGTTGAGCAAAACATAGGTATTTCCTCAGTAATATCATTTCCACATGTAAGATATCATTGTTAAATGCAAATGCGTGTGCATACGCTCCCTTTCATACCATACATCCAGCAAATCAAAAACTTTTGTGTTCGAGGATACACTTTTGAATTTAAAATCAAAATCTATACTAACGAACGTATTGATTGCTCTTCAAGTTATGTATGTTTTCAATCATCGATTAACCGTTCAATATTTCCAAAGTCTGTATGTCTGGCTCTGGAGTTTTTAAATAATAAAACTTCCGCCTATAATGTGATCAATTACTTCATGAAGCATGAATGAGAAGCAAGTACATTCCTATGGAACTCATCTGAATGATAGCTACATGATATTAGTTAATGAAGCAATTGCGGAAACAGTGTATAGAGATATACTCGGACAATCAATATGCGTGTTCTTTAAATAAGGTGAAGCACCTTATAAAACAATGAGCATCGATTTCCAGTTCAATGTCTAATCATTATTAATTATTAATCTCGAAAATGTGGGATTATAGTTTATGTAATCAAATCAGGATTTGTATTTTGTTATTCAATCATTAGCTAAACTTTTCTCAGACCTAAGAAATTGTGTATTCAATATCGTTGAGACAAACAACCTGACAACCTTCTGTAAATCATTAATGGCGTTTTCAAAATGATTCCTGGGGTTATGCAGAGTTGGCATAAGACATTTTTAAAGTTTTTTTTCTTATAGTCATTTAGTGTTTCGCGAACAAAAACTCTAAAGTTTGTTATTTGCTTAACCAAATAAATTAGAACTAATGTCAAATTTGATTTTTACAGAATCTAATTATTTTATCGATTAGTCTATCATCTAAGAGCACCACATCAACTTTTATTATGCTAAATGTTTTAAAATGACACTAACAATAAATGTTCAAAGAGACGAAGAACATAACAAATATAATCAATCTTTCTTAGTAAGATGTCAAATTCATTGATGTTGTAAATCACATTTATAATAATAAAAAAAGCATTGACCTTTTACTTTACAGGACTGTGCTTACCATTAAGGAAAGGCCATTAAACAATAACAATTAAAATGAAGAAATTAAACTGGCAGAATTTTCCAGTATCTATTTTATCTGATACCGAAGTACATCGTAAAATTAAGATCGTCCAAAGTCATGTAATATAAATTGTGCGTCCTGGAAGCAAAATTAAATCATAAACATAGCGGTTTTTATTCATTGATTTAGAATAAGAAAATCCTTACACTTTCATAATATACATTTTTTTAAAAACCGTTAGATGAGAAAATATAACGCTTGTCATGATATCCAAGACCAGAATGAATCTCGATGAAAATAATTGAAATAGAAAGGTTATTAGATTATCTTGATATTAAATGTTATGTACAACTTCAATAATCAAATCCGTTAATGTCATAACTTTATCTTCAGTAAAACGTGCCCACCTTATACAATCAACGTGTTTCGTTTTGAAAGACAACATTAATAGACAGCGACGTAAGTTACACTCATTGAACAGCAACAACATTGTAATAGTAAAAGCGAAATAGAATGTTTTATAACAGTAGATATTCTATTGATTTTCTATTAAAAAACAAGAAGGGTTTGTTTTGTGAAAGCCAAAACACCCATGTTACAAAGTGTTACAAGATAGTTTATATTTGAATAACCAGTTTCATTGTGCAATGTTAACAGCCGCAGATTAGACGTATTACAAGGAATGTATGAAATCATTTCTGATATTATCATCAGATGATGGTATGGAGAGAAATGTAATATGCTTGTCCGTCTTTTTGGATTTAACCTCATATCGTTTACGAATATAAACAACACTTCATCCTCAATACTCTGTTTACATAATACAATGTTTACATAATACAGTGTTTACATAATACAATGTTTACATAACACAGAATCATCATTACAAGACGCAACACCTCGTGTAATAAATCTAATATCCTGGGGGCCGTTGCACACAAAAAAAACCTTAGTGCCACAAACCTTAGTGCCATCCTTTAACATTGCACTAAGGCGACTTAGGGTCACCTTAGTGTTTTGTGCAACGGGACCCTGATCTGAACTTTGTGAACAGGCGCTTCGATTTATTACTTATTTTCATTAAAAGCTACGTTTTACAAGTTAACAGAGATTCGTGAGACTTATAGAAAGGCGAAGATTATATTTTTATCATACTATTGTTGGATATTTGATTTAAATGATAACCGAACGAAGCCAGTATTTCGTGTTTAGTAGCCTTTGTTTTCGTCAAGTTAACATCCGCTCTGTTTGACATGTCCCTCTCAGCTCATTCCTATCGTCCGTATAACTGTGATAAAACTGTCCAGTTTATGTTATACTCATTAGCGGTAAATCGTTCTTTTAAATGTAATAAAAACTGTCCAGTTTATATTTTACTCATTAGCGGTTAATCGTTCTTTTTCCGGTCCCAAATCAAATCTTTAAAAACCTTTCACTTGTAACTATATTGAACCATTTCGAATTACAAAGCAAGCAATTAAAAGATAGGTTTGGAAATCACTGTTCAAATCATTTGTTTTCTATAATGAAAGTTAAATAGAATTTAGTTGATAACTAAATGTGCACGAACAGATATATACACTGTTTACAATTATTTGTTAAGTATTGTTTCACATCACGGAAGGACTCAGCCTTATCATCAAAATTGCATCAAATCTGCCAGCTTAATGTACTGTCACATGGGAGGGTTCATGCTACCTTATTACACACGATATCACCGACAAGTATCTGCTAAGAAACCATTTGGAAAATGCTTTTAAACACGGCATTAAGATGTACGGTTAGATAAAAAAAAATCGCATTTTCTGTTCTACATATTGTAGTTTCAAAGCTAATATTCATTACACATTATGTCGTCTACTCGTGCTGTGTGATATCAGAACATTTTCTATATTATGTCATAATGTTATTGCCCTGATAGTCTTCGAGCCTTTACCCGTGTGAAGAAAGAGCTGTTTTACATCGAACTTTTGCTGGAGTTTAGAAAACTAATGATGATATATTTGGGATCACCTTATCTGCAATAGTACAAGTTTTCGTGCTTTTTTGGGCCTGGTCTCTTACCGCACTAGACAGCTCGAAGTGTAAAGTCTATTCAATAATAGGACTGTTTACTCCAAAGAACCATCTATGCTGTATAAGCTAAGAACGTGATATGTTTCTGAGGAATAGATTTGATAGGAATCCTAAAGTAGAAAAATCGTTTTCAGATCAGACTTACATTATGGGTAATAAATACCTGCTTTTCTGAAATAATCACTGCTTAGTAAAACCGGGAGAATCAAAAGCAATGAAAATTTAGAGCCCATAAAAAGGTAAAGACGCAATATTTGGAAAAGAACAGATCTCATAAACTGGCACGTTCGAAAAATCTTACATTACTAGGCTTACAATGTTCAAACAGTTTATGACCCTCAACCTGCAAACGTGGAATTTGGGATTTTGATACAATGTCACAATCTTAAACGTGAAGATGAACACGTTAATTCAGGCAATCACCTCAAATATACAGCCTTTATTTACTAATAGGAAATATAAAGATTCGCGCGACAATTTATAGAAAATAAAAAGACAAACATAGTACACATGCCCAGGATATTATCGATATGGTTTATGAGCGCCGAATCACATAGGTAAACACTGACACGGCAATCAATAAAGAAAACAGCTATACCGCATGAACCCAATCACGAAGAAGTGTTGCGTGCAAATATTGTCATTAAAGTATGCATCATTTATGGGATGTGTGCATTCGCTCTTGCAGTTCGTGTAGCTGTCACTGAATAAATGATTTGTTGTCTGGTTTCAAGCATCGGTGCAGTCATCACACGTTGTTAATGTCAGGCAGCATGGGAAGGCCGGAAACAAGAGTAAAATTACATTGTCTGAAAGTATCGATTTGTGCTTTGCGATCCTAGTGGGATTAATACAAGCATGCGAATCTTGCATTTCTTCGCTGGTAATTAATGACAACGTCAGACCTGTTTTATGCTACAATGCAACGACTCTTTGGCTTTCAAACTGGAACTTTATTGCTAAGGAGTACTGTCGAGACACTTGAAGTAGTTTTGTGTCTGTGAACATGAAATGGGAAGTTAAGACGAGGCCCGGGGAACCTGTAGATGATCCCCGATGATGTAGTCAGTGGAAGTGTAACAGTTTTAAAGAAAAACTGTCTGCGTAATTGAAGTTATCCGAGTTATCACGTTTTAGTAACTTATAAAAACATGGCCATTGCCACTATGCAAAAATTGATCATATAAAACCTGCCAATTAATCGTTTGTCGTAATAGAAAATTAATCTAATACCTGACCCGTATCAGACACGTTCGAAGCAACAGATGAACAATTTCTGAGTGTAAAACTGATATGCAAAGTTGAGTATTTAGTTAACAGTTACTGCCACGACACTTGAATAATCATGTTCATGTGAAATAAGATGAAATAGCGTAAATAATGAGGATCTTAAATATCGAAAACCGAAATCAAAGCTAGTCAAGGAAGTTAATTATACATACACATACTTAATGCGTATTTCAATTAAACGAGGTAATCATTATCGTCTTACTGATCACTGGCTTCCATTATATCTTATTAAGATACACAAGGCATAAGATTAAATACGCGAACAAATCATCACGTTGCTGCTAATGGGACAACTAATGGGACAACGTGTTAAACGGACATGCAATCCGGAGGTTATCGCTAACGACTACTGATCGACGATGGTTGATATCGTGCACTGTTAGGATGGTACCATCCCCTTGAGTACATACCAGACAGTTATTGATGTGACCAAATAGATTTATTTATTCTTTCATCAACGATAAGCACTTGAAACATTATTTTTAGCGGGATAATATTCCATGATATTCCTTTCCCAATGAGGGAAACTGGGTGAGATAATTTTGTTTTTGTTCTTAATATAAGATTTGAATCATTGGAAACAAATTGAGCAGCAATTAAGATAGTAGATGTCAAATTAGGGTGTTATATTATTTATAGACTTCAATAATCTGAGGAAGCGACGTTTTGATTCAAATCCTTATATCCTTAACAGTCTGTGTGTATAACAAATGCTGTTTTCAAACTTGAAAACGATACAAGCATCTGTATCGTCACTCCTAAGTATATAGTTGTCATACAAAATTATTAATTCCAAATCTACTACGTTTGCATGTTTTACATACTGACACCAGTCCGACAGGAATCAAACATTGATATTATATACTATATTAATAGCCGAACTAACATTGAGACAATGCCGTGTTTGTGTTACAAGAATAGCAGATATTATTTGGAAATCGAGGACATATTTTGGTGGTAGTGTATTGAAACTAACTTTGCGCCAAATAGATATAACTCAATGTTAGTAATCTTCATACAGGACATTGCATTGACAATTAGATGTCATCTTATCTAATCTAAAGTCGGAGATTGCATATATATATATATATATATATATATATATATATATATATATATATATATATATATATATATATATATATATATATTTGAAAATAAAATACTTCAGACGACACTTGCTGTAGATATCATTTTAATTATGACTGGATGCGTCGCATTTCGACTTGATAACAAGTCTTTTCAACAGTCAAATCTTCTTCAATAAACCTTAGTTTATGTCAAATGTATTATATTCGGAGGATCAAAACATATCATTACTCAACATCATAATCCGTAGTCATAGGGGAAATAATCATGTTTTAAGCAAAAAAACGGCGGCCAATTGTGTGTGAAAATTGTTTTGTGTAGGGAAATTGCTCGCATAACTTAAATGATCGTTTTAAAACTGCTTCCTTTGTTTAAAAGCATTGTTTTGCAAATGGTAACTTTCACTTTGTTTCGTGGAAATCACGTTATTTATCTAAACAACGTTCTCGTCCCTTTTAATCAATAGAGTTGTATGTCATGAACTGGTGGGAATATTTTAGTGCTGGTAAAACGATTTTCAACGTCGTAATGACAAACGTAATGAAGCATTTATTATAATTTTTTATTATCTACTCGTACAAATTCTGGCTATATTTAAACCTGTATCCTAATCATGAACAAGGTGTGGTCACCATATTGATCACAAATGGTGTTTAGTATGGTAATGGTCGCTTGTGTATTGATGAAGTTCGTTATAGTATAGGGATCGTCTTTTAAACATGTACTAAAAATCACGTGCTTGAAATGAACAAGTTGCACTGTGATGTGGTTAAAAAATTGTTTTCATTTGGAACAGTCAAGGAATCATTATGCCCTATGGAAGTGGATTTTCACTGTGCGCTCATATGAATTGATTATTCGGAACTTTTTTCTTTTGCGAGTCACCTTCATGAAATTCTGCACGTTACCTTTAACAATATGTGAGCATATGAACATCAATAAAGTGTGTGACTGGCGTCCTGAAAGTTAAATGAAGACCATGTGTTTGTAACGATTATTAACTGATTAGAGATGTCGATATCGTTTTCATTTTTGACTTTGTTAGAAGAATCTATACAGAGACAACACCTCGGTGAAAAAAGAAAGATCTTTCATCACTTAATGTTCTTTTCTTCCAAAAATCAACTATTTGAAACATACTTCTGGAAAGTTTTATTATTTTCAGTTTGTGTTATGCACACTGCGTGACGAGTTTCTTTACTACGTGTATCCATTTTCCTTATCTTTTGTTTGTTGAATTAGAGTTGGTGATTTTTAGTAATAATCGCTGCTAAACTTGATATTAACTAAACTTTTCCTAGAAGTCCTAACTATCGCAAAGCTTGTCTGTCCATCAAGTTCGAACCAAACGTCGATTGATTTAAGCCAAAATGTAAAAAAATATTGAGCAAATCAATCATATTGTTTTTTTATTCAATTATTCAACAATCTGTTTTTATCAATCGAACGATCGTCGTAAGTGCGAGAACATGATCAAACATCAGAAGATACCCAATTGAGTTAATAAAAACTGTGTGTTTCTATATAAAAGCACGACTCGGCCAGATGAATGGTTGTTTCGATGGCAGATTCATACCGCCTATGTAGAAGCTCCTGTTCTGGTAAGAGCGTCTGATGAGATTCTGAAAGTAATTATCTCCATTATGGCTAAAGTGTGGTCCAGGCTCTCGTAATCTCGGAACGGGAAATCTGTAATAGCAATCGATCTTTAAGGCATAAAGTTTCCCTGGCACTCGGTGCTGGTTGAAGCCATAACTATTAAGAGGGTATTATGAAAACAGTCTGGAACGGGTAATCATATTTTCGTTACCATGGAGACCTTGTAATTGAGACACCTTAGTCAGGTGTTGGCAACATAGTAGACAGTATGTTCGGAGTTAGAACATCCTATACCATCTTGTTGTTGATATCTGGACATTACCGGTTCATATCAAGTACGCAATTGATGAATGAGACGACAATTGGCGATTACATCAATGTAGCATTCAGCACTTATATCACGTTACAACTGATCTACATGGCACATTTGCGAACATTTTCCCAACAATGGTTGTTCGAACGCTAACCTTAGAGTGACCAATTAGTTTTCAAGTGAGATTACAATGGCCTGTCATGCTTGAACGATACCAGAGCAAATGATTATATTTAGCGTGGCAACGTTTTGCCAAGTGGGTACTTATATGCAATTTTCAGACAATGTTTACAAGCACTGTGTAAGTAATGCAGAGTTTGGCGTAACGGATCACATTTGTAAGCTCTCTGAGGCCTTTACGATTAGCTTTAACTGAGGTTTCTGTCTTGATGGTAATTAAATGATACTGAACGTATATCCTACTCATCGTTTCCTTGACTTCGGGGTTCCCTCGGGCACTTGTGTGAAGAACAGGTCGTTCTGGAGATTAGCATTGCACGGACTAACGAGAACAGTTTCCGATCTCTGTTCCGAGGAGGGGAGATGATCGCCACGGACATCGATCTGTTGTAGTTAATAGATCTCGCATGCCAACAGACATACACCCTTCGGTTGATATAAAAAAATTGTTAATGTTGATGTGTTTAGTCAAGCGGCGTTGAAAATAGAAATATTGCTGCCAAGTGAATAGAGCGATCATCGATTGATGTGTTATCTCAATTACCACATTGATTTTAGTGCTGCTTTTTAGAACCGCCTGAGTGGTGGTATTGCATGGCATCTGCCTTGTTGGCTGTTAAGGACGATAGCATTTTGTGCATAAGATTTAACGTTTGTGTTCTGATATATTAATCCTCTTAAATATCCACAACTGAACAATAATGATTAAGCATGATTTTAATGATGAAGATTCAAGTTTGATTTATTTTATAATCATTTGGTTTGCATATGATATAAAAAAGGATAAATTTATACTGTGTAACATTTCATGTGAATATTGCCCTAACAAGAAACCTCAACATATATGTATTTTCACTAAGTTAAGTAAATCTTATTGTCAAAAGTATTAAGCACCTATTATTTTTAAGTTTAAATGTATAGTCATAGAATATTACTCCACTTGATTCTCATATCCAAATGTTATTTTCAAGGGTTAGGTAAGTATTGTGCATTGTTTGTATCTAATTATTAATGTTAGTTAAAGCTTTTATCATATCTTGAATTATAAAACATAAAAACACATTACTCACATCCCCCCTCAAACCCCCAATAGAATAAAATCGAAATTTTGCTTTATCATCTAACATCAAGTTCCAGTAAACTTTATGATGCTTGAAAATCTTAGTGAGCTTGCATATCAACCTCAATGCAATCTTAATAGCACTCGTTCATATTAAGAAATAGGAAATTTATGGATTTACAACTTTTTTAGATGAGTAAAGAGATGCGACGTTTCGATGTAGATACTAAGACCGTTATCAAGCAAGCGACTTCACGGTGACTAACGGTGATAGTATCTACACCGAAACGTCGCGTCTCTTTGAGATAAATAAGTACATAGATTTCCTATTTCTTCATCATACCAATTTCTAAAATGTCACTGAAAGAAGTCGTTCATAACATTGTTTAATGTGCTGTTTTGGTTTTCCCCAGGTCCACGGAGGTTGCTATTGGCTTGACGTCTACCTGTGTTGTGTATATAATCTTGAGTCACCGAACAGTCAGAGGAAGACGGAAGTTGCCAATGTCACGTGACCTCATTTCAGACTGTGTTGTATGACGCATGATGCAGCAAAGGATATGTCGTCATAGAAAAAACACCCAGCGTGACAATAGCGAGCAACGAAAGTCATAAGTAAATCAAAATGGTTGTGAGTGACGCCACACAGATTGATAGTGCTTTGTGATCAACGAAAGACAGATGTTTTAACTATGCATAACCATAGATAGTTGCAATTTCTAGTACTTCTATTTGGCCAAACATCCCCAATGATATATGAATAATAATTATTATTACGCCGGCACACTGTCCCCCGACAAACTTAAAATGTGATGTGAGTACCGTTTGACTCTTTGTAAACTTACAGTGTAGACATGAATATACAAGTTTTCGAAACATTAATTGGACACAGAGTATGTTGTTTGAGTTTAATAACTTTGAAAAACGCATTATTTTATGAAGAGGTAGTGATTGTCTCTGAAAATCGCCGTCTTATTGCTGGTCATTTCAGTATTGAGACAATAAACATATTTAAGTTGTAATTTAATGATCGGAAACCGGACAATGGCACGCGCAATAATTCAAACTTAATTCTTGAAACGTATTCATAGCAGATACAAGAGAAAGTTTATGTTGATAGTTTTGAGCAGATCAAATCATTAATATTCATGTAAGTTAGATGCAAATTTTAAACTTATTAAATTATATATAATTTTGGCAAGTTTAGGGACGACATTTGATTTGAAGAAAGAGCTCTTGTTTCAGCTGAATAAATATTTATTAAACATACTCTGTCTCACTTTAAAAAAATATGAGTGTAAAATATAATCCATCCCCTAAGATGTCGTTCGCTTATGGATTTGATTACTTTGCATGCAGCGATGTAGGCCACAAAGGGCACACATGAATTTTCCAGTTTTACTTCTTCTGAAAAACTCAATACCTTGATTTGTGAATATATACTCCTTGACTGATATGGACTGTAATGCCTAATGAGTTACAATTGCTGATAATCAACTGCAACATTCCGCTGGACCTAAATACACCTCATTCTCGAGAGTGGTACAGGTTTGTAAAGTGTTTTACTGTTGGATGCCGTGCAAGGAAACAGAAAAATGAAAATAAGGAAAAATGAATACAAATGTGAACAAACAACTTCATTTCAGCAAAAAATTGTCCAAGCAAATAAAAACTGAGAAGCCATCAGTCAAGTGTAGTCGACGTATCAACGCTTTGGTTTACAGCTGCTCAACAAAAGTTTGTCACATTACTCAATCAGTTCTTTGTCAAAACTAATGATTTTTCAAATAGATGAAGAGACATCATGTCCCTATCACATACTTAAAAATCAAATTCATATTCCCACTAGAACGTATTGCGCATGACTTTATGAAACACCGGGGTCCAAAGTACAAAAACTAAATTGTTATAAATATTTAATAACATTTTCGATTCAAATTTGAAAAAAAAAAAATAATGAAATATGTAAAATTAATTTGATTATTATTTACTATTCTGTAGACATTTTTCCGGCAAAGTGTTTAAATGATCTTATTATTGCATAAATATGAACATCTGTTTTACTTTATTTTAACCCTATACCACATATAAGTACTGTGTTTATTTATTTTAGATAGGAACCCTTAATATGCTGATGCAAAGGCGTTTTGGGTAAATTAATCTGTTAGGAATTGGTGACAATTTCAAAATTTACAAAAAGGATGATTTTTCACAGGAAATTGTTAACAGTGGAACAACATTTGTGATCAGCTGTATACAATCACTTCAATACAAGATATGAGGTTACAATCAGATATTACATTAGTACACCTGTATACTAACGAGAACGTATCAAGGTTGTGAACAGATTTCTGCCCTTATTGACATGTTTTTATATGTCGTACAATAAGCTTAGTTTTCAATTAGCTCAATGTTTTATATCTGTACATGCTTCGCTACTTTCAAAATATAAGATTAATATAAAACTTATTTTTTTTAAATCATTCCCTGCATGTGTAACAAAAAAAAGAACATTCTTTAGAAGGTAGGCGATAAATCTGCTCACTTGTTTTTTTTACATTTTAGAATTTACAGAAAGCGTTTTTTTTTTATTACAAAAAGTAAAACATGACTGTTAAGGTATCACTATTCTTTATTCACAATTAATCAATAGTTTTAAATTTCATTTTGTCAATTGGTTATTCATCGTCTCGTGTATACAAATAACTTGAAATATAACAAAAGATTTTAAATGTCGAAATATTTATACAATTTTCATAACATTATGTCATTTGCATTTAAGATTTATATACACTTTTATTGCTCAACTTATGTAATACTTCTTTTGGAAAATAAAAGTTGGCTAAGAAAATCAGGATTGATATTGTGTTGTGTTGTGTTTCATCCTGAATTATGACGAACATTCACCAAAAACAGCCAATTATTAAGAGAACATTCAAACAAAAATTCCAAACCTATTGTTATCTTTGTATTTTTGTAAAGTATGACCACGTGGCTTCTGTTTTGATTTATGAAATACGAGGTTGGTTAGTCTAGCACCGAAAGACATTATTGTTGACATATCAAGAGCTGATACCGGCAACAAACGTTAGCTGAATTCTGAACGGCTGAAGCGTGGCCAAGACAGTTTGTTATAGTTTGATATAGTAAGCACTAGAAATGTTACAAATCACTAGACATACGAACAACCTGAAAGTGAATGACTGGCGAGTGACCATATCATTCATAGCGGGAGTAAACTGAATTAGCTGAGAGCGAATTTTAACATCGCTGAAACTTGACAGATATGTTCAAGATGTTATCAACCAATCACGTTCCGCTACATAATATCACATTGTCTCGCTTGACTTGCCGGACTCATGACATTGATTACATTACTGACATATAGCGGACATGACATTCTATCCAAAGTAAAAATAAGATGCCAGTAATTAAAAGAGTAACTGAAAAATTGTTGACAAGTAAGAAGCTTTGACTGGCGTTATTGTACTGTTAAAATGTGCATACTGTCTCATCACGGACATAAAGAGAGGAAACTAATGGGAGCACTCAGCATGAGGATGTCTTAGGCACGAATTGATGAGACAACAGTTTCGTTTTTCTTTTAAATATCACCAACAATGTATATAAGAATAAAGAAAGATAATCCTATGAATGCCTCTAAAATGTTTCAATCCCATGTGAAATACACACTTATACACTATATATCAGCAAACAAAAGATCTTCATTTCGAGTCTGTCGCCCAATGTGTATCAGCTTCTACACATGTAAAATCTATCTGGTTTTCTTCAAAACCATTATATGTCATATATTTGGCGTGATAGATTGATATCTTTTGATTAATGTCCCCCATAACGGAAAGAGTGCTTCCCTCGGTATCTGAGAATCATGGTCCTGTTTAAACAAGCTATATTTATATTCATAGTATTTCCTTTGCAATAAATTAGATTGTTATCCAGATTTCTCATGTAGTAAGGAATCATTTAATATGGTGTTTTGGTTTAACAAGGAAACACTGCAAATTAGTGATCTACACTAAGTTTTTGTCAAGGGATTAGTTTATTGAAGGCTTGTTTTGGTATTTCATGTCTGAATGTTTTAATTTAGACGTTGTAATCCAAAATATAATAAACTGGCTCTGTTTCAATACAAATTTGAGCTCAAGAAAATTACTATGAAGTTAAGTAATTAAAAGTAACAATTTTAAAAAGAGCACCTTTCTGAAAACTTTTTTTCTTATTTTCTGAAACTTTCATGCTAATTTTCATATCAAAGCTTTTAGATGTGGACACCTCTGTTATTATCATATGCTTTCTGAAAACCACGATCATTCAAAGTGATGTTAACCATTTGTCTTGAATATCGAAGACCATGTTTTATGATAGAATTGGAAGACCGTTTCATAGCTTCCCTTACACTCTTGTTTCTATTGTGGTCTTTTCTACATCGCCTTTTGTAACTATACTCATGGAAATGAATAAAGAAACACATGAATAACTCCAGACATTTTGATATTACATGTATAGAATTTGTGCTCATTTTAAAACAAATTTGTGATCTTGGAATTTACAAATCTGGTGTGTCCTCCATGTTTATTGATCACTTCAGCACATCTGTTTGGAACACTTCGGATAAGTTTGCGAACTACGGCCCTTGTAATAGCACGCCATTCTTCAACTAGAGCACCGTACATCTGGTCAAGGTTCTGGGATTTTACTTGACGTTGCCACACATTTAGACCCAAAACATCCCAAAGATGTTCGATTGGGTTTAGGTCCGTTTTGATGGCCAGAGAAGAACTCTTACAGAGTGGTGTGTCAGACATTGAGTTGAAACTCAAGTGTTATGTGGTCTTGCAATATCTTGTTGAAATTCAAAGTTCTGTGCGACACGTTGTTTGAACGGCACAACAATGGGCAACAACACTTCGTCACGATAACGTACACCTGTAAATCTTCCACCTACACGCAACAGATCGGTTCTTCCATCGTACGTAATGCAACCAAACACCATCACTGAACCTCCGCCATACCGATCGTGCTGCTTTACAGTACATGCAGCGTAACGCTCATGACGTCGTCTCCACACACATATTCGGCCATCTGCAAAGTCCAAACTAAAGCGGGATTCAGTGCTGAGCATGGTGTATCACCAGTGCCGCATCTGTCGACGTCTGTGAGCAATAGCCCATTCCATTCAGCGGCGTTTGTGTAGCGCTGTCATATTCACACCTACGACAGGACGGCGTGACTTTAGACCAGCAGATTTCAGCTGGTCACGTACAGTTTGATCGCAGATTCGAACACCAGTAACATTACGGAATGTAGTATTTGTTTTTGATGACGATTTAAATCTTTCACGAAGAGCAATCAGTCTTAACTGACGATCTTGTCTAATAGTGGTTTTTGTCGTGACTCCACGACCAGGTCTCATTTTCACGGTATGGTTTGCCGATAGAGATTCCACGAAGGGAAATGACACTCTTTGACTTCTGCAAGGGTTCCTTCACGGTTGTAAAACAATACTGACGTCGGACACCCATTCGATTTAATATACCCAAGGTAGTCATGTTTTGCATGTTTTTGTTGGATGCACATTCCATGTTAAAATGCGTTTGCGTGCACTAAACCTGACCATTTCCATCTCACATCTTCTCTTCTGATTGGAAAATTTGTAAAATGGTGGGTCACTCAAAAGCTTTTGTGCTGTAAAAGTGTTCTTGTAATCTATCCTTGCTCTGATAAATACGTCTGATGCGTTCCTGAAAGTAGTTATCGCTGTTGTCTGATGCGTTCCTAAAAGTAGTTATCGCTGTTGCTGTTACGAGAAAAGTATAAGATACGCTGTTGCAGCCTTTGGCAATTTGTTCCATATTGTTATAGCTCTCGAGTGTCTTTGTAAGCTTATTATATCCACAGCCTCTAAGGTGGATGATGTTACAACAACAGTCTGCTACCATTAATCATATATTATGGGCTTAGAGTCGTCATGGATACATGATCTAAAAAATAGATAAGACTTTTTTTGGAATGTGTACTATCGCAGATATTTGACCGGACATAATTAATAAGAGATGTTGGGAGATTGGTATTTGATCAGAGTGTGAAATCATATATATATGCATTTAATATTTTTATACAAAAATAATAATAACTGTTTCATACATGGTAAATAGTATGCATATCATCAGAAATTCTGTTAGACAAGGAATGTTCAGACACATTGTTATCTTTTTAGCAAACTTTACATATTACAAGAAGTATAAACGACCTTATAGGGAGGATAATCATGCCATTTGTTTATATCTAACCTCTGTGTATTTTCTATGCAACATTATGAAAATGTTATTATGGTTTGTTGATGCGTCAAGCACGAACACAAAGAGTCAGTCTTCAGACAACACCGCGACACACGTTATACGACTGTATTTATTCTCTGTATACACTCACGTCACGCCTTCAGCTGTTTGCTTATATGTCTTCAGTGTACCATCAGGCACTTGAGTTGGTCTTGATAAACAGAACAGAATGAAGGGACCTGGTTTCGTATCAGTGGTTATACAGGGATAATTGGTCTAATTAGAAATCAATATGTAATATGATTAAATAAAGTTAACATGAGAAAAACACTTTCCTAAATTTGTATTAAACATCGTATTGATCATATCAGTAAAATATTATATGAAACATGCAAACAGCGGAGAAGTTGGATGCAAATAACTTATTTTTTAATGATATTGTTACAATGCAATCACATATCTGTATTAAATTATCGGTGCATGATTTGAAGAGGTTCAATACAATTGTAATGTAATCTCAAAATGAATAATGTTCTTGTGTTGAAATTGAGGAGAACTTTACTTGTATGCCGTTTAGTTTCCCGTTGACATGGTCAGCCCAGGTGGAAAAGCATTATACAATTTTCCTCACACGATACCATTTAAAAAGTAATTACATATAGCATTTTCTAAACTGCATAGTATGTTTTGTAATTTGAAATGTTCAGGTATAAAACAACATATATAGGCCAACCACGAGCTTGTTATTGGACGTATCTGGGTTGAATGTTTACTTTATCCTTCGGGTATATGAACAAAGCTAAGCTTAGTTCAATCGATAAACTAATATATCAATTTTATTAACTGATACTTCATTTTTTGCATAAAATGAGCTTTTCAAAATAATAATGCTTTATCAATTAACATGCGATTATCGTATATTAAATTTTGCAAATAGTATTGTGAAGCTTCGTTTATAATGCGGCGATGAAAATTATTTATTGAAAACAATTTGCCTGTTTTTTGTCACTAAAGTATGAGCTATCAAATTTCGTCTGTAAAAACCACCCAGACCGAACTAATACGAGTGTGGATTACAAAAGATCAAACATTATTTACATAACAGATGCACTGAAAGTATCATTGGTTGCACTGATTTACTGAAAGGCGTATTTCGATGTCATAGTTATTACAATGCTACCAATTACAATCTTAATTCTTTCATACGTGCGTTATTGATTACAATAGGTCTGTCGCGCCACACTGTACATATATCAAATTATCATAGATCGATTATTAACCTTAGATCACAAATCAGAAACCAGGTCACATTAACCCTGTAAAGCTTATACCCTAGGCGACAGCTACATAACTAAGATCAGCTCTAGTGCCCCAGGGACTCTTGAAGTGAAGGGAAGGATTAGTTGAATGAATGTCTAAGCCATACTGATGACTGTATAGATTGATGGCAAACAAACAGTGGAAGCTAAACATGAACCAGGACAGTTTTAAGATTCATTTATTTAAGACTGGCTATTCTCTGTCACCTCGTCGAATTTAAAAGTGTTCGCACGTAAATAATTTACATTAATGATATACCAACATAAATGTATTTACTGACTTTCAATGTCAACCTGCTTTCATACTATTGATATGACTATTCACAACTTGCTGATTAAAGGTTAGTTTTGAAGTTTTGGGATCCTAAAATGACTGTTAACTAAGTTATAATAACATTATTCAGATTAATGGCTGCTCTTTGCTTATACATTGCTTTGTATTCAAACTATGTGAAGTCACAGAACAGAATTACCCCAACACCAACGGATGGAATTGCAATATTTGATTATTCTAATATATTTATGATTGTATGGTTGGTTGGATATCATTATATCTGGTTTTGAAATTCGGGGATTATTTTAAATTCAGCACCTTTTTAATTTGTTCTCTTTCTTCATAAATAATTGAATATTTAATATAAACTATTTAAATATCAACTTGTAACGGTTTGCAATAATATGAAGTTTTCTCTATCATTGATTGTCTATCGACAACGAACTTTACCCCGGCAATCTGAAGTCAACTGTCTAATATGTACACTTCTGTCTGGTTCAATAAAGACAAAGAACACAAAACTCCTTTGAGGGCTAGTTCTAACATTGATATGATTCTCGTATTGACACTGATATATACAACCATGACTTGAAGTATGCATGGACCTAATGTTACTTTTAAAATCAGATCAAGTTACATCTAGTCATTTAAAAAAGAGGAGGACAATATTTGGGCCAAACGATTAAGTAAGAAATCTACCATAAGGAAAAGGTATGGCTTCCATTCATATTAATGTTCAAAGAACTTCAACTGTCATTTAAATAACCTTTCATGCCTTGCCTTATGGATAACGATTGGAGAATCTCAAACCACATGAAGATGTAATTACACTCAAAGCCATTAAAAACGCAATGCCTAATTCTAGAAATATTTCTGGTAAAACGTTTTCTTGGGCTTTTCTATCTTATGGCATACAGTGTTGAAACTTGAAATGGATCATTTTGTTTGAGTTCTGTGTTTGAACCCATTATCAGTTCTCGGTAATGAACTTTGTTCGTGCAAACGCAAACATTGTCTTTTTATCACGATTTTAAGCAGTCCCATGTCACACGTTTTGCACGTGCATTCCCTGCACTCTGGCCCTTTAAATACCGATCAAAATTTTAACTTTTGGTCACTTCGGAAAAATGCCACGCCTTACGCAAGAAATGAGGAACCGAGGTATTGGTATGCTGCATCAGGGCGCATCACAGGTAGCCGTTGCCAGACACTTTCATGTGCACGCATCAACTATTGCTCGTCTCAGACAACGATTCCACGCCACTGGAAGAGTTTCTGATCGACCCCGACCTGGAGCGCCACCTGTGACAACCGCTGCTCAAGATCGCCACATCCGACTGCAACATCTGCGCAACAGGTTTCAGTCAGCTGCTGCTACTGCCAGGGGAACTGTGGGAACACAGCAACATCAGATCAGCCCTCAAACTGTCCGAAGGCGTCTTGCTGCTCATGGGTTACGCTGCCGTCGACCTTATCAAGGTCAGATCCTTTTGCATCGCCATCGACTTGCCAGACAACAATGGGCCGCAAATCAGGGGTATCTGCACAATACACCGTGGTAAAATGTCATTTTCTCTGATGAATCTCGATTCAACCTCAGTTTTCCTGATGGACGTCACCGTATCTACCGACGTCCACATGAACGTTTCGCTCGTAACTGCGTGCAGGAAAGGGATCGTTTCGGGGGAGGTGGGGTCATGGTTTGGGGTGCTATCAACACTAACTTTCGGTCCCAGTTGGTAGTGGTCCAAGGCAACCTTAATGCTCAACGTTATGTTGACACCATTCTTCGTCCGGCGTTGCTTCCATTGCTGGCTCAACATGGCGTCCGCCGACAGATGGTTTTCCAGCATGATAACGCTCGACCCCACATCGCCAGGTTGACAAGGGATTTCCTAAACAATAATCATGTTGCTGTCATGGATTGGCCCGCTATGTCGCCCGACATGAATCCGATTGAGCACATTTGGGATGAACTTGGACGGCGGGTTCGAACTCAAGCTGTGCCACCACGAACTGTTGCTGAGTTGACACAGGCACTCCAAAATCAGTGGCAAGCAATTCCACAGCGTGTACTGAGACATCTGTGTCAGTCCATGCCAAGACGACTCCAGGCATGTGTGAGAGCTCGGGGTGGACATACCCGATATTGACTTCAGCTGACCCCTGCTTTGTGTAAAAGTTCTCTGACGTTTAGGATTTGTTCATTTGCAATGAATTATTCAATGAAATTAACAACAGATGTTTGTTATCTCGATTGTGTAAATTTTTATTTACATTTGTTAAAAAATGTTTCTGTAAAAAAACTTTGAATTTGAAGTTGCGTTTTTAATGGCTTTGAGTGTATAAATGCATACCGTGTATCATTGGTAGACATCACTAATCCATTGCCATTACAAGTGTATCTTTGATTCCATAAATAAAGCCAGATTTTTCTTTGAACTTATAAGGTTTAAGATTAAAACCAGTATTCCTACCATTCCAAATCTAATGCACATTATCACATTGTCACATGGACATTAAAACAGTTCATTCACTTCAAGCATATGTTTTTCTTTTCATAATTATTTGAGAAAGTATCGACTGTCTGTTCCATACCTAGCATCTACATGTTCCATAAATTGTTACTGAAGTATCACATGCTGTAATAGGTTTAAAGATATCAATGTTATGGCGTCAAAGAGAAACTCCCATACGCATCATTATCACTTTGATTCCTGAGTTATACCAATGTATCAACATATTCTCCAAGTTGTCACTAAATATGTTACCAAATAAATGTATGATCGGGATTCTGAAAGAAAGCAAGGTGTTAACATATTTGAATCTCCTACTTCGAGGAGTCAGTGCTCCAGATAATTTCGGAGGTGTTGATTATTAACTCCCTGATTTCATTCCAATTGAGTTTCGTCGATTCTGATAGAAAATTTGGTAAAATGGAATGCCATTTATCTGCCCTTGTTGCATAAAACAGGAATTATGCAGATCGTATACAAACAAAGCTAGTGCTATTTTTTTCATTATGGTAAAACTTAGATATTAAACAGAAATTATACAGGTATGAACTGAATTTCTATTTCAGTGTTCAGCAAATCGGATACAAACAAAGCTATTGCTATTGTCCCATTATGGTCTAATTCAGTTATGAGTTGTGAATGCACGTATATGATAATTTTATGTGTCTTACATATATAAACAGGTATACAATGTACGCTTTATCTTATACATACGTCAAGTATCAATCAGTGGAGACATAAGTTTGCATAAAATGGCCTTGTTCCCTTTAATGCATTTACTGTTTCGCAGGCGTTCTCCAACAGAAATATGATCGAATCCTTCAATGAGTATGATAACATACAAATTGCACCATTAGAATTCTGAAAGTATGTAAGGTGATACATTCTTGAAGCCCGTACATGGAGGAAGATCTGAAGTTATGTGATGCTTTAGTGATGGTTATAAAGAGAATAATGGATAACTGATAAGACCACTTTTGCAATATGTTGCAATGAATTATGAAATGAGAGTAAGAACAGTAATGGAAGCAATACCCCAACAGCTGCGGTTGATCACAATATCAGTAACATGTGTCCTCGAAACATTGTAATTATTGTCATGCGTTTTTCAATACTTTGATTTTGACACTGTTCAATTTGTAATATTTGTTAATTGAAATCAAATCATTTTATTTACATACAAAAATGTATGTTAATACTACAAAACTTGACTACAATGTTAAAGTTTCAGGTAAAATTAATCGTTTTCCATAGCTACAGTAAAATGAGCGAATGAGTACAGAATCTATTACATTGCAAATTGAAATCTTAATGCAATGTATTATTTTCAATATTGGGAGCTCGAATCTTGATGTTAAACTTTGTATAAACAAGGCACTTAATATCATTTGAATACTGAATAATTATATTATACAAATACAAATACTTCATTATGTCAGAGATCAGAACATGGTCTCCTATAAAATGCTTTTTGGGAAGGAGACACGATTTACCAACTTGCACTAGAAGAGTTAACTAAGAGACATTAAATTCAAATGGTTTTTTTTCAAAACTCTTGGAATTTAAAGAGTATAATCAAACACTCTTTCAAAACATTTGAATTGATACGCTGTCCGAACCTCCGTCATTTTCCCCATAAGATCGTCCATTAGATAATCCAATCCAAAATATTAAACCCTTTTACGTGGTGTTAAACCCCACTCTGCTCATACTAAGGATTCGCAAATAATTGCTGCAAAAGATTCAGGAAAACCAAACTGAGCATCTCAATGATTCCAAGCTCGTGGGACTAACTTAAAAGGTTCAGACACTTGGAGACTGAAAGCTTATTCAAAACTATTTAAACCGAATGTTGACTCGCATCGGAATTCTTTGAGGTTCGCCATTTCATAAATCAATTCAGAGTAAACAACTCATTGATTTCAACGCATGATGCCATGCACAGAAAAACATGCTCTTGAATACAAAGCAGCTTCGGTATGGTAGAAATGGACGGTAATTAGAGAAAGAAAATTCTAGAACATCATTACAGAATGGCATAGGTTTTCTTGATTTGTGTCATTATTGGTCATTGTAACAGATGTGAGTGGTAATACAGAATAATACATTCTTGTAATTGACTGAAGATCTAGGTGTATTAATCGTGAATGTTGAATTTTATGGGAGTATATTAATGGGTTATACGAGGGGTGTCCAAAAAAATCCCGGCCCGACCTTCAAATTCAAAGAAACATTCAAATTTTTATGACCTATTTTTCGACATAATCACCCTTGACCTCAATGCATTTGCTCCATCGTTTTTGTAACAGAAGAGCAGGGCTTACAAGGTATGGATCACATAATATTTTATGTGAATAGTCATGCTACGAAATTGGAATACATAGGGATTCCGATAAAGATTTATTTCTCGTGTAAAGTACGTATGCGAGTGTTTAATTCGTATTTCGTCAGTTTGAAAGCGATGTTTTTGTGAGGCAGGATTTTGGCGTACTCTCAAGAAAGCTTACTTTTTTCGATTTCTAAACAGTGTAGCTCGGTCAAAAGTGAACCGATTTTCATTATTTTACATTCTATCGAAAGAGGACTTATCAGGCTTCATGTGTATCTATTGTCATATTAATCTATATTGAATTTACAAGTTGGACTCGTCCCGGAACAAGACGAGGGGTCTGAGGGCGTTATATCCCTTTAGTATCTAAACTCAGGAGCAAAAGAAACTATACCAAAATATTTTCTGTTTTAAAAAGTTGAAACTATCTTTTGAAATGGAATTTTTATCATTAAACTATGTCACAAGAACGCAACTTCTTAGTTACCGAGAAAAAAATCATGTTTCTTACTAAATATGGAGTTTGTCACACGTTTTTCGAGCAGAATGAAATGCATGTGCATCACGTTCATATGGCACCGAACTGTATAAAAACCACGAATCTGCATGCCTTAGACCTCAGTCCTAACGAACAGAACAAGTGACATGCCGAGACTTACCACAAAGGAACGAGAGAGAGCGATTGGTATGTTGCAGTTTGGCGCACGTCACGCCCACGTTGCTCGTATCTTCAATTGCACCCGCACTACGATAACCAGACTGCACACAAGAATGGTATAGACAGGTTGAACCCAGGACCGGCCAAGAAGTGGATGACCTAGGGACACAATCGCAAACGACGACCGCTACATCCGCACGATTCACCTACGCAATCGTTTCGTCACAGTGACGTCATCAGCAGCAACAGCGTTACACCGAGTTATCAGCAGAAGGACAGTGGTCAGACGTCTTCGTGTACATGGCATTTGAGCTTCCGAGGATGATACTGAGCCGACGTGACCGATGTAACCGTCACAAGTGGACAAGAATAGTGCAGCGGAGGCAGAACAGGAACTGGCAAAGAATTTTTTTTACAGATGAAAGCAGGTTTCAGCTACACAGAGCTCATGGCCAAGTGCACGTTTTTCATCGGAGAGAAGAGAAAACGACCCCGCGTTGTGTCCAGGAGGTTGTGCCATTCGGCGGCAGTAGCGTCATGGTTTGGGTTGGAATGTGCAGGAACCATACAACAAAACTTGTTGTTTTTGACCGTACTTTGAAAGCCCAAGGCTACATCGACACCGTTTTACGTCTTGTGGTGCTCCCTTACCTCCTGAAAAATCCAAGAGTACTCCTCCAACAAGACAATGCTCGCCCCCAAACAGCCAGAGTCACCAGAGACTTCCTAACGACAAACAACGTCGACCTTTAGCAATGGCAAGTGAGATCACCGGATTTATCACCGATCGAACACTTGCGGGAGCATTTGGACAGGCAAATAAGGCAGAGAAATCCACCTCCAACAAGTCGGCAAACATAATCCAGGCACTCGTGGAAGAATGGCAAGCCATCCTTAATGACGTCATCAGGCGCCTTGTAAATTCTATGCGTCGACGTGTGCAGGCGTGTATTCAAAGCAATGGAGATACTGACAGTTTTCCAATGTTCCCTTTGAGATAAAAGCGTTTTCTGTAGTCTCTAAAAAGACTTGTTTATTTTTGCAAATTGACATTTACCCCCAATGCCATTCATTGCATTCTACTGCATTAACTGCACGTGCCACCTTTTCTAAATTTCGATCAAAACATGGTCAGTTAAATTGTCTTTTAAACGAGTATTATTTATGTGACATATCTGATAATGTTGATAACAAAAAAACAATGTTGGTATAGTTTCTTTTGCCCGTGAGTTTATAAAGATGAGATATCATTTTTTTATATTTTAATTATATAATAATATTCTCATTTTCGGCGATACAAGTCCCTGTGACACAATTGTTATGTTTTGTTTTGTTTAATTGACAATATTTTCTTCTTCATTTCAAATGATGTAATGCATGCATAAAGCTGTAGTATAGTTCAAAACTCAACGATACGAGCGCTGGTGTGATTCTGCTGATATAGTAGTTTGATTCTCCAAGTGGATGCAGAAAACACGAGAACGGTAGGTCATTATTTATACATTTAGTCTGGCAAATTTTCACACACCATTGAATTTTCCACTGGATGTTTTCTGTCCAAGATATTGTAACCCCCCAAGCATTGCTGTTTCCATTTTGACATTTAGTTTTCTTTCGGCCATTAGACAAATAGAACTATTCGGAGGTAGCAGTCTTGATATTTATTATTCTTATATTGAAAGAATATTAGCAATTAGCAATAACTGGTCACTGACATGTTTTGAGTTTGCAATAGCTTATAGTTAAGGATTTTAGCCATTTTGAAAAGAGGTTTTGAAATGGAATCTTATGAAGGGTTGACTTTATTTACGTACCGTTTTTATTCAACTATATTGCTTTAAAAATCACACATAAGTGTATTTCCTGTATAAATGCAAACCCTTTAAATCGTGAAAGGGAAATTCTAAAAAGTCAATTGTGATATAACACATGATCTCTGAAATCAAGCGGAATACTGCATTGGGAAATTTTCTTTGAGAGTATTCACACAGGAAATTGTTTTACAGCTACATGTACTGTTATTGAGTGACACTTCCACCGCCCGCCCATATGCTTGTTATTTCCACGCTAGACTAAGTCACATTTCCTGAATTTCCTTCTGTTTCTTGAAGTGTGAAGACAATCAATAAGGACTTCACATGTAACGCAATTTATTGTATATTGTGTCTGGCAGATTAAATAACATGAACGAGTTACCTTCTAGACAGCAATCATTTGTAGAATTAGTTAAAACCAAAACCAAACTATGTCAATTATTATCACTTGAAAATTGCAAGACAAGCTAAGTACTGCACTGAATTTACTGCACTGAAATTCAGTGCAGCATTGCACATAATCCTTACTGCATGTATAACAATTCTTACACAGACGCAAATGCTGAGCCACTGGCAAGATTCAAATCCCCTGACCTTTTGATCCAAAGCCGACTGCTACTCAAGGCAACAGCTCACAGAGCTAATCCTCGGATATATGTTTAAGATAGAATCAAATGTATCTGGTACAGCTTACAGACAACACTGGACGTTTGATGTCTATCGTAATCTTAAAGGTAAAGTACACAATTTTGCTGTTAGTCATTCAGGTATCAGTAAACTATGAAATGCCAACAGCTAATAATTTTGCTATTATCGAAACAGCGAAACAGTCTAAATTCTGAATGCTGCGCAATGAGCAGGATGAGTACAAGGAGTGTCATATCCACATTATTAGTAGTATGTTTAGGAGACAAAAGCAATTAAACAATCATACAGATTTCACGCATTAGTAATAGGGACGTAACTTGTGAGAGGCAGAAGAAAAGTCTCACAACTTCCAAATGCATAAAGGCATCACATTTTATTCCGTAAAGATAAGAGATCGCCACCATCATCTTCATGTGAAGTAATCTCTGAAAACTTGACAAAAGTTTTATGCCATTTTTGTTGGTAGTAAATGTTAATATAAGTATATCTTTTTTTCCCTTTATCTTTTCGAGGTTGACAAGTTACATTTGTAACTAAACCTGTGGGTATATTAATACCATTTTGTTCTTCACTGTGAATACAGTTCATTACATGCAATATAAGTCATCACAATTGCTTCGTTTGAAATGTCTCAATCTCTCAATATTTAATTCTTTTATCATCATTATACAACAGATTCCAATAATTTAGAAATTAAGTTTTCAGTACATGATAAATATGACATTTCAAATTGATGTTATATGAGCAATTTTGTTTTACAAGTTAGATTATATCACATCGTGCTGACATTATGACTACAGTAAAAGACTACTTACGAAGTCTAGGTACTAATTTGAGGACTTCATTCAAGTATTTCCAATGTACTGTCAACCGTGCATTAACGTACGCATTGACCAAATGTTACTTTTCAAGTCTGATAAAGCGATTAAGCAGTTATACAAAAAATATGTCGTAAATATTTGTTCCAGATATCATGAAATAGATCCTTAATCTAGAACAAGATATGGCTTTTTATCATTCTGATTTTCGAAAGATGCCCTTGTCCCCGAAAACACCTATCCCGTACGTAACCTTTTGAGGAGGATTGAAGTGTCACAAACCAAATAAAGTTGAAAGTAAAGAAGCTTAGCTTTAATCATTGGCAGACATCACTAATCCATTACCATGAAAATTGTATTTGCTACGTATGTAGCGTGATATATCTTTTGAAGTCTGCCATATATATCTAATAAAGTATACAACTTAAGCTTATTTTTATACATACGACATGCATTTATCAGTTGAGACATGCATTTATCAGTTGAGACATGCATTTATCAGTTGAGACATACGTTTATCAGTTGAGACATGCATTTATCAGTTGAGACATACGTTTGCAAAGAGTAACCTTGCCCCCCTTAGTACCCTTACTATTTTCCCAGTGTTTGCAAGTGTCTCTCATGCTATTATATTTCTGATGTGTCTGATTTGATCGATGTTTTGCCATTCCGAATTTTCTATAAGGAGGGTATTAATAATAAAGTCGCATTGCCTGTGAGATAATTCTTTCGTTAAAATCCCAAGAACTGTGGATGTCCATTTAAATTATTCAAAATCAGATCATCTTTTGAAATAATCGGATTAAATTTTAAATTTTTTATCATGAAAAGACTTCAATTCTGAAAGGTTATTAAGAGGATAATCGAATTGTGATGAAACTGACACGCCCAGAAGCAAAAACTATTTAAAATCACTATTAAGCTTTAAAAATCTGTTGAAATCAATGAGGGATTGAAGAGTAAGGAAACATGATTAAGACTTTAATGCCGACTTTAACAGCTGCGGATTATGATAATTTCGATAAGATTCGTCCTTGAATCAATATAAGGATTGCTATGGGTTTTTGGTAATCTTTTGATGATCCACCGTTTTAATTTGTAAACCTTTGTTGATAAAAATAAAACAAATATTTGAGGATATACAAAGCAACCTGAGAACAATGTCAAAGCTTTACATGAAATGTTGTTGTTTTATTAAGCAATACTAAACTATGAATACTTCCTTCATTAATATGACATTTCGAAAGTGTCAGGTCAAATATATATTCTATACTTTCTTAACAAATAAACAAATATGTTGGAAGCATTAAAGTATACTAGGAAGTGAAAGCTAATTATTTTAAGTTGGAAAACATCTCAGATGGCCGGTATGCAAACAACAGTCTAGAAACTATAATTATCATATCGGGCAATCAGCCATCATGCAATCTTGAACTTTTACCGGTAATGTTTGTCTAGTTTTATATTATATCCTTAAACGCAGTAGTGCACGCCAATATTTCGTAAACACAACGAATGCACAGATACTGCATATCTTGATATAACTCACTATCCTCACTCAAGTAATCTACCTCGTAAGTTATTTAACAAATATTTACGTATTCAGGTAGTTAAGTGGATTTTTTAAGGCCGGAAGTATTTAATGTTACGTTACAATGCGCATGAACTACGATATCGGAAATATTAAGATTTTGCTCATTATCAGAAAAGTGGAAACGGCAGCCGTTATGGTCAATCTAATAACAATGCTAGTACTGTGTTATTTAATCGGTTAATTTACAACATTGCTTTCATAAAAAATATGTTATGATTTGTTCTCAGTTCAGAGTTTAGGTAAATGCAATAGCTGCACACAGTACTAGTTCAGCCGTTTCCAAGTGTCAATAATTTATCCGTTTTGTGCACAGCTAACCTTAGATTTTGTATATGCCCAAATCAACAGCGGCTGTCGAAATGTTGTCATTGTTGATTGCAGGTCAATTGTAAAGAATTTTAAGTATTTCATTGCATCGATAGAAAGTTTAAGCGAATGCATAAGTCCTCGTAAACCTTAAAATAGCCAATTTAAACCGTAAAAGCGTGCACTAGTGCCTTTAAGGAGAACAGTTAAATAGCTATTGTTTTGTACCCGTAGTTGAAAAGTTATCACTGATCACCTTGTACGTTTATAGAAAGTTTTACATCATATTTCTAGCTCCTCTGTTTTGTAATTGATATAATGCATTAAGTTCAGATTTCAGTTTGCAACATAATTGATTCTTAGAAATGTCATCAGGTTTTGATTAGGGTTTACTCTAATCACAATGCTACTTCATTTCAAGTTTGATGTAAATGTTGTTTTCCTTTTAATTACACTATAGTATATACTGTACTAGAAAATTACATACTGCAAACTTTATGCACAAAAACATGTCACGATTTTTAGCCTGTTGCCCAAAACGTGACATCGTGCAATGTAATTTTTTAAAATCAAAACCATTACTTGTTGCAAATCTGGTTTTCAAATTTGGAAATAATGGATAATTTAATGTTTTAGTAACATATTTGTCATTTTGGCTCTTCAGGAAGGGATGTAAAGAAAATCAAAGAATCTTTTTAAAAACACTATGCTGCCTAAAGGCAACGGATCTGATAATAACAGTTAAATTTCAAATAATGGAGAGAGTGATGCCCTAAAGATCCTGGAACTGCAGTCTTGTAAAAATAAGCTTTATTTATATTGATAATATTTGCTTTGCCATGAAGGCTGATTATTATCTGGATTTCTAGGTTTGTAGGTTTCATAACAAAAATCTGGATCACGTGCTGAGGAAACTCGGACTCTTTGATGTGTTGTTTTCGTAGATAATTTTTTTTTTTGCATTTTTACATTAATGGCGAATGCTTATAACTGTGTTGTTTCAATTACGACATGTCATATCACGTTTTACAAATGTGCTCTGATGTTCAGCAACTTATAACGTTTGGAGTGTGTGCATTATGATGATTATATCATGCAGGCGAAATACTTAAAATGTCAGGAAAATTACAATTATGAAATCAAGTTAGTGATAATTTCATCTTAGTCTACAAATAAATCATCAGAACGTGTAATGTGATGTTTTTACCTCAAACAAAAAAAATTGCATACATTAAAACATATTGAGGTTAACTTGAATAAATCTGTATTCCAAAAATCAAGCTTCAGTGCTTTTAAAGTACGCATTTTTTCAGCAGGCCAGTCAAATCATCAATTAAAGTCCATCACAGTCTTCAAATACTGAAATGTGTTACAATCCCCTCTACTTGCTCACTTAAAACAGCTGACTACACATCTAAAGAGGTTCTAAACTACCCGGCATTACAGTTTTTTTCCAATTAATTTCATCACTTTATCTGCAAGATAAAGAAAAGTGATGGGTAATTAAAAAGTGTCATTGCTATAAAGATGTTCTCTCCAATAGATTTCCTGCGATATCCTCTTGTTCTGGTTAATGTGTCTGTTGCATTCCTGAAAGTTGTTATCTCTGTATTGACTTAAGTATTAGTATCACTCTTACGTCTGTTGGCAAAATGATAATAACAATGTAATAACAATCTATGTGTATAGCTCTACAGTTAGGAAGTTAATTATATCTACAACCTCTAAGATGAATGATGTTAAACAAAAGTCTGGTACCATTAATCATCTAATAGAGGCTTAGAGTTGTCAAGGATACATGAAATGGAACAGATACGAAAGTCTCAGAATGTATACTATTGCAGATATTTTCTGGACAGAATTAATAAGTGATATCTTATCTATGCATTTGGTATTTACAAACATCAACAATTATTTCTGTCTATATACCTGGTAAATAGCATCATGCCATCAATAATTATCTTAGACAAGGAACGTCCAGACATTGTTTATACCAAGTGTAAAAGACATTTTCGGGAGAATAATCATGACATATCGTTATATTCAACTCTGTGTTTTATTCGTACAACGATATGAACAATGTTTTGTTGATTAGGCAAGTAAACACAAAGACGAGCTGTTACTGTGTTCAGACAACCCAATGTGAAACATTTTGCGACTGTATTCATTCTATCTACATCCATGTTACATCAGATGCTTCCATTTCTACAGTAAACTCCATTTAGTTCGTCTTGATAAACAGAACAGAATGATAGAACCTGGTTTCGTATCAGTGTTTATACAGGAATATTTTGTCCAATTAGACATCAATCTAAGGTACATAAAGACATTTAACATGAGAGAAAAATATTTGGAAAAAACCTGAAAAATGGTTGAGAAGCTGGATGAAAGGAACATGTGTTGTGTACTATTTTATAAGCAAACTTATTAACTGTAAAATACAATGATTGTAAACATGTTTCTTCTCTCAAATCGACTTCTGTAATATTATGTACTTTGGTAGAAAATAGTTTTTGTACTCATTTCAATAGTTAACAATGGTTTGAGATAACATTTTTTCAATACAATCACTATTTTATATTACTATAGTTATAGTATGTTATTGGCGCATGATATGGAGGTTCAATGCTATGTTAATGTATGCGTAAAACAAAAGCATTGCCCTCCGCAAGCTTTATTGGAAAGAACTAAGTTGAGTTTTTACTGTATCCTTGTAATTTTTGAACATAGCTAACATTCAATTAATAAACAAATATATTGATTTTAATAAACGACTTTCACTTGATCATAATCTTGAATGATATGAACTATTCAACTGTTCAATGATATATCAACACACAAACATCATATTTCACAAGTTATGTGGTTAAAGATCTTTAGTATACGTAAGGCAGCAATGATGATGACTTATTAAAAACATTTGCCTGTTTTTATGTTATTCTTAATTTTGAGCTGACTGTCAGGGTTTGTCCGTCAAAACGACCCAGACCGACCTAATACTTGTGTGAATTATAAAGGATCAAACATTATTTACATAACAAATGAACTGAGACTGAGTAAATATCATTGGTTGCATTGTTTTACTGCATTGAATTGTTTTATTTCTATTTTTAAGATGTTGCAGTGCTACCAATACTGATCATTATTTTTTATCTTTATCTTTAATCGACTTTAGATCACAGACGAGAAACTAGGTCTCATTAACCCGTGCATGATACCGGAGACGACATTTCAACAGCCTGGATGACCTGAAGTGCTGTCTAAGTAAAGAAAGGATTATTTGAATCAATTTCTTTATCGTCCTTATTGACCGTACAGATTGGTTCCAAACAAGCAAGTGGAAGCTTTGCATAAAAATGACGGTTTTAAGACATTAATAGAGGACTTCTGTGAATGTTTGTTTTTAATTGGTCTTATCACCTCTTCGAATTTAAACAAAATGTTTTCAAAGTAAAATAGCTTACATTCATTACTACCAACACTAATACATTCACTTACTTCCAATGTCAACCTGCTTCAATGTTATTGATATGATATATTTACAACTTGCTGATAAAATGTTGAATTATGATAATGTACATGCTATTCAGATTCACGTTTACTCACGGTTACTTACGTTTGCACATATATTTCAACTCAAACTGTGTGAAATCATAGATCAGAATTAAAGCTTGCTATTTCTGATTAGTCTGAGATTACAATATCATATGATTGATTTAGGTTAAGATTTTAGGAAAATATAAAGATGATATCCAAAGTCATCACCTTTTTAAGTTGTTCTCTTTCTCCATAGATCATTGAATATGTTATTATCAATTATTCGTCAGTAAATGTTTATAATATATGCATATATGATTTAAACATATCTATTCAAAATATATAATGATATATACATTCATTTAATAACGAAGTTGAAAACAAAACTCCTTTTAAGACTGCTTCTTACATTGAACTTATTCACGTGTTGCCACTGTTGTTTACAAGCATGAATTTTAGTATGCAAGGTTCAGACAATTCTGCCTTAACAGTTGCCCCTAATCTTTTCAAATGCATCCCTGGATTAAAATATTCTTCAATATAATTTCAGACATCCTAAAAAATGCGAAGTGAATAGGCTATGTACAATAATATTGCAGTATTTGGGGAGGATAAATTGATTTGTCATTGCTACAGCTTTCTGATGCTTTTATATTATAAATTCTCGAAAACTGCTGCACTCGCCATTAAATTATAGAGTCGTCACAATCTCATTAGGATGCATTCGTTACCGCCTAACAATATATTTTAAAAATTAATCAGTCTTAACAAGTCTGCTTTATGTGTTTAAGTTAAAAAATTAGTAGTCCTTAAAAAAACCTGTTTGAACCAAGGTCATTTTGACATGTAATCTAAAACACAATATTAACTTATGAATTCATTTAATATGTACCAATATTGAGAAAAACTTGGACGATTTGGTAATCGTTCTTTGTTTTTGAATACAGTTTTTTTAAAGATAGTTTGGTTCTTCCTACATTTCAACATTTACATTGAAACAAATACATCGCCATTTCCTTCTTGAATCCGTTAATTGTACCTCCAGGCAAAACATCGATTAAATATTATCGAAATTTTAATATTTATATAAACAAAGAAATGAAATAATACAATGAGAAGATACCTTATAAAACAAACAGATCGCAGTAGTCGCACGTAGTTCCTAGTAAAAAGTGACCGCGGGAGGTGTCCGAACCTCGGTCACTTTGTCCTACGTTTGAACATCGTCCTTTGAGAAACATTCAATTTTTTTATGAATTGATCATACAGATGGCACATAATTTATACTCAAAAATTAAATAAGAGGTTATGGAATACTATGTATATTTCCTTTTGAAAAAACATAAAGCAATAACTAAAGAATAAATTATGAATACATGAATAAAATATGCTTATCTGTGATCGAATATTTACTTTATTATCAACACAACATATGGTCAAAGTCCTCAGTGAATGTGATACCAAAAGAAATAATAGCTTCAGGATTCTGAAAGCATCATGTACAGGAACGTCTACTGTGAGAAACATTTCGACTCATTAATGATTTTGTTAAACGGATAAGATATCTTATAGGTGACATACTTCACAGAGTTTGCATAATGTGTCAGAAAACCATAATTATATAACTAATTTGTGAATTTGGCAATGGATTATGGAATGAAGAGTATGAAATATGATGAGAACTTTTTAAAAACAGCTGCAGCGAAGAATAATGTGAATAAGATTGGTACTTTAAATAATGTAATAATACGTTTACCTCTCTGTATGATCAACTGTATTTAGTTTGTAAATTTTAGTTTAGATTAAAAAATCAAAAATAGTTTATGGATGCAAAAAATGCATGTACACTGAAATAGAAAACAACCATAGTATATCAATAAAGTTTTGGATAAAAATCGTTCTTTTCCCAAGGTAGAATGAAATATAAATACTTCAAAGATTTATAGTCTGTTTGTCTTCCAGTAACAGTCTAAGGTCAAATCCTTATATCTATCATGTATATTTTCTCCTCTGTAACCAGTTCTATTTCCGTCCCTAGTTAGCACGTTATGTTGCAAGCAGACAATGTGTATAAGGAGTGAACACTGATTATTCTAGGATGGAAACATCTTAGATAGCAATCGTGATAAAAACACGGACCAGAAACTGTAATCATTTAATCCGGTCATACAGTTTAAACAACCATCTTGCAATCTGGAACTGGTAATTCTATGAGGAAATAAGGGAAGCATTTCATATGATATGGTACAGTACACAAAGTTCAGTATTTAAATGAATATTAACTGCCTTGTTTATACTTTAATTTTATTGATCCTCAAGTTTCGATGAAAAATAAAATTGATCATTATGCCTTTTTTATATTATGATTTTTGTAAACTGCATTTCTCCTTTTATGAGCGCTAACTTTACAGTATTCATGACAAGTCATTAGTCATCCAAGTGTTTTGTGGTAATAAACTGCATTACATATGTAGCAAGTATGCGATGTATATATATATTATAGCCATTGATTTTGGTCACACAATACTCAACACTTGGAATGAAGAGGAAATGAGTAATATGCCAGTCAGTCATACAAATAAAAAAAAATTATATACATATGGACCCTGACAAAATAATAATTCACTTTCATTTCAAATTTCATCTTTAAAAACTTACTTCTTTGAAAAGTTTACGAAATATTGTTTGACAAATAAAGATAGTGAGGAATATTGCTATAAATGTTCTCACAGAATACACAGTGACTAAAATAGTGTTCACATGCTCAATGAACCCTGTACATGCTAGAAGTTGATTTTTAAAAAATACTATGGAATTTGGTGTCTGTGAGTTAACTCTTCAAGTGCAGTTGGTAAAATCGTGTCTTCTCCCCATAAAGGTTTTTATCATACATCATGGTATCATCTCTTGCATAATGAAGTCATCATATAATGATTGCTGTATACACACTGCAATGCCGATAGATATAATGATATCTTCTATCTGAAAAGGTAACAAAAGGAAGATTTATAAGCGCACGAGATGCTGATCAGTCTGAAGGTCACGTGAACACTGAAGTTGACACAAGTAGTTATCGAAGGATGTGATTTTCTGTCTCCATTTGAGTCGGCCTTACTATAAACCTAATATTGTACATATCCAACAAATAAATAATGTTAAAATAATCTAAGCTGAACGGTGAGTAATTGCTTACGATATAATTTGGGCTGGGCAAGCTTAGGCAGACTTGGACACCACTAAAGATTGCCCAAACTTCGAACACTTTTGAGGAGATACAGCATCTTGTTCAATCGTTTTGTTTTAGTTCTTTTCAGTATGTTCTTTTATTTCATTGGATAAACTTTATGTTCTTGGTAATATTTCTGATGGTACGTTTTCTGGCATATACAATTAACAGATTCAAGAAAGAAATTAGAAAAAGTATTGCCTTATTTAAAATGTTGACTAACTTTAGAATATCTTATAGTTATATGTACATGTTATAGTACATTCATTCCATATTGGAATAATATTGGTTTCCTTGTTTATACAAAGTTCAACATCAAGATTATTGCTCCCAATGTTGAAAATGAAATATTGCAATGAGATTTTAATTTGCAACATAGAGGATTTGCTGCTCATTCGTTTACGATTTTATTGTAGATTGGGAAACACATATCGTTTTAGTATACTCGCGTTGGTTTGTAATTTAGCGTGCCTGCATATTTGTATACAAGTAAAATAATTAGATTTTTTCCAACAACACATTACAAATTTAACACAGTGAATCATCAAAGGCTTAGGAAAACGCATGAACAATGTCTCGAGGACGAATACTATTGATATTGTTAACAACCGCAGCTGTTAGAGTATTGTTTTCATCATTTTTCTTACTCTCATTCCATCATTCATTGCAAAATTTTGTAAAAGATTAATGGAAATATTTCACGAAATTTTGCTAGTGGCCATATCAGTTATCCATTATCCTCTTTATGACCAAATGAAACGTGTAGCTTGGTCATGATTAAAGTCATAAGGGGAAACCAATTATAGCAAAGGTTGAAAGGATTGAGACAGATATAAAGGAACATTCCATAATACTTGGGATATGTACCAAATAATTATTTCTTGAAAGAAAGAGACCTTTAAAAATGCACATGCACTGCGATTTTTATCATTTACTTCCGCCTGATGGACAGTTTCTGTAAGGTATGAACTTCATCATATGTTTGCTATTATCAGAACAGTACAATTTCACAAAGAGACTGGAAAACACGGAGAAAACAGGAGAGGAACCGTTTGAAGGAACTTTTCAAACTTGTATTTCAAATTATCATTACATGTATATTACAAGACCACAATATAACTACAAATCATCCTCCATGTACGAATTTCAATTATGTAATAGGCTTACATACTTTCAGAATTCTAATGTCGCAGTTTTTTAGTATTATACCCACTGGATGACCTGGGCATATGTTGATGAAAACACCAGCAAACCAGTAAAAGCAATAATGGGAACGAGGCCAATCTACCTAAACTTATGTCTCAACGGATTAATAAATGACAAATGTATAAGCGCAAGCAATGCCTGTTTATATATGTAATACACACATGCATTCATAACTCATATCTCAGTTATACCATAATGAAATAAATAGCAATATATTTGTTTTAATCTGATTTGTTGAACACTGATATAGAAATTTAGTCCATACCTGTATATTTGCGGTTTTATACAATAAGATCATAAAAATGACGACACAGAAAATATTTTCTGAATGGCGTAGAAAATTTGTATAATACAGTTTATCTAATTATTCAAAACCATTATAAAAGTTAAACAAATAAATACATCAAATTTATCATCTCAAAATTATATTACAAGATTAAAAAAGTACATCTATTGCATTACGCTTGTTCACTATTCTTAAGATGATGATAATAATGATTATAAGGAGCGGGATAGCGCGTTCGGCTTCGGCTTCGGATCAAGAGGTCCGTGGTTCGAATCTCGCCGGGGTCTCGGCAACTTTGTCTGCAGTAGAGAACAGTTCGCTGGTTCCAGCCGATGCTCACAAGTTTCACCGCAATGCATAGCCACAATGGTGTTGCGGGCTTTCTCCCTGCAATAATACTAGCAGCCGCGATATAAGTGAAATAATCTTGAAAGCGGCGTTAAACACCAACTCACCTCACCTCACCTCACCAAATAAAAACCTTTCTTCAAAACCTCTATAAACAACTTTCAAATGGTTACAAGTAGATAATAACCAGGTCATGTGGAATCATGAGTCTACAATCTAATTTTTTATATGAAATACCCAATCGTCACAGATCTACCATTCATTTAAATCGACTTTACTCTATTGGAATGAAAGCAGGGAGTCAATAACCAATACGTCCAACATAATCTGGAGCACTGACTTCTCAAGTAGGAGATTCAAATATGTAAACCGATTGGTTAAAGAATCCCAAATTTCCTTTAAATAACACATTCACTGACGACTTGGATCATACGTTGATGTGATGAAATTATACATTTGTTTAACCCAGGGATAAATGTGATAATTATGCAAATAGGAATTTCTCTTTGATGCCATACGTGTTATATAACAAAACCTATTAAATTATGTGATACTTCAGTAACAATGTAGGGACGATGACGGTAGATACTATCTCAAAAACTTATGAAAAGAAATAACCTATGCTTGAAGTGAATGAACTGTTTTAATGACAATGTGACAGTATGATGGTGTTCATTTGATTTGGAATTGTAGGAAATACTGGTTTTAATCTTAAACCTTTTCAAGTTCAAGAGAAATCTGACTGCATTTGTGAAAATGCCTTCATTATATCATTGTGATGTTAATGAAATAGTGATGTCTGCGAATCATACAAGCTAAGCCTTTATATGTACTTACATCTTCATGTGAATTGTGACATTTTAATCGTCCTCCTCAGGGCAAGGCATGAGAGGTAATTTCAATGACAATGGAAGTTCTTTGAACACCAAAATGAATGGAAGCCAGACCTTTTTCCTTATTGTAGATTTCTCACTTAGTCAATGGGCCCAAATATTTACCTCCTCTTTTTTTAAATGACTAGGTGATAACTTTATCTGATTTTACAGGTAATATTTGGTCAATGCATACTTCAAGTCATGGTTGCATACATCAGTGTCAATACGAGAATAATCTCAATGAAAGAAGTAGCCCTCAAAGGAGTTTTGTTTTCTATGTCTTTATTGAACCAGACAGAAGTGTACATATCAAACAGTTGACTTCAGATTGCCGGGGTAAAGTTCATTGTCAATAGACAATCAATGGAAGAGAGAAGTTCATATTATTACAAACCTATACTAGTCGAATGACGAATGATTGATAATGAAATACTTTACTATATTAATATCATATGTTTATACCTATCAACCAATGATAAAATTTTTTATCTCAGAATAATCAAAGATATCCTTGTTAACCTGTTGGTTTACGGCTTCACACAGATTGAGTGTAAATATATGTGCAAAGAGTAAACATAAATCTGAAGAAAGTTATTATAACTAAGTTTACAGTCATTATAAATTTCCAAAATTTCAACAATAACCTTTTATCAGCTAGTTGTAAATATTTCATATCAATGACATTGAAGCAAGTTGACACTGAAAGTCGGTGCATATATTAGTGTTGGTATATAATGAATGTAAACTATTTTAGTTTGAAAACTTTAAGTTTAATTTTGATGAGGTGATAATAGCCAACCTGAAATAAAGGAGTCAACAGAAGTCCTTGATTGATGTCCTAAAACTGTCCTTTTTTCAAATATAGCTTCGTCTTCCTTGTTTGGCAACAATCTGTACAGTCAATAAGGATGACCTAGACATTGATCCAACTTATCCTTCCTTGACTTCAACAGCACTCCAGCTTATAGTCGCTGTGTAAAGGTCGCTGCGGGTATCAGCTTTACACGGGTAAATGATAACTAGTTTCTGGTCTGTGGCCAAAATTAATCGATCTATGATACATTGATATATGTACAGTGTGGTGCGACAGACCTATTCCACAGTAAAAATGTGCAACCATTGATACTTTCTCAATCTTTGTGCATCTGTTATGTAAAAAATGTTTGATCTTTTGTAATCCACACCCGTATTAAGGTTTTTAAGGTTTTTTTACGGACAAACCTTGAGAGTCACCCCAAGGTTAGATTGACAAAAACAGGCAAATTGTTCTCAAAAAGTTATCATCATCGCTGCATTACAAAATAAGTTTTATATATAATATATCATTAATCATTGTAATAGTTAATATCATTTCAAGGATATAATGAAGTAAAATTCGTTCATTGAAATCAATATATTATTTTAATAAATGAATTTTAGGTTTGTTCAAATAACACAAATATAAAGCAAAAACCCAGTTCTCTCCAATATTTTTTTTTTAAGCTTGTGAATGGCATCGCTTATGTGGTTTTAGACATAAACATTTCAAATTTCAAAACATATAATGCAGTTGAGTATACTCTATATGTGAATACTTTTACTTTTTTAATCAACAATGTTTAATGTTTTTCCATCTAATAATGAGTTTATAGTTAATTTCAACACAAGAACATTATTGATATACAATAAGTTGGAATTGAACTGTTTCTTATCATGCACCAGTAATATAATATAAAATAGTGATTGTATTGTTACAACATTATCAAAACACATTGTTAAATTTTAAAATGAGTAAAGAAATGGTATGTACCAAAGTACGTTATATTAAACAAATCGAATTGAGGATAGAACAATGTTTACAGGGTATTGTTTTTTATGGTAAACATTTGCGTCTATAAAATACTATACATCGTTTGTTATTTGCATCTATCTTATCCGCTCTACTTCAGGATTGTTATAATACCTATGTTTATTTATTCATACGGTAAATACGATGTCTTATATTAATTTAGGGAAAGGTGTTTGTTTCTCATGTTAAGTGTCTTTATATACCTCAGATTGATGTGTAAGTGGACCAACTATCCCTGTATGAACAATGAAACGAAACCATGTCTTATCATTCTGTTCTGTTTATCAAGACTAACTTAAATGCCTGATAGTACACTGAAGAAATTGAGGCATATGGTTGAAGGCGTAACATGGATGTACCAAGAATGAATACAGTCGCAAAAGTTCAACACTGTTAAAGCTCGTTGTATTTTACTTGCCTATTCAACAAACCATAATAACATGTTGCATATTACGAATAGCACACAGAGTTGAATGTAATGATATGTCATGATTATCCTTCCGAAAAGATCTTTTATATATACTTGGTATAAACAATGTGTAACAATGTGTCTGGACATTCCTTGTCTAACCAGATGTGTGATGATATGAGGCTATTTACTATGTACGTTAGACAGGGATAATGATTTATGTATGTAGATGTCGAATGTAAAGATATGATATCTCTTATTGATTCTGTCTGTAAAATATCTGCAATAGTACACATCCTCGCAATTTCGTATTTATTTTATATAAAATGTATCCACGGCATCTGTACCAGGCTGTTGTTTTAATACCATCCATGTTAGAGGTTGTGGTTATAGTAAACTTCTAAAGAGAGCTATAGACATAGATAGTAAAAATATGGCACAAATTGCCCAAAGACGTAAAAGCGAAACTATTATGTTATTCATTACAGAAATAACAACTTTCAGGAACGCAACAGACACATTTACCAGATACTAATCTCACGCAATTCAATGTTCATATATGTATTACATACTTGTCCTCTGAACTGTCATATATTCTTGGCACTTGGCAAAGACAACATGATGCTAGCCACATTGTCCTATTGTCACAGGTTTTCGAGACTAAAGAGACTAAAGATATCAATGAAATTAGTTCATAATTGCATCCAAAAACAAACATAATGCTTCGTAGAACAATTGGTATATTTACTTACTGCTGCTGTTAACACAAATATTTCTCTGAATGCTATTGAATGAAATACAATAATTGAGAGATGAACTTGAGGTTCCCTAAGCAGCATCCACGAATTACACAAACCAATTACTCTCATTAGAACACAGCTGGCGGATATCGGACCTCATTCTCCTGTGAAAATGTTATCTCTTGTGAGATTTCCGTCAGGACTAACCAGGGCGATGGTAATACTGCAAGAAGGAAAATGATAAGGGGAAGCTCTATTGATGTTTTAGAGATTGCATTTGCTGTCTATTATTCAATGCAATAAGCATAAAAAACTCAAATACCTCATAAAACAACTGGCATGTTTACCTACCGCTAAAAAGAAACATATGTATTTCTGTTAAGTTACAAGTTGATGATATATTATCATGATTGAAGGAGAGGGATTTGAGGCTCCCTCTGCAGCACCCACGCATTACGAAGAATAATTACTCTGATTACAAGACAGCTGGGGAATAATGGGTCTTATTATCTTGTGTAAAAGTCATATTTTGAGTGATGCTGGAAACATGGAAATAAAAAGGGAAGATGTCTAAAATTGTTTTAGAGATTGCATTCTCTGTACGTAGTACTACATAAAATGATACTAAGGTCGACAAAACTTCTGAATATAGCATAAAGATAAAAGTATACACAATAATTAGTTTTTGGTGTTTACATTAGTGTGGCCTGATTGTAGTTTTTGATTGCCCTATTGATGTTTTGTTAGATTTGTGTTGTTATTAAGATTTAGTTAGGGGTTCAGGTAGTATGGTTTTAGTATGTTTTCCGTGCTGCTTTTGGGATATTGTTAGTGTCAAGTGACTTTAATGTGTAGTTCAGAGAGGCTATTGACTCTTGTTTAACGTAAAACAATAGTTTTGTAGTGCCGGGTAGCTTTACCCTCTTTAGATGCTTGGTCAGCTGTTTTGAAGTGAGCAGGCATGCAGAGAGAGTGGTAACATATTTCAGTTTTTGAAGACTGTAATGGACTTTAATTAAGGAATTGACTTGTATTAACATTGTATATCTTAATTAAGGTTAATACCTACTGACCTGCTGGCAATATGCTAACTTTAAAAGCACTGAAGCTTGATTTTTGGAATACAGATTTATTCAAGTTGACCTCAATAAATATTGATGTTTGCAGATTTTATTGTTTGAGTTAAAAACATCCCATTACAGGTTCAAATGATGTATTTGTGGAATCAGTTGAAATTATCACTAATTATGTGAAAACTGCAGCCACTTGATTGTATAATTGTTATTTTCCTGACGTTTTAAGTATTCCACCTTCATGATATAAACATCATAATGCACACACTCCAAACGTTATAAGTTGCTGAACATCAGGACACATTTGTAAAACGTGATATGACATGTTGCAAGTGAGTATAAATATAAGTATTACAGGTACAACTTTTTGTCACTTACCTGCACTCTTTAAACGACGAAACTGCATTTTCTGTATGACTTCTCAATTGACGGCATGGTTGCTTAAAGTTGGTTGATGTTAATCGATATATCTTTGGTGATTATTTTAGTGTAGCCTGATTGAATGTTGTTTTTGCCATATCTATGTTTTCATTTGTGTTGTACATTTCAGATTTAGTTTATGGTTAAAGTAGTATGTTTTAGTATGTCTGGCAGTGCCGTTGTTCTTGTGCTGTTCGTGCCACCTGTATTTAATGTGCTGTGATGTTGAGTAGTTTTAGACCCTCTTTAGCTGCTTGGTTAGCATTTTTGTTGCCAAAACCACTGACGTGAGCAGGTAAAACTTTGTAGATGTTGAAGGAAAATGGAACAAAACAAAAGCATGAAATGAACTTGGCGAAAGTTTAATACCATTGAACACATTTGTTCGGGAACACTGACGTTAAAGGCAATCGACAGCAATGGGTTGTGTTACCTTGAGAAGGGTGGAGAACATTGCAGCTTTTTAGACTTTGTGTGCAGGAAAGGACAACACAAAGAGCCTATTTTACTCTGTTTAAAAAATCCATTTGCATTGTTGATTTCATCTTTCTTGTGCGATGAAATAGGTTATAATCGATATAAAAGAAATCAAGAAACAGATGCCAAAAGACTATATCAAGTTATCCTCAATCAGAGCTTTAAACTCTTTACTTTACGCAGCTATCTTAATTTTGTTGAGATGATGAAGAATAATGTGATATGCTTCTATTTCAGTGCTGTCAAACCCCTCATGTAAGTAGGAAATTTAGCTTAAATCAAATTTACAATTAACCTTGAATAAAATGATGGTCATTTTGTTCTGTATCCATCATGTTCCCTACAAACAATACACAATCAACAACCATAGGGTGACTTATCGAAATGTAGTTCAAAGACATAAATTTTAAAGATTTATTTAGAATCTATACAACTATTTCACTGTTTAACAAAGAGGTGTTAACTGTAACAGAAATCACCTGTATATGGGTAAACACTTTCTAGTACAAGCTAACATACTAAAAGTACTCATGAAAAGCATTGTGAAATAAGATCAATCCCTAATAATTTAAACAATAAATAATAATTTAAATAATTAAATAAAATAACTTTGATAAACAAACAGAAGTTACAGACAAACTATTTTTCGAATAAACATATCGATTTGCCTTCATTAAGAGTTTTTCTATTTAACTCTATTTTATTTTCTTCAGTTTAGGATACACGGGATGAAATTGCTTTTGAAAATTGACACAGGACTTTTCCCTTGCGATCAAAGCAATTTGTTATTGCTTGCTTGTTGGAAGTTGTGTAATTTGACTCTTGAATTACTTCAAATAGCAGTGTTTAATGTGGAAGACTGAAAGGGAGATACCACAGAGAAATATATTCTGTGTTGGGCTTCACTGAATTTCAGTGCAGTACCACTCATGGTTCCCCAGTTCTAGCCGATGCTCGCAGGTTTCACCGCAATGCATAGCCACAATAGTGATGCGGGCTTTCTCCCTGCAATAATGATAGCAACCGCGATATAAGTGAAATACTCTTGAAAGCGGCGTTAAACCCCATATCACCTGAAATCACCTGTATAGGGTTTATCTTTTAGTACTAGGATGGCAGATTAATCATAATTGTTTTCGTATGTTTTTAGGGAGAGAGCAAATTGTTTGAAGCTTCTGATGTCAAAATCTGTATCAGGACGTCATAGAGGTTTTCTGTTAGAGTCTTCGATTTGCTTCATAGGTCGTTGTTGACATTTGACATTTGTGTATTTGAGAAGAACGTTTTGTTACTATACAATTTATTCCATTAGTTAGATGCAAAAGATTCTAATATTTAGATGTTAAATCCCAAATAGAGACAGGTGTTTAATTAAAATCGTCATAATAGATTTGAGATAAACAAAGTGTATCTAAAACCATGTTGTGCCTTTAGTTTAAATTTACAATTTATTTCCTATCAATCAGTCTAATATGTCTCTGCTTTTCAAACACACTATGAAGAAACAGAAGACCAGAATATGAAAAGTTTAAGACAGTAGTGACATATATAGGAAGGCACATTGAACAACCTTTCTCACTCATTCGGGAATGTGAAATTGAAAAACCGAAAGATTTCATCTAGTGTCTTAAAAAGACTAGAATTGATACTTATAACATATTATTCTAATAACAATAATCGAATGTCAAACGAATTCTCTCACTGAACAATCGTTAGGGTGACAGAGACTTTCATAAGATATCTTTCAGCTTTGATTAAATATCATATATAGAAATTTAAGTTAAACCTATCTTTATTTTATCTGGCCTCCTCTTTTGTTCATGTATTCTATGATAATTAACAAAATGCCGCACTTTATGCTTAGAATCCGAAATTATACATCGCATGTATGTGTAAACTCATTGTAACAACTATTCAACCCTTGGTGTTCCAATTGTCCTCTTCAGAAAAGTTTTGCAAATTAACTTTAACTTATTGAAGCATGTTCGGCTTTCAAACAAAAATCATGACTGAAATCGATTTTACCAATTAGCCAGGCAATGATATTTGTCCATTACTTTCATGTCTTCGTGATAAAATGATAGCACCTACAACGCTTGACATATTTGACATCATGCTCTGTGTCCCTTAGACTTACCTACATTTACCTAAATAGAGATTTCCTTCAGGTTATTTTTATGTAATTTTGATTAAAACAAGTCTAAAGAAAAAATATCTAAGAATAAAACAAAAACAAAGAGTCCGAGATTACTTAGCACCTGATCCAGATTGTTGTTTTGATATCTTCCAACTAAGATATCCAGGTAATAATCAGTCAAATGCAAAGGAAATATTTTCAATATAAATACAGCTTGTTTTTAAAGGACTGTATCCAGGATCGAGTGGGCATCACTCTCTCTCTGTTATTGGAAAATAAACTGTCATAATCACAACTGTCGCCTTAAGTAGCAAAGGTATTTTTAAAAGAGAGAGCTGGTTTTCCTTTTGCAGCGCCAAAATGACAAATAGGTTGATAAAAAGATAGATTATCCAACATCAACTTTGCGACATTTGATGGTTTTGAATTAAAATCAGGCAGGTTTAACATGTGTTAAAGCTGAAATGACATGCGCCATTTCACAATGTCACGGATGGGGCAACAGGCTCAAAATCATCACTTGTTATTTGTACATATAGAGTGCAGTTTGTAATTTTCCAGTAAAATATCTGCTTTATCGTCATTAAAAGAGAAACGAAATTTGCATCAAACTTTGTATAAAATTACAAGGAGATCACTATATATTTACTTCTGAACTGTATTAGACCATAGGATATTGACTGTTCTCCTTAAAGATTTGACATTAAACTATCATTGCCGTAAAAGTTCAAGATTTCATGATGGCTGTTCGAATGTATGACCTGATGTGATAATTTTAGTTCTAGACTGTTGTTTTCATACCTGTCATCTGAGATGCTTTCCGACTTATAATAATTAGAGTTCACTTCCCTGGATACTCTAGAGTTTTCAACATAATTTGTTATCTATGGATTGAATTAGAACTGGTAAATGGTAACAGAGGTGAACATATAAATGATACATATCAGCTTTTGATCTGACACTTTTACTTAAAGAGTAGCAGCTTTATGAATGTACGAAGTACATATATTCTAGTATAGCTTAGGAAAACAACACTATCTTGTTCTAAAACTTTGACATTTCTCTCTGATTTTTGTGTATATCTTTAGATAGTTTTAATTTTGATTAACAAAAGTTTAAGAATTTAAGACAGCGGATCATCCAAGAAATAGAACAAAAACATAGAAACCATAACCATTTTTCAAAGACTAATCTTAATTAAATGATTATCTTTTTAATTATTTTTAAAACATTAAAGTTCTTTTCCTTTTTCCTTACTCTTCAATCAATAAATGATTGTAAAAGCCTAATAGAAACATTTTATGTGATTGTGCTTTTGGGCATATGAATTTGATCACAATTCGATAAACCTCGTTATAACTTTGTATTATTGCAGTCTCTTCATGATTAAAATCATAAAGTCTTGTCAGAATATTTAAAAGATGATATGCTTTTGAATGTCTTAAATGAACATCCACAATAATTGGGATTTTCACCAAAGGCAACACATCGATCACATATTTGTAGCAATATCAGAAAAGTATAATGTCATCATAGACACTGGTAAACACTGGGTACTAAAAATATAAGGGGGAAGAAGTCAATCTATGGAAATATATGTCTTAACTGTTAAGTACATGTGTGTTGTCTACTTTATTAGATATTTGGGGCACACTTCAAAAGAGAATTCAGCTTACATTCGTAAGTCGTGAAGGAAGTGCAAGTGTGGTGGGAATGGATTAGTGATGTCTGCAATTGATAAATGCTATGTTTCTATACTTGCATCTGTCTTTACTTTGTGACTCTTCAATCCTGCTCAGGGTATGACACGATATAGGTGATTTTGGAAACAAGGGCATCCTTCGAACATCCCAATGATAAGAAGCAATATATATTTTCTAAATTAAGGATTTCTTCCATTACATCTGGCACAGATATTTACTACATACTTTTTGCATAAATGCTCTATCGCTTTATCAGAATTGAAAGGTAACATTTGGTCAATGCGTACTTTAATGCGCGGTTGTCAGTACATCAATGGCAATACTTGAATGAAGTCCTTATATAAGTACTTATAAGTAGTCTTTAACTCAGCTTCTTGTTCAGTATGATATTGAACCAGACAGACGTGCAAACATTGGACAGCTGGACTTCACATTGCTGGGGTAAAGTTTATACACAATTAATGGTAGAAATAAGTTAATGTTATTAATCAAAACTGATAATTTTTTATTTGAAATATTAATTGAATAGGAATGACTAAGTGCTACCTATCGAAATACAGAAATTTGAATGGAAATGAATTTTCATGTGAGCCATATGTTGATTTCTTAGGTGTACATATAGCAACTAATCATATGATATTTTAGAAGTCATCTCAAAATAAGCAATGCTAACAAAGTTTATCCTTTGTAATGGTGTCAATCTGATCTATGGCTTCACACAATGTGAAACAAGTTACATGATGGATAAATTTAAATTCATAATCGATATGTTAACAGCAGGTTTTCCGTGATGATTGTATTTAGCACAGGGATTGATATTTATAAAAGATGTCTTATCTATCTTAAGCTGGAATGGTATGATATCAGCAAATGCTATTTTGGTGTTCTTAAGGTCAATGGCAGAAAAAAGGGTAAGGATAATGCAAAGATTGTTTCTTATGGAAACCTTGTAGAATTTATGAGCAGTTGATATTTCATTTTATGTGAAACAGTTGCACTTCTATGTGTTTTTATTTAACATTTAAATTCTATGGCGTTTTTTAAACAAATTAAAATAATGTTTCTGATTTGGTGTAAAGTATACTTTGACTTATCGGCGTAGCTTATAGTATAAATCTGTACGTTTTAGGCAGCATAAAGGAGATGACCACATGGAAAGAGCAAACGTCCTCTAAGTTTTGACCTCGATTGATATAGTTTAGATTATTTACATCAGTTTCATTTTAGTTGAAACGCTTACAATTTCAACTGTGTTTAGAATTACGATATCATAATTTGTAAATGATAAAAAGAATGAAATCAAACAGAAAAAGTGAGTGAAATACTAATTACTAAAAGTAATTTTTTTGCTATTATATAGTAATATTGTAATGATTTTGCTTACAGATATGAAGTAAACTAAATACAAAATAATGTGCTTGACGGCACATTTTTAAGACACTGTTCTTTTTTCACTAACTTTATGATCAGAAAACCAGAAGCCCCATTTAAGTAAGTAAATATAATTGGGTTTTTTTGTTTTTTAAAAAAAACAATTGTAAGACACAATATTAATCATGTTGCATTCACTCATCCATTCACACACTGCTTGAGTAACTTGATGATAGGAAAACAAACCAAATCATTGTAAGAGTCTGAGATTGACTGAATATAATGTGTAAACTATTGATAATTTTAAATTTGCAAGATCATTACCAAGAATTTGTATTGTTATTTCCGCAGATAACAGTCCATACCTTTCAGGAATCTGTAAATATAAGTCCAGTATACACTCGTAGTTTAGGGTGATAAAACAAAACCAATACTGTATGAACAGATTTATCAGAGTGAAGTTGACATTTGAATATCTTTATTTTTCTTTTACTCAACCAATCGGAATTGACAACGGTTTGTATTTGAATGACATAGCTGTTCTGCACTTGTGAAATTGTAGCAAGGCAATGAATACTGATGAATAATAAGCAGCTTCGATTTCAAATTCAAAGAAAGTTAGACAGATATTAATGATAGTTGAGATGAATAACTTAAATCTGATCATATTCATTCAGTCGATGACGTGCATCAAAATATGCAACAAAAAGCTAATGTGTTTCACCAAATAAACCGGTGTGTGTCAGAATAATAAAATATTAAAAGAAAATTCAAAAAGTCGTCGTATGAAAACATGGTGTTGGATATCCATTTTACTTGGTATTCAAAAAATTCAGGGAATACGTCCGCATTTCCTGTAAAAACGTTCATTTTTTAAAAATGGCATTTCTCTCTGTAGTAATATCAACCAGATCAACCGTTTAAAACGGCTCAGCATGTACGTAAGTATCACATCAGCAAAACGCACACACTAGAAATGGCATATTCGACAGGCCATACGTCATCAGAAAGTTTTGTTTGACGCTCACGGCAGACTGCAGGCTTTTCAGCAGTTAGATATAAGACTGTTACAAAAGTGGTAGACCACAAGTGACTACGGTCGGTGAAGACTGTCAATCTGGGTATTTTACAGCGACGTAAGGGAGAACGCAAACAACACCATTGTTGTTATGCATTGCGGTGGTACCTACAGACATCGGATGGAAATAGAACAGTTACTATAGGGGAGTCTGAGCTATTGCACGCAAACCTTCCTGCGTGAAGAAGTTGTCCAGCCCCTATAGACTCTCATTTAATCAAGCGGTTAATCACAGTCATAAATTATTGTCAACCAAAAAAATCTAAGTAGTGTGAAAGACTATTAATCATTAGAGTTTTTTGGTTAGGCAATTTATTACATTTGTGTTCTTGACGCGTGTTTCAATGGAAAACGTACTCAAGTGTCTTTAAATCAAATAGCAAAATTCACAGCAAAAGGTAATCAGTATTTCATTTGTTTATTCGTTCAATAATACATGTTCACATTTTGCATAGTATTGTGATTAAATTGAATACGATTATGATTGTATGAAGGGTACTGTTAAGAGGTGAAAACACAATTTGAATCATTCACGGGCACGTTTTTAAGTATTAGCAACGTTCTTCAAACGTTTAACTTGTGTCGCAGAGGTCTTAGGTGCCATATAACAACACAAAAGGTTGCTTGGTTTAATTAAATAATTAATTTCTACATTTTTTGAATATACATGAAAATTTAAATAACGTTACAATAATTGTTTACGCAAACAATTATTACTTTATAGATGTTTAATACAATACTTTATAAATACTGATAGCATTACAATACATGTTATATTCATTAAAAGTATACGTTATGAAATGCGTGGCATATACACATACATCTCGCATAGATACATAGCATATTGATACATATTGCGTAAATAGATAAAAGATCCCTCACCTCGTCTATTGGACGCAGGCAAACACATGCAATTCATAGGTTGCCACAGCATACAATCAGTGTAACCTACATGATAATTAATAATGATATAAACTAATAATTGGATAATACCGTGTGCGTAAATAACATATTTATGTGTATAAAAATAAGATAAAAGCGGTTGAATATAATTACAATCATGATAAACTTTAATGCACATAGATTCAATTAACTCATGTCCAGTTACAAGACATGAGTTATACACATTTACCAAGCATTAACGTACTATCTTGAATATTAATAATTCACAAGATATATGAAATATTTATACACAGAGATGAATAAGAATAGACATACGTTAATCTATTCCATAAAATAAACATATATACAACATGAGGCTAAATAATATATATTACCCCAATAATTACCCAATAATCCGTGCGGACTGTGCCATAATATGTGCAGATAGAGAAATGTAGCCACTTTTATAGATAAAAGTGCTAAGAGAAAAGAGTGAAAAGCATGGCCAAGCATAGAAGCTGACCAGCCAAGAACAATAGTCGGGGCAGAGACCAGAGTGGCCTAAGCACGAGACAATGAAGCCTATTGCATAAGCTAATGAGTTAGTCAGAACAAGTGTGCATTTAGTACATTGTAGGTTGAGTTTATAAGCCTTAAAGTAAGGTTGAAGTACATGTATAATATACTTAATATATATTTGCAGAAATACACTAAGTTAAAACTAACTAATAAATAAGTTAAAACTAACTAAATAAATATATTAGCCTATGTTAGATATTCATATCCTCTCACACTTGTAAAGATCCAAAAAACACATCTAAACCCAAAAAGCAAATGCTAAACTTGATCCACATGCCGTCATGGTTCAAACTCTTCCAACAATTTGCCATTGCATGGGAAGGAATTACAAAAAAAAGACAGCATCGACTCATCTGCTAGTTAGTAAAAGGATTCCAAATAGGAAAAGATGCAACTTGTAGCTAACTTTATTACTGATTTCCATGCTATGTTGAATAATCAAAAACAAAAGCACATCTAGAAAGTTGCTGCATGTTGAACTACTCTTTACCTATAGAAAAGGTCGCTTGTGTGGTAATACTTGCTTAAGTGAAAACAAAAGTGATGGACAACTCTGTAGAGTTCTGTATAATACAGTAGGTAGAAGAAAGGTCGTGATATTGTTTTTTGAGACAATTTTGAGAACTTGAGAACTTGAGAATATTTTTCATCCATAAATAGGCCCAATGAGACTGTTATACGAACCATTAATGAGTAAACCACACACGTGTATTGGTAGTTATGACATGAAAGCTCCCTTATAAAGTTTCTTTAACGCTTAGCTACGTTTACAGTTAGTTTCGTCTCTTCCTTTATTTCATGACCGTTATTTTTTTATACTTTAAATGATCTTTGAATTTCTGTGTTTTAAGCTCTTTGTGAAATCAATATATCTCTGAAAATTAAAACGTTGTTACACACCAAATCATTGACTTTGAAGTTGCGTTTGAGGATTGTTATTGCAAGCAAATTATACTAACTCATGCTCATTTTTGCTTTTCATTGTCAATGTAAAGCATCTTCTTGACCAGCTTTTTATCATTTTACATGCACTTAACAAGGGTATCCATCACAATCCTACAAACGTGAGATTGAAAGCTGTATGAGTTGTACTGCTGTTAAAATTTTCAAGTTTGTTTGATAGCTTATTTAAAAACAAACCTGAATTTGTACATTTTTTAGAATAGAATAAGTAAACTTGAGCACTTAAGGCGCAGCAATACATTGTAACACATAGAGTAGGGGAAGTAGGTGAATGAAATAGGAATGAAAAAATAGCCATTTCCTGATTCCTGCCTTGTTAAGAATGCTTGTTTATGGCCAAAGTGCAGGATATCCTAAGCCATTGATGAAACAGATTGTAACGAACCATGAATGTGTATTCCACATAAGTGGCTACCGTAGCTCCTTTATAACAATTGTGGTACAGTTGAGCACGTTTTACTAATTATGCTAAACAACAAGATTGTTTTCATGTGCCAACAAATTTGTAGTCATCAGTGAGAAGTCTGATGTATTTCAATGGCGACTTCAGTGGGTTTTGATAGATTGCAAATACGTGTGTCCTTACATAATGAATTATGATCATATCACATATATTCGTTTACAGCCATGTGTTCATTAATTATGTTTGACCGTTAGTCACCGGTTTTAGAATCCTAATATAGTTTGAGAAAATAATTTTGAATCTCAATTATCCTGTTTGTACTACTTTAAAAGTGTTAGTTTACTAACCATTATTCATCCCTTTTGTAACATTTCTGCAGTGTAAACTATACAGACAATGTACATTCAGGCAATACTGGTAGACTCATTTAATTGATTTGGTGTTCTCATAATAAATTCAATCTTCAGTGCACAACAGACTTATTGCCTCAAGACTTTTATCGTGAGGCATGAATCCAAAGGGTGCAGTTAGCGAACGGAAGAAGTTTAATGCCAAAGTGAAAACAGTATTACTGAAGGCGGTAGCTTGTTCAGTAACTTACATAAATACGTGTGGTGAAAGATATACGCAGAATATTTTACCGGTATTGTCGGCATATTTTCTACAGGCATCTCAATGATAAATTGAGCTTATGAGGATGTATCAAGGTACCAAGAGCAGAAAGTTTACACACATGTGAAGCTAATTATATCATTCGTATTAACACTGTTCTCGTTTGAAATTGCATGAAATTTAAGTCTGAATGCCAATTTAACCTAGGGAAATACTTTACACAAAATGTATTCTTGAATGGAGGATATGTGGTCACATGTTAATATGTAACAGATTTATTTAATTGAGCTCACCTTATTGTTTATATATTAGATAGCGGTTGTTCTAAGATTCTAATTGGATATTTCGCCTTCTTATTTAGGTGTGCTGATAATTACTCTCGTCACATAATTATAATAATAGAGTGTTTTAAAATATTTGAATCCATCCACTGTTCGAACCTAGGTAAGTTTGCTCTTGTTTAACATATCAAAAGATTTACTGTGATGTATAATAACACTCTCCTCATAATAAGGGTTAGCGAAAATTTGCTGCAAAAGATTAACCCTCGAATTACATTGATTGTTACAATGATTACATTGTGTGCTCCCTCCATAACGCTGCTAGTATCAGTATTCCCACCTCTAAGTTCAAGGCCCACCTTAAACCATATTGGAAAAAGGAAAAGTTAAAGCCACTACATGACGAAATGAGAACGTGTCGCCGACTTTGGAGAGAGTCAGGTAAATCACATAGCTCTACAAATGAGCATTATAAGAGATACAAAGAGGCTAAGCGCATATTTTGAAAACAACATCGTAAATCTAAGCAGCATTCCATTGATGATAAGCTTAACAAAGTAGCTAAAGCCGCAGAGATAGACATTAGCGAGTACTTTAAAGCTGCAAAACATAGTTCAAAACAGAAGACTAATATTGATTTCTCAGAGTGTGTTACACAACAAGTTAATGATATCGCATGCAACCAGAAGCTTGATGATGATGATAATGTGAAAGAGTCCCCTCTATCTATTCCATTTACTGCTGACAAAATATGGTGTGTAGTTAAATCCTTGAAAACTGGTAAATCTCCTGGTCCAGATTATCTCACGAATGAACACCTTAAAAGATCAGGAAGAACACTGTTCTCTCACCTTGTCACTTTATTCAATGTTATTGTCCAATATGAATGCTTTCCAACATCTTACCAATTCATATAGGCCACGGAAAAAGTAAATCTGATACCAACAACTATAGAGGCATTACCTTAACGTCAGTTCTTAGTAAACTATTAGAACGTCATATTTTACATAGGTTTGAAGATTGGCTATCTTATAAAGTTGTATTTCCCCACCCACTCCAATTTGGTTTCCGTAAAAGCGCTGGTGCAGAAACTGCATGTTTCACCCTAATTGAACATATTTCCTTCTACAATGAAAGAAATTCTCTTGTTTTCTGTGCCTTTGATGACAAAGCTAAGGTGTTTGACAGGGTATGGTTAAACGGCTTATTCTTTAAGCTCCATAGGCTTGGTATTACGGGTAAAACGTGGCGTATTTTATGTAATGCATATTTTTCAATGAAAACCTTTGTAACGTTCTCAGGCTGTGAATCTGAACTAGTACCTGTTTCACATGGTGTTGGCCAAGGCCGTGTATTGTCAGCTTGGCTCTTTACTGTATATATAAATGACTTAATTTGTCAGCTTGATTGTTCTGGATATGACCTGAGTTTACCATGGGGACACTACCCTGGTCAGCTACTAGCAGACGACACTACACTTGTTAGCAGTTCTCCCTCAATTTTACACCTAAAAGACCGTATTGAACGTGCTCGTAAAAAATCAAGAAGCTAATTCACAGCAACATTTATTTTCCCATCATTTTCTATTGTAAGTATTGTATACGTGTAGTTCCTTACCCCTGTTATTATATATACACATGTACCTGCTTGTAATCTTCAAACTTGGAGGAAATATAGGCAATCTATCTATCTATCATCCTACTTTTTAACAATTCCAGCTTACTACAATTGATGTTCTAACCTTAAAATGTCAATGTTTAATTTGAAATGATATGTAAATAGGTTATATGCATTCATCTCATGATTAAAAAATCCACATTTATTATATAACATTTTAACAAATATTGATGCAGTTATAAAGGTTAATTAGGTTGATGTACATGGTGATTGGTTGTTGTAACAGTACACCTTGCATGGAGGAAGCCATATGTCTTAAGTTTATAAACTCCAATCTTCACACACGACTTAAGTTTTTCACAGAAATTTTCTGTACGAATATATTATTTCACTCGAAACATAGCTTTTAATAGTTTGATATTTAGTTTTCTTTCAGTCATTAAAAGTATTAATCGTATTGGATTATTGTTATAGTGAAAGATTGGACTATTGGCAATTGGAATCTCCTGCACTGAGCCGAGGATATTACATAACTGGGTATTAACATTTGAGGAATTACAGTAGCTTCTAGTATAGAATATTAGATATTTTGAAAAGGAGGTTATTTGCAACAATATGTATTGAGGGCCATTTATTCTTCCCGCCGTCTTACTTGATCTCTCACGCGAGGCTTGGTCACATTTTGCTGAATATTGGCAGTGTTTCTTGAAGTGTAAAGACAATCAATAAGGATTTTACATGGAATGTATGATGTGTAAATTGTGTCTGGCAGATTAAAGCACATGAATTGGTTTCCCTCTGGACAGCAATCACATATGGAATCAGTTAGCCGAAAATCAGGTCAGTTGTTATATCTTATCATACTGCACAACCGCGGTAATGTAATGTATAAATATAAGAATTAGTATCTTTTAAAATTCGTTTTAATGAGTTTTGATTTATTTTACTTTTGTACAAAGGTTAACACATGTTAAAAATTAAAATACATCTAAAGATTGTATCCTTGATAAAATATGTTACTTTAGTTGAGTAAGCAAAGTAACTTCATTCACTAATTGTTTTGAAACTAAGTTCAAAGATTAATGCCTGATAATATATGGCAAAAAAGTTGTTCCAAAGTAACAGAATTTCATCTCAATCGATCACTATTTGAAGAACCCATTGATATATATTTCTATTGAAAAACATATATTTAAGAAATAAACAAATAAGATTCACAAATAGATTACATTTTTAAAGACATTGACTTTTTGTAGCAGGATCCAGACATCAAGGACAAATTCCAAATGCATAAATCTAATACAAGTAAATTAAGGCTTTAACCCATGGTTTGTCAAATCAAGTGGAATACCACATGAATAATTTTCTTTTGAGAGTAATCATACATGAAATTGACAGCTATATGAACTCTCATTGAGTGACACCTATTCTTCCTGCAACATTCCTGTACATTTAACGCTAGGTTTGGTCATATTCTCCTGATTATTGGCTGTGTGTCTTGAAGTATAAACACAACCAATAAGGACTCTATATGTACTGTATTATACGTATGTTTTGTCTGGCAGATCAAGCACATGAATTGGTTTCCTTCTGGACAGTAATCATATAAGGAATGAGTTAAACGAAACCATGTCAATTGACATAACTTGAAATATTGCACGAAAAGGTTATAACAATTCAGTCATGATCAATCTAGTTATGAGAGTCCCTTTAAAGTAGTTTGTGGAGGTTTTGAAGAAAATTTGCTGTATTTGGTCAAAGGTTCAGACACTGTAAAAAGATAATGTGATGATGTGTCAAGGACAGTAGTGCAGTATATTACAGAATATATAAGTCGAGATAACTGTTTTTCAATTACTAGTTGAGAGTGAAGTTTCAGTTACCATGACAAATAGCCAATAAGTAATCATTATTGTTTAGATCATGTTCAATGAAATGAATCATTTAGATTTAATGGAAATTCAGATGGCTTTAATTTATACTGCTGCAATCCTAAATAACAACATTGTGTAAACGAATGGTACAATTTATCGTAACTTAAACTGCTAAAAACACTTGATTGTTTACTTACTAGTGCCAGTGTTTATTTAAGATTCAAATAAAATATAGACACAAGATCTTTCAATATATAACGTGTTTTAATGTAATCGGGGCTTAACTCATGTAATGCTCTCAATTAAAGAGTGTGACACATGAACACAATCCAGTTAATTGCCCAAACTCAAAACAGAAGGGTTATCGGGGAGCTTTCGTGTTCAAAGCCACCGATGGACTCGATACCTTATCATGGTGTGGTGGTTTGCGTGCCTCAGATACCCCGAGAGCTATGCCAGCAGGAGCTAACATGCTCCTTTTAGGAGCACCCACGCCGGAAGCCAGACCGAATTTGAGTCTGAAATAACTGAAATAGTGTTGAAAGCAAGTTAAACCCAACCTCTATCACTCACTCACTCGGGTTCAAGGGTATACATCACTACACTTGTGTGGTTTACACATTCACAGTTCGTTACGCTCTGTTTCAACAAGTCCACTAATTGATTTAGGATGTCTGCACTTTCAAAATAACCAAGCGCTCTAAATTGATTCACATTCACCTGGAGGAGGATACCCACCTTGTATTAACAGAATGTAAATTTATCATTTCCCCTGATTTCTCACTCCTCAAAGTTTTTTTCTTGTTCTTTTATGTTTGCTATTCATTTGATTGTGGCAATAATGTGTAACTCAATCTTTCAGTTACTACCTACTACATCATTTAATTTGAAAAAATAATTGATAATGACTACTCAATAAACTGATTGAAAACTTTTAGCTATTCTAATGTAATGCAATACCAATACAAATATGCTGCAGACAATAGATTTATTTTCTACAAATAGATAAACTATTTTACACACGATTTTAATATATAGATGAGATGTAAAATTGTAATCATGCAGCTATCACACTCAATGATAGTATCTGTAAATACTGCTTATGCAAATGCAAATGGACAGGAGATGTAAGTGTATGTAGTCGAGTCAAAATGTTAGAAATGATAAACGTATATATGTGGCAAAGTCAATAATTTAGATAGTATATAATTTTCTTAATAACATGTGAAGTGTACATAATTGCTTGCGATCTTTTGCCAAGGAATACCTTCTCATTGAATAAAGTAAATCTAACAATCTGTTAAATCAATATTTTACATTCAACATTTTATAGAATACCATAGCTCTCTAAACATTAATTCAATCTTTGTGTAATTTTAGGTTCTTGCACTGCATGCTTTTCACATTGCAATTTATCCCCAAGCTGCCCCTTGCTCAGGTTCTTCATGTAAGTTCTATTTTTCTAAATTCAGCCAAACGTAACATAGTCTTTAAAAGGTTAATGTCATTATATATCTTTGGCAATATTAGAAGTTGTGTTGGTCAGTCACTTTGACCATAATGATCATCTTTGCATTCATTAGGATCGAGACCATGGATGTGTTTTCCTTTTGGAAAGATGTCGAAGGCTACGGCGGTGGCATCAGTTGCCTCTTGGTTGCAACTACTATCTAAAACAGAACCTCATGGCCACTGATTCGTTTTGTATCATCAAATTATAAAGAATGGCTTAACTTGCAAAAGGTTTTAGTTTTTAGAAAAGAACAGAGATTAACATGTCATTTTATGTATAACAACAATTTGCTACATAAAAATATAAGGAACCGAAAACTAACTGTTGCCGTCTGTTTCAGTAGTTTAATTATGGAGTTGTCCTATTTAACGGTAACCACCAATACACTTTTATGGCTTACACATTCATGGTTCGTTACACTCTGTCTTAACAGCTACGTTAATGGATTTAGGATATCCTGCACTTCCACATTAACAAGCCTACTCAATTACTTCACTGATGTAGCAGTACGGCCTATCTACTCAAGTGACTATCCTTATACCTCAACCATGTTTTGTAACATGCAAACTGAATTTCCAGACACATTATTTTGTCTATCACTTAGTGAGTTGCTCTGAGTTGAGCAACAATTACTACACAAGTGATCATTGTTGGTTTACTACATAATGTTTAAAAAGGCTATTAAGCCGAGTTATCGTTCTGTTTATTACACATTCGATGGAAAACAAACTATTATAGGTTCGAGCTTCAATTGCACACAAATCGATTATTCAGCGAGTCGTACATTGCACGTGCAGAATGCGACAGTGTTTTCGTAATGACTTATGAAGTAGAATAAGCCTTTAGGTCAAAAGACCTTCTCATTTAAAATTAACATATAATCATCGTTAGATATAACACAGACGAAGCATGCTAATCTTGGTCTATAAACTGAAACATCTCCTTAGACCAAGACCTATTGCTTTATACATGTTAACATTCATTTCTAAACAAATAGCTTTTCGGTTGTGAGTGGTTTCAGTGCATTAGAACAATGTTGATAAATAAACGCAGAAGCTCCTTTCAGTGAATGTATTGCTTTACACGAAGAGCTTTAATACTAGTGCCTTTAGTAAGAAGGCGCGAATGAATATGTTGATCAATGAAAAGACGGCAAACGCAATATCAACTTTCTGTTCATGTATGGTATCCTTTTAGAACCTTTGGATAAGTTGACGATTTCTCTTTTGTGAAATTACCCAACGCAATGCATAGGCTAGTCCTAAAAAGATATGAGACGTGGTGTGACGTTGACGTGCATATCAATTACGTCACATCAGTCCCTTGTTGTTCTTTTTGGAGGCTATCACACCATTTTGCAATGCATAATGGTACACTCATATTATATAAGATAAGAGTTTATAGAGAAAAACAAATTCTCGTACACTTGTCAGTGAATGAAACCAAAGGTCTTTGTACCTCTCATGCAGTGACAAAATCTTCACGTATTTTCTTTTAAGTCAATTCAAAAATATTTATATAATTTTATCGCAAAAAGCCTTGATGAAGGTAACGAGGTACGGGCTTTATTTTGCGACATTAGTAAGGCATTCGATAAAGTTTGGCATAATTACAAAACTAAAGCATTATGGTATCAATGGATCACTCTTAAATTGGTTCGAAAGTTATTTAGAAAATAGATTACAAAAGGTTGTCATCAGTGGATTCTGCTCCGATAATAAAACTGTGCTTGCTGGTGTCCTTCTTTCTTGTGTACATCAACGACATAGTGGATGGCATAGAAAGCTTTATCCGTCTTTTTGCAGATGATACGTCAATATATGTTAAATGTGTATGTATATGCTGCGGCCTCTTGTCTTAACTACGACCTAAACCGAATCTCAAACTGGGCAGAAAAGTGGCAGGTTAGCTTTAAAACAGAAACTGTAATCTTTTCTAATAAGCACAAACCTAATGATAATCCGACCTTATACATGAATCAACTCCGATAAAAGAAGTTCAAAACCATAAACATCTTGGCGTAACTCTCCAAAGTAATTGTTCTTGGAAAAGCCATATTGAAGATATTGTAGATAAAGTAAGTCCAATGATAAATTGTCTGCGAAGTTTTTTAATATCGTCTTTCTAAGAAAACGCTCGAAACAATGTACAGTTCATTTGTGATGCCGATTTTCGACTACTGTTGCCATATTTGGGATAATTGTACAAATGAACAAAATCTTCTTCTCGAACGGCTACATCTAGACGCACTTCGTACCATTTGTGGCGCGGTACGTGGCACTAGTCATGAAAATTATACCAGGAAACCAAATTTAAACCTTTGCACGAAAGAAGGCGTGATATTAAGTTGATAAATTTTCACAAAATGTTCTACAATCTCGCGCCGGATTACTTACGCGATCTCGTTCCTAAATCTGTCTCTGACAATAGTCAATACAACCTGAGAAATGATGCTAAGTTACAAACTACACACTGCAGAACAAAACTATATGAAAAATCCTTTCTACCAGACACAATCAAACTTTGGAACTCGTTACCTGATGATGTTACCAATGTCAATACGATCGGTGAATTCAAATCTCTTATTAAAAAATCTGAATCCTTAAACTATCTTGACTTGAATAACGGCAGTAGATTTTGTCAGATTGTCCAAAGTCGCCTCAAATTAGGCTGCAGTGACCTAAATGCTGATAAATTTTATAGATTTATATCAAATAGCGCTGAATGCGCATGTGGATATCACAACGAAGATCTTCTTCATTATATATTTACTTGCGAACTCTATACAGATATAAGAAACAATGCTTATTTCTATATAATGGATACAGCCTCCAAAAGGTTTTATATGGGATCTATCCAACAACCAGAAATTAAAATTAAAAAATCAGAGTCACTTCACCAATTCATCTGTAAGACCAAGCGTTTTCATAAATTGTAAGTGAACACTTTTAATGAAGGCAACTGCAGACGTTTTCTTAATTTCTTTTGTAAATGCACACATGTCATTATGTTAATTTCACTTTAGTTTGTTTGGTCCTTGTGTATTATGTTTATCATGTCATGTACTGGTGAGGTATTCACATAAGCAAAGTTTTGCTTGTTTACCGAACCAGATTCTTCTGAATAAAAATATGTTTAAACCAATTCAAAAATAGCAAAATATTTTCAATAACATGTTTTAATTTCTAAATTATCTTACTACATTTTCTAAGGAAAGTAAAAGGATTACAGGAAAATAAGAATTTTTAAAACAAATTTCCAGATAAAATCTATTTCATCAATGGAAAACGTAACCCGTTCATATCAGGAACATAGTTTTAATTCCCTAACATGAATGATTAAATATGTTACAAACTGGAAAATGTTTCTCGTTTTTGATATGACAATTTCTACAGCTGACAACCGCATGGTTTATGACAGTTTTTTTATTATTAGAAGATGATATAGCTCCTTGAACTTATGTTCGGGTTATTCATTTGAAATGTCCACAAAATAGAACACATAATAACATCCCTGCTACAGTACTTTTAACTTAAATAATGACAAATGTAATGATATTGTTTTTCATTATACACATTTTCCTTTTTGTCTTTTTGATTGAAGCTGGGCATATGTACACATAGAATGTTCCCAACCGTTCCAAATTCACAGAAAAGCAAACTACACTGACAAGTTAGTGATCACTACATAGAAGAGAGTTTCAGATATACACAGTTATTCTGCATAGGTTATACATAGAAATAACCAAATGTAATGACTTAAACATAAAACAATATTAATGTAATAAACCATTCTTAGACACATCGGTTTATTCATAATAACACATTTTGTTGAATACTCCGTGCACGTCTCATGCCAATACAAAATGTTTTGAGAATGAATAGATTTCAGCAGTTCATCTAAAAACGTATAACATCTGTCTCACTTGATTTCTTTGTACTTGATATCGAAGCTGCCAAGAACTCATTATTATTCATTGCTTTTCTTCATTTACGCAAGTACGGAGCCACCACATGTTGAAACTGTTTAAAATTTCGATTTGTGTGGTGTAATATATATTTAAAAAATATAAATTTGAATGTAAATGTAAAATGATTGTCCACATGAATTTCGTTTGCTTCTCCATATAACATTGATATTTATATCATAGATGTAGCGATATTTGCAATACATGCAAACTTAAGATGTTCTTTTGGTTTTACAGAATTTATTTTCACACAATTCAACATAAATATTCTAACGCTCAATATGGATAGACATTTAAACATTTTCTAGTTTCTAGGTAAATGGTCGTTATTGTTGCGGTCAAATTAAAAGATGAAATATAGGAGTAAAGTATGTTTTCAAAATTATAATTTCAGCAAATCAATTTACAGATACAATAAAAGTTTTAAAGGTTTCAATTAAAAAAATCTTATTCTAAAGAGTATACTAGAGGGTAATTTTTGACATTGATTTCCCTCAACCTGACGGTCTTATCGTTTCAATCTTAAACTACTCGCAAATACAACTCTTAAGAGGGCATGTTTTTAATTCAAAGAGAAAGTACAGAGAATCACATACATCTCATGATTGAATTTGACATTTTTGAAGCATATTAAGGTCTCCTGCATGAGGTTTCATCGATGGTTTTCAGAAAAATGACGTGTAATTATTTTGAAAAAATTTCTAACGATTTTATGAGATACGTATATTCATAGGTTTAAACAAGATAAATCAATAAGGTCATGTTTACATATCTATATATATTCCAATTGATTACCATCTCAAAATAGTTCCCTTCTACTAGAAATAATTTGATTATTTCTTATTAATTAATCATCAAACAACGAGTCTTCGTTTTATGTGATATTATACTCTCATTTCTTTCATCGATTCTCTATTGACAATGTACTTATCTTGGCAATGGGAAATGAGGACGTTCAATATGGGACCGTCTGCCTGGTTCAATAAAGCAAACAACTTACTTATAAGGACTTTTTACAAAAATACTTCAATCACGTATTGTCTTTGATGTAAGCCATGAATGACCAAATGTTACGTTTCAAATCAGATAAACTGATCGCACGTTCTTATAAAAACGGATGTAGTAAATATTTGTGCGGGTTAATTACATAAAGAATCTTCGATAAAGAATATGCTATGGCCTTTCATCATGATGATGTCCAAAGGACTTTCTTCATTATCAATATCACATAATTATTCCTTAATCTTAGAAAGTGAAACATTTGGAGTTCTATATGATATCGTTAAACAGATGCGATGTTAGGTGATGACAAATATGTCATTCACAAATATTTGTATAATGTGTATAATGTGTCAGAAAATCAAAAATAAAATATTTGATATATGAATTACAAAGACACGAAGATACGTTTGGATGAACAGCAATGGTGATCCGATTTATTGACATTATTGAAGTTTACTGAAATAGTTCCTGATGTAAAACCTAAAGTGATATCTTATGCTAGGACATCAAAGCGAAGTTTCCATTAACAACATTATCCCTTTGATCCTAAGGTTAAATCAATACATCATTTCATTACATCAACATATGTTTCAGGTCTGCAGTGAGTGTGTTGCAAAACAAATTGCGCCATCGGATTTCTGCAAGCATGAGACTCATACATGGAGGAACATGTGGGGTTATTCATGGTTTGGGGCATGTATAACAAGAAAGGTTTTGAATAGGGAAAGTTGGAGGCACCCTAATTAAGCTGGGAAATACTGTGAAAATAGGATATAATGAGGTTTGTGAGAATGTCACCTGATATTAACGTTAAATAAGTATATTTAGGCATACAAAGGAACAAAAACCTGCATGAAATCCTCCATTTTGAAAGAGTTATACAATTGTTAAGTTCATTGTATGAAATAATAGAATAGTGAGGCAAAATAACATTATTACTCAATGGGTCATTTCTTCCAAGCTACTCTTGGTTGATATGAACGCTAATACATAAACATAATACAAATAAAACAACATATTAGTTCGATGATTTCATATTTGTAATCAGCCCACGTGGTAAGATGTTACAGTTTTTGCTATAACAACAGGCTGTTCCTCACTTATTCTACTCATATCAAACAACTGGATGACAACTTGATGCCTGGAGACAGCAGAGCTAATGCCTTAGCAGTTAAAGGTTGCTTTGCTACTAACACTTTTTTGTCCACAGTGGGAGTCTGGAATGTAATTTCTATCTACATATAATTCAAATTCAATTGAGCTTATTTTCATCCAAAACTGAATTTTACATGGGAAATCGCTTGCATGTCTCATGAGAGATATTGTTTAGACAGTAGAATTTGCAAGCCTTTTCACAGAAAATTCAATGAGATTAACAAATTATCACATCCTATGATGGCATAAATTTAAATGCATTTGACGTTGATTTTGTAAGTGGTATAACCATAAAGTAAATTTTTTTGTAGATAATGGTATCAACTCTAACAAAATGGTGCAAACATGTTGTCAATTCTTCCATCTATCGATCAGAGCGTTAAATTAAACAAAACACAACACGATAAGATATTAAGATTTTTAGCATGATAGTCCTGTTTTATCAATTTAACAGATACCTTATGTCTGCTAATTATGATAAACTTTTATTAGACAATAGAAAGAAATCAACAAGTATTTTACTATGATATATTTGGGGGTAAGTATGTGAAACATTTCCTTGTTTGCCATCATGATTCATTTCACCCTTTATAAGGATATGAATATATGTATATATACAGTGTATGTTCAAATAAAAGATATTCTTTGAATGTTAATAAATATGTCAAAATAGTGAAGTATTGGATAAGATGTACAAGTCAAAGGGACAACGTAATTTTGTATAATGTTTATAAGTATCAATTTAAGCTAGCTGAAAAAAAATATCGATTGTTGGGCACTCAAAGTTAAAAATTTATTATTTACATATGGCTTTGGAAATGTGTGGATTGATCAGCATGTTGACAATGTTAGAAGTCTTCTTTTGGAATTTAAACAGAGATGTATTGACATTGACGTTCAAAATTGGTTTTCAGATCTTGATAAATATTCTAAATTAAATATGTACAAGCAAATTAAGGTATATTTTTGTGAAGAAATGTATTTTAGAGTGATTAACGTTAAAGCATATTGCACTGCGTTATATGTACATGTTCTGTATTATCTATATGATTATTTGATCTGTGTGTACTTATCATATCTTAGTGTACTTATTCCTCATGATTTTATATCATTAATGATATCATTATGGTAAACAGACTAGACTTACTATCCTTTTACCTTTGCACCTTTACGCAATCGTATGCCATACCGAACAGTCAACCGTAATAGTTTTCGGCAGGTCACTGAAGTGAAGAGGGGTCAAAATTTCGAAAACAGTAGTTTTTATATTTCCTTACAGAATCCTTAATAAGTGATCTACAGCTTTAAACACAAGTCATGTTTGTTGGTTTGTTTTAAGTCATATGAGTTTGTTCGATTTGGCTAATGACACCTAAGGTTTGCGAATGACAGCTGCAAAGGACTTTTCAAACCCAAACTGAATATATCATGATTTCAACTCATTGTTTCGCACTGTACAGTGAGACATTTTAAGACCGAAAACTTATTTGAATCTTTTCAAGCCGAATGTTGACTCTAAATTGGACTCCTCCGAGCTTCTCCATTTAGTAAATCAATTCGTAGTAAACAGCTAATTGATTTCAACCGCATGGTTCGCACTGGTAGTTGAACATGCTCTTGAAACGGAGCAATCGTTGGACGGCTAGATATAGTAGTTCTGAGAAAGGCATATCGGTACAGGAATGTATCGAATTTACTCAATGAGGTTTAATTCTTTAACTTAGGTCAACAAATCTGATGTAACAGATTTCCTGAAAGATCAAGAATAATAGTTCAGACTTTTTACAAGTCTATCTTACTGTAATTGAGTAAACCATTTAGGATGAACCATACCGATAGCTATGTAAGCTTCATTTGTTGCTTATAAATTTAAAAGAAATATGTCAATAAGTTAGAAGATCAGTAAAACAAACTCGTATATGTGATAAATCCATTCAACCAATTGAATTTACTCCGTTGCTTTCTTCTAGTTTGGAAAATATCAAACCAATTAAAACATCTGGTTAAAAGGACTAAAGTGTGATTTTGTTATAGTCTGACAACTCAGCAATTTCTGGAGACAAATAAAGTTTACGCATTGTTCAGGACTTGCAATAAAAATTGTGTGATAATCATAACTTACCTCGTTTTTCAGTTACATTTTCTCTTGCCATTTTCATGAGACAAGAAAACATTATAACGTCAAAGTCGATTTGTCGATTCTCTATTGTACTAGTTTTTAGATTTTGCTTGAATGTAGAAGATTTTGTATTGCAAATTTGTGGATTGCAAGTAAATATTATCTATGTAAGATTTGATTTTTGTTTCGAGTGGAACATTTATGAACAATCTGATCAATTTACAAATCGAAAGATTTTACCATAATGTAAGTTCACGTAATTAAACATTTCAGTGGCATAAATTAGTTTTTAAAAGGTTAACGGCTGGTGCTAGCTTTAAAATTTTTTACTTCTAGTAGGAAACCTATGAGGAATTCTGGTAGAAGCGATGATTTGATTTTGTGATATGATTATCAAAGTGGAAGAACAATCGATTGAGACTAATGATAAGCATTTATGTACAGTTGCTCAGGCAGATTGTCTCCCACGATTAATTTTTTTCTAGAAGGTATTATATTAAGATATTAAATTACCTCAAACTTAGGTGTTCCCACTTTGACTATAAGTTTTTGTTTCGGCCACTAAATACATTGATACTATAGGAGGTGACACCCTTGGTATTTACATGTAGAAGTCCCACATTCAAATCCATTTTTAAATAAGCCTGCCCCGCAATACAGTTGTTTCCATAACCAAATCAATATAACAATACATGTCAATGACTTTGTTTAAGCTTACAGTAACAATAAATCAAAGGTAGAATGACTTTGATTGTCTTGCAAAATAGGTCTTGCAAATAAGGAATTAAATGAACGGTTGACTGTTAGAGAATTGTTATTCAACCATAACACTTTAGCAATCGCCAATGATTATACTCCCTATTGATGGTAATAAAAATAGAATATAGTTTGTCAGCTGCATGTACTGACTCTGAATGACACTTATTATTTCCGCCACCGTGTTTGTGACTTTCATGGTAGGTTTGGTAATATTTTCCTGAATGTTTGCTGTGTTTCTTATAGTGTTAACGCAAGCAATAAGAATTTGATATGTGATGTATGATATTTACACTGTGTCTGGCAGATTAAGGCACCTGAATGGGTTTCCTTATGGAACTAGGTAACCAGATCTTATATCGTATTATATGGCAAACAAAGGTTATACTCTGGTTCGGGTCAAATCATAGAATCAGTTTCTCATAACACTCGTGTATAGAAGTTTTGACAGAGTTTTTATCATTTGAACTAAGGTTAACACAGTTTTAAGACTCAAATAATTTTAAGGACTGATTGCTTTTAAACATAAGAACGTATTCAATTTTCTAATTATTTCGACTTACTGAAAAGTATTTTTCTAAATATGAATGAACAATATTCAACTTTCGACGTCTCTAAACTAAGCTTATAGGTTAATGTCTTATTATCAATAAACAGGGTTACGTAAGCTAGACTAATTATGATATGATTATGGCTTTGTTTTAAAATTACAAATAGTTACCGGAGAATATAAAGACACACTAAATAGTTTCAAACCAGATTGCATTTTTCATTCCCATTTTCATGTTATTTTGCATTCATTTTAAAACTGCAAACATCATTTAGCGAAATTGTTTGCAGTACAAGGTGACTATCTTTAGAACAATTGGAATCTCAGGTGTTAAACAATTAGGTGATATTAATTGAATAAATCTTTACATTCACAAAACATATTGACATGTGACGACATAACCTCCATTCAAAATTAAATTATGTGTGAACAATGCTTTAGATTAAATAGACATTTGGATTACTTTCAAATGAGAACATTGTGAATACGAATGATGTATTTGTTCTTTACTTGTAAACTTGCACAGAAGCAATGAATACTTACAAGTAAGTGGCAGCTTCGTTTTTAATTCAAATAAACGAGACTGGAAAGACTATTTCAATGCGTTAGAATGACTTAAACGTAATTATTTCTTGCACTGAAGGACAGAAAGCATTCACATTGAGTATACTAGAAAAAGGTTTTTTTACACACTCTGACTACAACTCATTTCTTGTGCCACGTTCCTGGATGTTGAAAACCCCTGACTCATGGTAGTGATTGATTGCTCAATCCTTTTCCTAAAACCGCATATAGTTCATGGAAGGACATACACGTCTCATAAAGGTTAGATGGCAAGGCGTTTGATCACACCCTTTAACCTTAATTGTTATTTTCTGGGGACTGTAAAGATTTTTGTGATAGAAAATATCATATCCTGAGTCCAGATTTCTACTTTGTAATCTTATATCTGTGGAATGAAATAGGTCATTCAGAATATTGGTTTGACCCTTCACTTCTTTTGCATAGACTATTTGCAATCATTTATGCCTAACGTGTATAGTTCTGCTGTTGGCACCTTGATACACATCTTCATTGGATCAAGCTGGTAATCAAATCATTGAAGCGGACAGTAGAATCAATGCAAACAAGAATATCCTTTCTTCAAAACATAGGATAGATATTCTTATGGAAGGTCATTCAGTAAACTATCACCTTCAATAATGCTGTTTCAACTTAACTTTCTACCGGCCGTTAACTGGATCATGTGGGTTTATGGCTAATGATGAAAGTATTGAGGCAATATGTCTGTTGTTCACTGAGGGACAAATATATGATGAGAACACAAAATCATTTTTATTACTGTGCAGGTACTGTCTGAATATAAATCATCTATATAGCTTGCACCGCACTGCTCATCTTATCAAAGATTTAATTTGCAAAAGGATTTATAAACACCCTTAAACTACCAAGATGTCACATAGTATTAATATAAATAGAATTACACGTTTATGTTCTCATTTGCAATTTTAAGTTTCACGCACACAGTGTGGCGATCATCAGGCATATGAGAGGTCACTTTTTCTACTTTTTCCTAACATGGCTTGGGTTGTTCCCATGGCGACAACTTAATAGTAGTTCGCTCCTTTTGTTTATGATGTTCTCTCTCAAGCTGAGTATGGTAAACTTCTCTTCCATGCATAAATTGCAGTTACCAGAGTCCCTCTTGTATGTGTTAGACTTTCTGACAATATCCCATTTGATTTTGAATTGAGTTTTTTTCTTTTAAGTTTCCAGATGTATTTTGAGAGTTCTGTTTCCTTTTCGTAACGTTCAAGTCGAAATGACTTGGTGTGATTATTATATCTTGTCTTGAAAGGACCACTAACGAGACCCATGTATGATGCAGTAGTAGTGGCTGTTACTACTGTAGCCTTATATATGACGTCACTCGTTAAGCATTGGGAATAACCCAAGCCATGTTAAGAAAAAGTAGACTCAGTGTGCAAGTGACCTCACATATGCCTGATGATCGCCACACTGTGTGCGTGAAACTTAAAGTTGCAAATGAGAACATAAACGTGTAATTATATTAATATATGCTCTAAGTACTTTGTATTGAGCTCTCTCATACTGTGAACTGGACAATACACACACATATATATATATATAGGTGAGGTGAGGTGAGTTGGTGTTTAACGCCGCTTTCAAGATTATTTCACTTATATCGCGGCTGCTAGTATTATTGCAGGGAGAAAGCCCGCAACACTATTGTGGCTACGCATTGCGGTGAAACCTGCGAGCATCGGCTGGAACTAGCGAACCATATATATATAAGTACAATAGATATAAAAAGAATAATTAATAAAGTCACCATAACTCTGATTTCTATAAATAGAAAAAAATATTTTACAAACATTGAACACGTTAAAGCAATTACTACTCTAAAAAGGAACTTCGAGGTCACTGGTTCGGTTTTTTGACATGAAAGATAAGTGTTTCAATTTGCAATGAGATTTTGTTTTCTCAAGTCTCTTAAAATACAAAAGATTCACAGATCATAGCAAGTACGGACAGGTAAGTGCTTCAGAAAGCAGGAGGACACGAAAACTAATGGTAAAGGTAGCCAACTGTTACAGAAACGTTATTTAGGAGCTTTTCTATTCTATTATTTTCTATTAATGGTAACCACCAATACACTTCGTGGTTCGTTTCACTGTCTCAATAAGTTCATTGATGGACTGAGGATATCCTGCACTTAAACATGAACAAGCTCTGTAAATTGCTTCACAAAGCAGCCATACAACCTTTCTAGTAAGTGACCATACGTTTCCACAACCATGTGTGGAGCATTTAACCCTAAGATATATCGCTTTGGTTTAGTTCACGATCATTTGGTATGCGCACAGCAACTATTACCATACAAGCCATTATTTTTTGTTTGAAACACAATACTTCAACTAGGCTATTGTGCGATGTATCGCATTTAATAGAAAACAATACATTTTATAAGCATTAACAGAATGTTCAGCATGAAACGTGACAAGCAACTATAACCACATAATTTTTTGTTTGACACACAATTATTCAACGACGTTTTTGTACGATTTATCTCATTCGGTAGAAAAAAGCCCAATCTGATTATCTGGAAAAAATGTCCAGCATGAAATGTGACATTCATGTCCCTACTTTACCATGTTTTCATTTTCCGTTTCACTTTATGGGTTTTTAATCCATATGGAGGAATTGTTTCTCGGCTTGTAGAGAGTTTCATTACATAAGAAGGGTTTTATAAACATTCATTTCTTTAAAAGAGCAGCATGTATCATATGATCATATGATGGGAAATTAAGAAAACACATATGTATAAACAAAGATAAGGCAAAAATGACTGCACCTTTCTTATTTTGACTTTTGTTTTCTATTATAAAACAGTTTGGCATTAAATGAGTAAATTTTATGGCTTCCATGTGTAGCTATTCTTATTGGAAAATACATCACCAACTATCAGATAAGTCGCTGATCCTGAAAAACAATGGACAGTGGTGGAAATATTTGAGACATAATGTGACAATGGGGTACACATCGATCAAGTTCCTTATCGTTATATTGGTGTTTAGGCCTTTTGTTTGAAAATACATATCCGCCTCTAGATCTTTTACAAGTTACGAGCTTGAAGAATGTTGTTCCTTCTTGTATATTAGCCAGTAAAGATTTGAATAAGGTTTGCACCACCTAACAATAAGTAAATACATTTTCAGCATATTCACGTATTATCTTCAAATCGAATTTACAATTTTATTTGCATTTTACTTATCATACTCTAGATACTACATTTTATATTGAAAGTGAAAGAACTTTAAATAAAATTATGATATTTGATTGTCACTGTTCAAACTTTCATGTTAGAATTATCCTAAACATTCGCATTTTGTGGTAGATACGATACCACGTGTTAGAAATCTATCAATTTCAGATATGCACATTTAAAAGTGCCATATCTGCACCTCTTAATTTTTATCCAAGACTTTTAGTAAGATGAATGACAATACCAAAATGACTTCTGCAAGGACTTGGGGAAAAAACGAAGTCATCTGAAAATTAAGTTCTACGTCACACTGTTTTAAGTATATAAAACACATTAGTTTTTGACGACGTAAGGGTTAATGCTTGCCTAATGCAATCCAATTTTTTATGAATATGATCAGATTATAGCAATTCATCTCAACTGTCAAACGTCTCTCTAACTTCCTTTGAACTTGAAATCGAAGTTGTCTATGATTCATTAGTATTCATTACCTTTCTTCAATTTCCGAACAGTGAGGAACAACTATGCAAGTACGGACAGGTAAGTGCTTCAGAAAGCAGGAGGACACGAAAACTAATGGTAAAGGTAGCCAACTGTTACAGAAACGTTATTTAGGAGCTTTTCTATTCTATTATTTTCTATTAATGGTAACCACCAATACACTTCGTGGTTCGTTTCACTGTCTCAATAAGTTCATTGATGGACTGAGGATATCCTGCACTTAAACATGAACAAGCTCTGTAAATTGCTTCACAAAGCAGCCATACAACCTTTCTAGTAAGTGACCATACGTTTCCACAACCATGTGTGGAGCATTTAACCCTAAGATATATCGCTTTGGTTTAGTTCACGATCATTTGGTATGCGCACAGCAACTATTACCATACAAGCCATTATTTTTTGTTTGAAACACAATACTTCAACTAGGCTATTGTGCGATGTATCGCATTTAATAAAAAACAATACATTTTATAAGCATTAACAGAATGTTCAGCATGAAACGTGACAAGCAACTATAACCACATAATTTTTTGTTTGACACACAATTATTCAACGACGTTTTTGTACGATTTATCTCATTCGGTAGAAAAAAGCCCAATCTGATTATCTGGAAAAAATGTCCAGCATGAAATGTGACATTCATGTCCCTACTTTACCATGTTTTCATTTTCCGTTTCACTTTATGGGTTTTTAATCCATATGGAGGAATTGTTTCTCGGCTTGTAGAGAGTTTCATTACATAAGAAGGGTTTTATAAACATTCATTTCTTTAAAAGAGCAGCATGTATCATATGATCATATGATGGGAAATTAAGAAAACACATATGTATAAACAAAGATATGGCAAAAATGACTGCACCTTTCTTATTTTGACTTTTGTTTTCTATTATAAAACAGTTTGGCATTAAATGAGTAAATTTTATGGCTTCCATGTGTAGCTATTCTTATTGGACAATACATCACCAACTATCAGATAAGTCGCTGATCCTGAAAAACAATGGACAGTGGTGGAAATATTTGAGACATAATGTGACAATGGGGTACACATCGATCAAGTTCCTTATCGTTATATTGGTGTTTAGGCCTTTTGTTTGAAAATACATATCCGCCTCTAGATCTTTTACAAGTTACGAGCTTGAAGAATGTTGTTCCTTCTTGTATATTAGCCAGTAAAGATTTGAATAAGGTTTGCACCACCTAACAATAAGTAAATACATTTTCAGCATATTCACGTATTATCTTCAAATCGAATTTACAATTTTATTTGCATTTTACTTATCATACTCTAGATACTACATTTTATATTGAAAGTGAAAGAACTTTAAATAAAATTATGATATTTGATTGTCACTGTTCAAACTTTCATGTTAGAATTATCCTAAACATTCGCATTTTGTGGTAGATACGATACCACGTGTTAGAAATCTATCAATTTCAGATATGCACATTTAAAAGTGCCATATCTGCACCTCTTAATTTTTATCCAAGACTTTTAGTAAGATGAATGACAATACCAAAATGACTTCTGCAAGGACTTGGGGAAAAAACGAAGTCATCTGAAAATTAAGTTCTACGTCACACTGTTTTAAGTATATAAAACACATTAGTTTTTGACGACGTAAGGGTTAATGCTTGCCTAATGCAATCCAATTTTTTTATGAATATGATCAGATTATAGCAATTCATCTCAACTGTCAAACGTCTCTCTAACTTCCTTTGAACTTGAAATCGAAGTTGTCTATGATTCATTAGTATTCATTGCCTTTCTTCAATTTCCGAACAGTGAGGAACAACTATGCAATTATCTTTCAAACCGTTTTCAATTCCAGTTGTTGGAGTACAGAACATAAAAGAAAGTTCTACTTTTATTTTCAATCTAAAAAGGGTTGTTTGTTTTTAAACATGTTTTATTCACAATCAATCAAGTTTTTAACTAAGCAAACCCTCTCCTTGCCATTTACAAAATAATAAATTTCAATTAGGATGACATCTATTTAACAAGGAAGAAATTTCAGAAAAACAAAGCCTGATAGCTTCTTGATTGATAATTTCTGCTTTAGATAACAACATAACCCTTAGATAAAATGTGTCGTCTTTGATTGATTTTCAGCATTTGAAAGTAACTCATTAGAATAGATTGAGTACTTAGTTGTTAAAGGGGCATGGTTTATATAGGAAAAATGAGATTTTTGATAGCAACCTAGAAGAGCGCCAAGACTAACTTGAGCGTTTTGTTGAATTCAGTTGCGGATTGCGCGTCTTCATTAAATTGTTTCAGCACTTAATGTTAACCTTGAACACCTCATCGTCTTTGAATTAAAAAAATAAAACAGCAAACATTTCATTTTGTTAGAGATGTCGTCTTATCAGAATCTCAGTTATTGAGCTTTCGAAGCAAGGACGATTGCATTCAGTTTTGCATAAAGACAGTATCACACGGTTTTATCAGTTCAGCATTTACATTATTTTATATTAATCTGTTGCCTAGCTTCCTATGCATATCAAATGCCAAAACAGCAACATCACTGATATTCACCTACACTTCTGCGATGTTTGAATGGCTCTAATTAAAATGCATATCCAAAACCATTTCTTATCATTGGGGTTGCACAAAATCATGACTTTCTCCCTTGCCTCTGTGCCTTACGGGTTACGCCCTTGACTAATTTTAAAGTGATAGATTTATTTAATACTGAGATAAACACTTTAATATGAGTCAGAATCGAATATGAAATATCAGGCAATGAAATGTCTCCACTGAGCAGCCATCTAGTTTTCTTCATTTCTTTCCAAATCGTCTTCAAATGTGTGTTCCTGGGTCAGTGAGCAAAAATGAGTTAAAATCATTTTTGTGTTTATCGTACAAAGCTCTCACTAAACCATTCGGTCATGTTTCACGATTTCACATAGGATCTTGTAGGCATTTTATTGTCAGTATCTTCACTATAAACTAACCTTCGGTGATAGATAAAACTTTATAACTAAAAGATTATTTAATGATTCATTATTTGTTATTGTTCTACCACATCAATCAAAATTAAACTGATACATTCTGCTGAAAAAGTGCAGGATATTTGAGATAACAACCCACTCTCACAGTAATGTTTCTAGGTTGTTTTATATTTCGAAATGATCTCTTACGAATTGACAGCCTTCCATTCTGGTTATTGCCTCGATTATATTGCCGGGCTGTTTGAATGATGGGGAGTGATGTACGAGTGCTGTGGTGATGCAATGGATTTCGTGTTAATGGCATATAAATAATTGGAGTAGATTACTTTTATTCATGGCAGGAGGTAGGAACTAAATGTGTCATTTTACAACTTCCTGTAAAACCTTTCATTAATGCACGCTCAGGAAAATCTATTCAGACGATGAGAGGATCCAAGGTATGAGAAAAATGCAAGCTAATCGACATTTCAATTTTGTTTTACATTCCAAAATAATGTGCCTGAAATACAGGATATTTTCTGTTGTTTTTTTGCTCAGTCGCTACATTGGTGCTCGAATACATGATTGAAGTTGGTCCCTTGATGAATCTTAAAATGAATAAGAATGAAAATGAATGCATGGATTAAATATTCATTGTTAAAGTGATATATTGAGAATCATAGAACTACATAGAATAGAATAGAATTTAATTCTCATTTTATTCATATAAGATGCTGACAATTCACCAAAATTTCCACAAACAAAGCTTGAATTATAGTTCAAAATAATCTGTTACAAATTAAATGCATATTAAATTATATTATATTATATTATATTATATTATATTATATTATATTATATTATATTATATTATATTATATTATATAATGCTTCTGTATTGGCTACACTGCCAGATTTGGTGTGTTATTAACGAGTCTGTATGTCTTTGTTTATGTAATGTAATAATGTGACATTTGATAGCCTTCATTAAAACTCTTTTGGTATTTCATTTGGGCAGTTCGCTTTGAAGATAGTTTGATCTTCACTGCATTTTGTTTCATAGCGGTTCAGCTGAAAATGTTACTTTTGCTACTGGAAGTGAGATATTCCTTGTGCTTAATTTCACAAAATATTACATAAAGGTTTTGTAAGTTTTGCTTTGAAGTTACAATGCTATGGTTTTATAAGCAAAGTATCATTTTAGATTCCAATCAAAGTCACTTTCCCTTGCAGCCAAAGGATTGAAAGAGAAATCGAGCTCACGTGCCAATATGTTTAACATTTACTGAAAGTTTCATAAGTAATTAGAAGATGCTCACGGTTGGAATCATACAACTGGCAACTTAAGTTTAAAATAGAAAATGAAAATGAATACAAACAAAAACTATTTGACAGAATATCCTGTGTGATTTGTCATCGTCAATTTTACAAGTTTGCAAATAAAGGGATCTAACAGAAAATGAGATGTTGTTGAGGAATTTATCATCATTAGCTCTGGTAGAAATCAGTTTAGTGTCACTGTACTGTCGTCAGAGAAGTATCCGCATATCTGTTAAATACGTAATTTGTTAATCATGACAAGATGGAGAGTATTTTTGTATGTTTTCTAACAAGATCTGCTGCATATTACCTGGCTTGTATCCGGCATGATTTACATGGATTTACATGGATTAATTATAACATTCGAAAGTTAATGAATTATTCTTTAAAAAGTAGTAGTAGTAGTAGTAGTAGTAGTAGTAGTAGTAGTAGTATGATTATCATTATTGTTGTCGTTGTTGCTGTTATCACCACTCTCACCATCATCATTATCAATATTGCATGGTTATTTTAAGATCAGATAAGGCTTCGTCCGCTGACACTGAGCTGGCTATTGAAGAGACCGATCCACTCACTTTTACGTCCGTCTCGTAATGCTTTCAGCTGGTTTTATTGTTTGAAATGATCTGTTTTGCATTGTGAGCCTTGTTTTCAGAATGTCGTCTCGATTATATTGTCGGACTGTTGAAATGATGAGCAGTTACGTACAAATTCTATAGAGATTGAATGGGTTTCTTGTTAATGACAGAAAATGAATGGGGGTGGATGAGTTTTATTCATGGCAGAAAGTGGAAATAGCATGTGTCGTTTTACAATTCAATCTTGTTTTAATGTCCCTTAGAATTTGTATTACTTTATTTTCTTGAATTCATGATATTGTCTTATTTTATTTAATGGAAGTGATCGAATCGATTAAGTTGCCTTGTTATTGTCTTAAAATACATATTGTCTGTGTTGTCAAAATGATAATATAACAATAAGCCGAGTTAATTACCACGTGAAAAGTTCAGTGGGTATGTTCAATTCATATTCACATTTGAGGTGCATACCATTTACAATAAAATGAGATGATCATCTTCTCAAACAGGTTATTCTCCAATTTTCAACGTTAACTTTAGAGATTATTTGTGAGTTTGTGTATTTTGGACAGATTGATGAATTGCAAAATGCAAGCTGAAATAATATACTATACAATGGAAATGGATCCATATAGCTAAACTGATATTAATATGTTCTTTAATAAACTGCCTCTTTTGATTTAAAAAGATTGCATGGCAATCGAAAACATATATTTTTGTTTCATGCCATTGCACTTTTGATAACACTGAAGAAATGCGTGAGTTGTCACACGGTTACCAAAATCTACATGTGTACTTTGACCATAACATGTTGCACTTTCAAATCTTAATCCACTCCAAAACTGCAGATAAAACAATGTTCCACATTTTACCTTTGTGCCCCTCTGAACGTTTGTGCTCATACGTCTTATTTCTTTGCCAAGGTTTTTGTATTTTGTCATTATCAATATATCCAATTATTAGCATGGATTTTTAAATGAACATAAACTATATTATTATACAGAAGAAGACGTAAGAGGTCAACCAGTTTATATATTGTTGTAAAGTTATAATCTCTCTTTCTTCATATAACACATGCAGCTGGAGGTAGGTCATTACTCTTATACACTAAATGTTTTAATGTCAATATGGCTTCTAATGAAACTCCTTGATAAGGACCTCTTCTAGTTAAGATATGACCCTAATGCTGTGAAGGTCATGTAACTGTTGCGTCACTCAAAATCACGACTGAATTATGAAACTAAAGAATGAAATTGACATCAGAGCCAAAAAATATGATACATAATTAAGTTAGCCAATGGTCATTACAGTGAGTTACGTCAAGAGAACCATGCTGAGGACAAGTTGAAAATTAAATGACAGACTAATTTGATTCATGTTTAAACTCAACTCATTAAATTCGACATCACTTCATGTCATGGTCTCCTGCATGAGCTGTATTCAACACTGATAGAATAATAGCATTGGATTTGTGAAAAGGGGAGTTTATCTAACTGTGAATGATGTATAGCAGGATGACAAATGCATCGAGAATGGTATTGGCATTAATCATCATTAGCTCAGATAAAAATACTCTAGTGTCACTTAACTATTATTTATTGCTTGAGTGTCACAAAGTCATCCAAATTCCGGCAAATACATTATTCGTCATAGAAAACATGATGGAACGTTATTTTCATAAAGGGAATTTAATATTGATTATTGTTTTGCTTTGACAAGTTTAAATATGCCACATTTGAAGAACTTTTCTGGCGTCCCTTGTATTTTTCACGTCTATGGCTTGTAATGTTAAAAATGAACTATATTTTCAATTGGTGTCCTCTCTTTATTTGGCGGCACAAAGAAAATAATATATAAAGCCATCTGAGGAGTAGTGACATTACATTGGACGTTGAGGAAGAGATGCCATCATATGAATTCATTGTTAAGGTTCCTTATTATTTTTTTTTAAAAACTCGCAAATCGAACTAAAAGAACCTCTCTCGGTTTACTTGTATGCCATTTCTCTAATTTTGAACTTAAAACAAGTTGAATTTTGTTTTTTACGAAATTGTCTCTGGTTTTTAATTTTTAGAAGTGGCACTTGAAAAACAGTTTGATCGAGAAAACTGACTTGTGTGCGCTCACTCCCAACAGGATAAGGAACACAGGATAACCATCGGCAGCGTATATTAAATATTTACTGTCAACAGGAATTGTTTGCAATTCTCTTTTTTCGAGTAAACTCAACCAATACTTTCTTCTTGTTCAAGTAACGTCAACCAACATATTTTCAATTATTTTGAAAGTTTGAGATAGAGCCACCACCCCTTCCCCTTAAGTGCACTTTTTTATGTTTTACATTGATGTGACCACAAAACGTATAGTGAGACGAAACACTTAAATAGACCCGTAAAACTACAAACCGTATTTTCATGTTGAATGACTTAATTAGGACATTCAAGTTCTCTCACGAACAGGAATTTAAAATGTTGTGAAGTTTTACACAGCGCAGTTTTATACAGTCGCTTTCATCAATGGATTATTAATACATGTATCCAAATGAGAGGGACAAGAGATAATTCGAAACGTTTCTTGTCTGACAAACACTTGTGATGCGATAGGAGTTTTCTTTTTATTACATGCGCATATTAATAAATGTTACATCAAAATTCCCCACAATCCTATGTTGATTTCAAGTTTACAAGTCAGTGTCTTTTCACAAAATAATTATCACCATACAATGTAGATTAAATAATGGATGCTTGCAGTCACATTTTAGGATATATTTTTATGCTAGATGGGTCGTATATTGAATCAAAAGTATAGCAATTTTTATAGCATGATTATATGTGAAATTAATCAATGTTTTATCTAAACTCCTCACATTGCTTTGGTAATCAAAGCAACAGGATACATTACCACGTAAGAGAGTGAAAGAAAATAATGATTCCTTCATCAATTGAAAATCTCCATTGATGAACACAAATTGCAATAAAACCGAAAGTTTGTATCCCTGTGAAAATGAAAATATGGTATAATGACCAAATGTTTATTGCTTCAAGCTCTGTCCATTATAATATATAATATAATATAATATAATTTAATTTATTGTATTCATTGGAAGAAGATTGGAAGAATGGTTTGAGATCAAACTGTATTAGCTATGCATATTTACATTTCTCAAAACAAAACCAAGACACATTGATTAAGCTAATAGTTTCTAGCCTCTTCGCGTTCTAGAACTTAATTTATACATGTGTTTTATTAATAGTAACCAAAGGATCTTTTAATTATATTCTGTTTGAGCAGCAGCATAATGGAAACAACAAAACTGTTTGTATTGATCAACAGTTATTTCAGAATAAACTGCCATAAACAGGTACTTTGTTCATAACTTCATAATACGTATATCTTATTTTAAAAAGAGACAATAACCGAAAAGACAAGGTAAAATAGGTCACAGATACTTTCTGACTACCATCAGATTCATATACACCTTTATATTACTGGCCTCTAAAGTTCATTTAATTAAACCATAGAAAAAGTGATTTGTGTCGAATTAATGAACATTCTGTACATTTGATTATATTTTATGGCTAGCAAATATTGACAGATGAAGTTTTTTTTATCTAAAGTATACTTGCTTATATGTATTTTTTATTCACATAGTTCATGATGCTTCTCTCAGTTATATCAACTCGTCAAACGACAAAATCAGTTCTAAAAGTTTGAAATAAACACTTCCAATCCTGTATGCTAAAAAATAAGTGCTTTACTTTAAGTATTGACAGGTTCAGCACTTGAAATATCACTGACGATTCGGCACAGCCTTTCGACTCGCTATATCAGTTACTCAGTTACTTTAATGCGGTATCGTTTTATAATTTTACACAAGATCTGTTACAACATTTCTTTCTGAATGTTTTGTGAGGTTTTCATCTATAAATATAACTATATGAATTAGTTCATCAATGAATATTTGTTATCGTTGTACAACTTGCACACAACTCGTCTGCTGATACTGCATGTGGAACAGTTCTCTACTGCAGACAAAGTTACCAATCCAGGATATAAGAGTCAACAACCCACTTGTACTTTTATGTCAGCCCCTAGATTCTCAAAGCTGCGTTGATAGCTCCAAATGATCTGTTGCAAATTTACTGCCTTGCCTGCAGGATATTGTCAGGACTATATTGCCGGATTGATGGGCAGTTATGTGCGGGTGCTATTGTGATTGAATGGGTTTCTGTTTGATGACAGAAATGAATGGGAGTCGATGAATTTTATCCTTGCCAGGAAGTAGAAATTACATCTGTCATTTTATTACCTTCTGTAAAAAGTTTCATCAAGGGATGTTTGAGAAATCCTTTTAAGAGATGGGCGGAGAATACAAGAGAATACAATGTATTACAGATTTATTGATGATCTCTTAAAGGTTAACTGACTTGCATTCAGGTTATTGTCTTTATTGATTCATTGATAGTTAAATTTGTTTCCTTGTTGATGGTTCATAATTAAACAGATTGCACGAAAGATTGTTTATTGTTATAAATAATAAAATTAATTTCGCCGCTTTAAATTTTAAGCAATATAATCATTTAGCAAGATTCGTCTCTTATTTGAAACATATCTCAGCCACTGAACAAAACATTGTGGATACCATCTACTAAGACAATCTATCTTCAAACGTGTTTTTGATATTGTTGTCACTCTATTGATGAACGGTTTAAAGCTGTGTTAAAGTAAACGGCAGAAGATACGTTTTTTATTTAGGAGAGACGTTTTGGACATGCTTAGGGAGTTATTACACGAACAAGATAAATCTTCAAAGGAAGATGCATATATTTACTTCATATGAAATGAAGAATTTTTGCGGTTGTGTATTTGAAGACCAAAGACAAGAAAGATTATTATTAAAGACAAACATATCATAGGGTGAGTGAGTGAGTTGGTTTTTAACGCTGCTTTCAAGATTATTTCACTTATTTCACTAGTATTATTGCAGAGAGCTCGGCAACTTTGTCTGCAGTAGAGAACTGTTATACACGCAGTCAGGTTTGGGTGCAATGCTACACTGAATTTCAGCTTAGTACCACTCATGGTTCGCCATTTCCAGCCGATGCTCGCAGGTTTCACCGCAATACATAACCACATGGTGTTGCGGGCTTTCTCCCTGCAATAATACTAGCAGCCGCGATATAAGTGAAATAATCACGAAAGCGGCGTTAAAACCAACTTACCTCACCTCATGCAAGCCGCAATAGTCAAGTGTTGGCTTATTTTCTGTTCTGGCCACTTTTGTCACGTGTGCGCTTGGGCTTGTTTGCTGATTGGTGTCCACTGGCTGTGTATTGCTGATGTGATTCCTCTAGTGCTGCGTTTTGGAGCTGTTTGTCGGTTGCGACTGTTTTAGCAGGAGTTTGGCGCTGTGTCTCCAAGTATAGACCAGTTCGTTGCGTTTATTCAGGGTGGCTATATGTCGTTTGCAAATGATTAAAAATGTCTCATATATGCAGAGGCATTTTTGTTAATATTGGAATATGGTTTGGCTTTGGCTATGATTGATAATTCTATGTTTAAAAATGTTTTTTCTTCTTTCAACTACCAGATTTACTTGTTTACTTCTGTTACGTTCTTTTTGGTTGGGTTTTTGGAACAGGTTTTTTGGTTATTGTTTCCGGTTTTGAAATCTGTTTCTGTGAGCCCAACATTCGACAAGCCGAAGAGCACACGTAACAAAAGTGGCCAGAACAGAAAAAAAAGCAATCACATTTTACACAATACATTTTATCTAGCTCCATTTTTCAAATGTTGAGCACTTTCCCTACTCGTAACAAGGCCACACTCCTCAAAACCATTTTTGATATTGTAATTTGTCTCATATCATATCATATCTTTATTTGATAAGTTAGTTACTCGCATACGAAATCATACAGACGACAAGTTTAGAACGGTATGAGAAATAATAAATGATGGAAACATTGACAAAGTGAATTTAGCACACTTTGGATATTAATAACTGATGTAGTGATACTCTGTTTGTTAGGATAATACTCTGACACTGAGCCGACATCAGGTTCTTCACACTGAAAGAGAGACATAAAGCTTAAGAATGTTGACATTGGTATTGCACAAGACAGGTAAGAGCATGAATCGTCATTAGCTCAGATATTGTTTGAGTGTCACTGTATTTCCATTCGTCAGAAAATCTTCAACTTAACCCTAAGTTATGATTCTTTCGCGTTGATATTTCTAATACTCACCACTTGTCGAACTTGCACTTGCACTGCAAATGATTATTCTACATGTCTTCGTTATCTTATTACTTTAATTCACATAATATCAACTTATATATTTCCTTGTCACTTGTTATTGAAAAATCTGCCTAGATGTTGGTTCAAAAAGTAAGGAAGACAGTGTATTTGTTATTGATGACATCAGCGTGAAAATCTTAAATGAAAGATATAATTAAATTGTGTTACCTTTAGTCTACATCTCACTTAACTTCCAACTGATATATACAACAGTTACACAAATTTGTTGAATATAAAACATTATGATGTGCAAATTATGACCAACACATGGCAATTTGAAAGTGTAGACGATTACATTTATCGTATATCTTGTGTCATTTTGTAAAACAGAAATCGAACGAATATATCGTTTTACATTTTTCAACATTCATTGTTCAACAGCTTGTTGAGGCAAGTGCAACATGAATTCTCATGCAACAATCAATGAAACTGTGAAGCGTTGATATGTTGTATGTATAAAGTACCTGAAGTATAAGTACCAAAAGTGTACTATGTAGGAAAGAGTGATATTGATCGACAGCAAAAAACTCCTGGGCCTTCGTTGTTAATAAAATAATAATTGTTCACACTGAAAGTCCTTAAATGACGAAATATGCGAAATCATATACCAAGAGATAAACCCTTTATCATCTCGACTGAAAACTGTCTCAATATTTCAGGGACGTTCTACAATCTCAAAAGCGATATTGCTTTAATTACTCTTCCTTTCTAGTTTATGAATCGGTGGATTTCTGAAAACGTACGTACATCACACCAATTTAGATTAATATTGTAATGCATACAGTGTACATTTAAAACATCACCAATGTCACTTGACGACTCCAGTTATCACATGAACCAGTGTTAATAGCAGTCGTGACATTGATGATAACTTATGTTCCTCAAAACAACAATGTCAATTATTCATAACTTAAACTTGTGTTAACATTATATGAGTAGCTTCAGATGTCCATGAAGCCACACAATCTTCATTTTCTACATTCATACATTTGAAAAGAGAAATAGTACAAATTGATAGCAAAACATCTTTGATTTACGACGAGATTAATAATATCGTTTGGCGCCAGTCATAATTCATTGCAAACACCTTGAGGGTTGTCTCAAGAAGTTGCTGAATGAAATAAGGGAATCTTGTAATCTTACTTACTGAAACGGTTTCCCTGAACCTCCCTTGCTTCTCTACAACCATAGAGTTGTGTTGCAGAATATTTGTAAACACAACATACCACATCAGAACTGTTTAATAACATTTTAGGAACAAGATATTTTTCATTTTGTGGTGCATGCTTGAAGGTTTAGATATCTAAAATACCAATCACAATGTGTTTACTCGCAACCTCAACAAACACCATTTAGTCTTTGAAACCACTTCATTTGACCCCATGGATTGATCCGTCAATGAAACATTATAGTAATGGGTGATTGTTTCTTGATGCGCTCGTTTGGGACGCTAATACATCATGAGGAGATAAACATTCCTTGTACAAAATAACAAATCACTATCGATTGTACACCAGGGACATGGTGAAACTCACTGCTGTCACCAGTCCGGGAGGTAAACGATGAATAGATTTGGGAAAATTCTACGTTTTATATTGTTGTGCAAAAAAACTCTTACTGTTCACTATGTTTAAACCTTTTTCCTTTGAAATCATATAGTGGAAGAAACTTTACATTTTCATTTAATGAAAGCATTTGGAATTGAGGCCTAATTGGAATCTAAAAATTTGGTTTGATGTCAACTGCCATTTTCATAAAAGTGATTCAATAAAGTAGACAGAGTAAATTAATCATAAACTTCACATCGAAAATGGCTTTTTATTGCAAAAGTGAAGCCTGTTGTCGACACATATTGTAAAACCATTTTTACCGACCTGTTAGAAATACTTGTCATCTCTATTCGTTATTCTAATTTCTTGTGCCCTTTCAAAACTAATTTGTCTGTAAAAGATATATATCTTTTCACATTTCCATCAAACTTAATATTTTCACGGAATGAATAATTGCTTCAGGGAAGCGAATTTTGCGTTAAAAGAAATGATATTTTGAAGACCCTAAAATTGTTGTTGAACCAAGTTTTCCAGTCAGGGGGATAAATCAACTGAGCAATCTGTGTTACAGGTAAAACTTCTTGCGATATCAGAGAGTAAGGCCATTATACTGGATATTTTGTGTGTGTGATATTATAAATGTGTCCTTGGGACGATAAGAGGCATTATGTGTAGTTCAGAAGTATATTGAAGAAACAAATATCTAAATTTCCAAGCGAATTACTAACAGCCAAAAACAGAAATTACAAAGACTAAGCGGTAAGTATGGTATAAAGTTATATATTTATACCTATATAAATGCAGCCGAATAGTAAGGCTTTAAGCTAATAGTATTTTTTAATAAAAAAAAACGGAAAACGTTAAGATAAGATGTCACTGCATGATAACAGTATCTCAATCACCTTGTATTGATTCATTTGTTCGATCAAATCGTTTGTCAAGTAAATGTTTTTATGTTTCACAATTCAAAACAATATCCATTCACTTTTACTACCTACATTTTTATTTATTCATATAGAGAATCTAAAAGATGAAATATAGACAATATTGCTGTAAGCTAAAAGTGCAATATGCTGATATTAATTTGCTACATGGGCATAACACGCTTAAAACATTGGCAACGATGTGTGATAGCTAAATGCATAAACCACTTCAAAATTCTTTTCATAGAAATTCTCGTGAGAATTTTCGCATTTCAACCATGGAAAACTTTTGTTGATAACAAACTCACACACATTCCATAAATTCATATAACACACTTCTTCACCCGGTGTTATATCAGTTTCCCTAAATTCCAGGTCAAAAACCTCTTATAACGAACATATTAATATTACGTAATTTTGAAGCTCTTCGTGAATCAACTTTTTGTGCGTTTTATGGTTTCGATACATCCGGAGATACGTGTACATCTAAACTCTTGAAGGGTGAATTTGCGTTTTAACAAGATAGCAAATGCTAACTGATTTTGCTCAAGGGACATAGTCTGAATATTTTGCTTGGTCTCTCATCTATTCAGGGGAAAGGGAAAAAGATTAATCTCGGTAACATGGTTTTAGTACATCATGGAATATTTTTGAAAACAAAAAACAATAATCTTACACCAATATTAGATATAACTTTCAAAATAATCTAGCCTTGATTATTTGCATTTGGAGTATATTGCGAGACAAATACATTGCCACAGTTATAAATCACATATAACAAATCAAATGTAGAACTGAGTCAGAATATCAAAGTGAATAATCTTAGAACTGATGAAATTAATTTGGGCGTAGTGTTTGATATACAAGGTATACATACGTTACCATAAATAAAAATAACACCTTTCCTACAAAAAAATTAACAACCTTGAGTGTTTTTAAGAATAGTCATTTTAAGGGATACATGTAATTCTGGTTACTTAACATTTTTGTTTCGTTTTTTTGTAAACCATTTCATCAACTTAGACCTTAAACGAATTTTATTGTCAAAAGATTTTTAGTTTGAAGTATCTGGTGAATAGACTAATGAAATCGCATCCGCATCCAAAAGACAAACTTTGGAGAATGTGTTAGAACACTCCAAAATACCTTAATACAGATCAACGGGTCCAACACGCATTCATTTTCTTAATGTTTATTGCATCAGACATTCTGGTATTTTGTTTCCAGTCTTGTTTGCTACATTTTCATTACCATTGACATTATATTTCTAACCAATCAGCCCTCAAGCCTGCCTCCTCTTCCTCGATGACATTTTGGTATTCATCAAGAAAAAATATATCGATAAAGTCGACAGATTCAATTGATAAACAACGTTATTGTCTAATTAAAAGTTGTTCTGATGACAACTGTGTAGCTTGTTGTCGCCATCAATTTTGTGACCGTTTGATCAAATAAATAGGAGTGTTTATTTAGGAGCATTCAAGAAACAGCGCCAAATATTACCTCAAAGAAATGTTATTTATGATTAATAATTATTTAGTATGAAGAAATAACAAACATTCCAGCACAATGTTAACCCCCATAAACAGTTACGTATCTCCGATAAAGAAGCACGTATATATTTTCATATCACAATAATAGGAACTTGATTTGGATATTTCATGATCCCTGAGCTAAATGCTTTCGCTAAATATTCTTGCACTATAAGTTTTAGTACTTATTGCCTTATTGATCAGCACTTATTACAACTTTTATACTATTAACTTTTATACTATTAACTTTTATACTATTAACTTTTAGCATTTTACTCTCATCAAAATCAAACAAATACTGAAATGTTGCGGTTGATTGTAATTCGCATAGCTAATATCATATTTGCAGATTAAGTGTTAAATAAAATATTTTCTAGAATAATGTAACCATGCATTTGAAACGGATTAAAGTGCCCTTGAAAAGATCTTTGTTCAATTATAAAAAAGGACGGGAGATAAAACAGTTGATAGCAACCAATCTCGTATAAGTTTAAATTGAATGAGCAACTTCAAATGAATTATACCTGTCTACCTAATTGACTGAATGCATTTTCAAAATAAAGAGTTCCCTTGAAGTCAACAAGCTTTGAACTCTTTGATTTCACACACATTAGAAAACAAGAAGCATTGTGTCACTTCTGGTTCACTGGAAATCTTCACATATTTTCCACAACTCTCCTTTCTTTGTCAACTTTCATCAAAGAGGTTTGCCTTTCTTACTTTCACTATTAAAAAGCACTAAAATCTCCGGTATTTGGATGTCTTCCAAACGAGTTTATGAAATATTTTGCATACAATTTTAAAGAGGTTTGATTGAATTTGTGCAAATACAATTCAAAAATAACGATGATCACCACATCAAAGAAGAAACATTGAAAACATGGTTTAATCAATCCGAAGCTACAAACGGATTTGGTGTTTTAATGTGACAAGAGCTTGGTTAAAATTCATAAATGGTGAAGGGAAATGAGAATCGGAAGAGTGAGCTGACTGGTATTCTATCAATTGCAGCAATTTATTAATCATGTTTGTAGAGCTCTCAGTTCAATTCTCAAAGGTTAACCTGCAGTGGAAATGTACGCCTCAGGTATTCTTCTGATGTTTGAATAAAAGAACAGCTAAAAGCATGAGCTGAATTTCCCTATTGTTTAATAAGATCAAACTATTTTATCACGAACGTTGATGTTGAAGGCTATCTGCAACAATTCGAGTTATCTTCAGAAAGGTGAAAGACATAGAAGTTCCTGGAGGTGAAAGAAAAGGTTTTTGGAGAAGTGATCCTAGACTTTTAACAACAGTTGTATATGAACAGTAAATACAAAGAGCTTTCGTTACATTGTGTAAAATAGTCCTTTTACGATGTAGAGTTAATCAACTTTAACTTTGTCTATTAAACCTTTTATTCTTCAAATTATGAAATCGAGGATTAGCGTAACAAACGTACACTGCAAAAATGGTGTTTTGATATTAAACACAAACCCAAACACATATCTTGTCCTGTTTTTTAAACACATGGAATTTCAAAACATGTTTAAATCCCAAACACGTTCCATAAAGTGTTTTATATCAAAACACATTTGGGCTAGAACATGTTGTAGAAAGTGTTTTGAATTTAAACATGTTGTGAAAGTGTTTTGATTTTAAACATGTTGTGAAAAGTGTTTTGACTTTAAACATGTTGTGAAAAGTGTTTTGGTATTAAACATGTTCTGAAAGTGTTCTGGTATTAAACATGTTCTGAAATGTGTTTTAATTTTAAAACATGTTCTGACAAGTGTTTTGGTATAAACCATGTTGTAAACTATTAAACTAAATATTTTCTAAGATATTCATGACCTTAAACGAAAAAGAGATGTAATTTTTAGCAAACAGAAAACAATCACAAACGGCAATGAATTGAATAATAGTTTTGCAAGATTTTCTTTAGTTTATAAACCTTCTAGCACCTCACCATATGATAGAAAGAATATTAATATATTTTGTTGAAATAACTTCTTTTAACACCTTAATTACTTGAAATCAATAACAGATAACCAATCATTTTATGAATAATATGAAATGTGGTTTTGTTTCAAAAGGAATCTAAAGTTAGTTAAAAACATTATGCAACATAATATGAAGTAACTTGCAAATGTGAAAATATGCTAAAAACAAAGAATAAATGAAAAGATAAGACATATGAAAGGTTCACAATATTTATTTGTTTTACGGCCAAATTTGACCTGATCAAAATTTAAAAAATTACAGATGGGAAGCGACAGCAACAAACTTCAGAGCTAGTGGCAATGTGGCTCTTCAAGTTGTGCATGATTACATGATGATAGGTGAGGGACTTGTTGGTGATAATCAGTAGTCGGGGTGCTTCCTTGTGGCAGCTGGTCAGGTCATCATTCTTCAACTAAAAAGAAAAGTGAGAAATGCTAAACTAACTGTTCTACTGAATTTAAGTGAATAACTTCAAATAAGGAATATCATCCAAGTGTCTTCTTCTATCAAATATAATTATGACAGCAGGACTTGATCAAAAAAATAATTATCTGAGGGGTTTTTGGTAGCTAGTTTGGTAATAACTTTTCCACACAAAAGTCGAAGTTTAAATATAATTGCAAAGTCGCATACGATTAAATCAGTATATATATATATATATATATATATATATATATATATATATATATATATATATATATATATATATAATATATAAGTTGTTGCCAATGCTTTGGTTATGACCCCATAAAAATGCAATCAGCAAGTGAAACCTTAAAAATTAATGCGTTTAAGAATAACATCAAGCGATAACTTACATAAACTTTTGAGATCATGTTTGGTGAGGCCTTTTCGCTGTTTCTTGGGACTGTCATGGCTAATGTTTTCCTCAGTCAGCATGGTCATTTCTAAATCAGCCTCGGTGGTGTCGCATTGTTCATCAAGATCTTCATCCTAAAAAACAGAGTTAACAAAAGGTTCATGAATTCGTATCATTTCATGCTTTCTTCATAAATAATCAGCATTATTTCGAAATTAAATTAAATTATTTCCTAAAATTAATGCACCACTTTGTTTAAGTGGAAAATGTGATCTCAATAAAACAAAATTAAATGTTTCAAATTGCAAGACAATGTTTTTTTCTAAACTCCAAAAACATTTTTAATACAACATACAATGTTTGGTTAAGCTACGATAATCCATTGCCATTAATTTCACATTGCTTAAAATTGCTTAATTTCTTGATACCTGAATATTTTTCTAGGACTACATATGTTCGGGTTGTGTAACGAGATGTTTTGATCGTCCGAAGACAATACATTCGGCATAGACTTGCGTATCTTAGGAAAAATTTAAGGAAACATTCTTTTAAAAAACGTGCTACTATCCCTTTAATGTAGTATAAATCATTTTCATTCAAAAAGTTATTGATGGATCAGCATAAAACATTTTTTTTAAATAATTAAAATCCTTATAGCTTAAAATACACAACTTTTATTAATTATTTGATCAAGTGACTTAATAAAAAATTTTGTACAAGATTTATCTTATCCATACAACAATTATCAATATGAATATTTTTGTAAGAGAAGCCTGTAATATTCGAATGGTAGTTTTGAACAAGTACTGTTATTGGCTTCATGGTATGTCAGGTCGACAAAACACTCTGTTATTTAACCTTTATTTTCAATATTATCTCAGTTCGTTATATAGCATCGTAATTTTGTGACGTCTCGTGTATTGAACCAAATCTTACCTTGCAAAATGTTGATTCCTTGATCTGAATAGTTCATTTGTCGAAGGAATTCAAGCACACCTTGTACCGTTGCATCTTCATTCAAACTTTGAACACTCATGTTTGATGGTATTTGTCCGTTTTCAGTGTATATATCGAACAAAGGAACAACTTCGCGCAAATTATAATCAAGGGGCAAGTAACTCTAATTGAACGCTGAATTCCTTTGTTCTGAACCACGTGTAAAAGGTTTGAAACAAAGAGAAATGACACTACTTCTGTTTCCTATCATACACACACGCTTTTTGTTGTTTTCATATATTAATTCAAAATCAATTTATGGGGGAAAATTTGAAAACAATTTTGGTAAACTTTCAACCAGTAAAAGTAGTAAACTTTTATTTTTTAAAAGTACACTGGAGTAACCTGTTTTCGTGGTATTTACAATGCTGTCTGTTCTCTCAAACCCTTTACCGCTCCACGGTTATTTTATTGACAAGTTGTTCTGAAAATCATTGAGATTTCGTGCTTGTTTGTTTAACATTTATTGTTAATCTAAAATATATATACTTTTTTGCGAAAATGTTTTCCAGTGAACCGCTGTTATTCTAATCCTGAATCACCTGACTTTTGAGTATTATACCTGTTTAATTGATAAATATATAAAAGTAAAGAATGGTTAAATCTTATTCATTTTTTGCTAATTTGTATGACTTTTCGGTGCACGGAAAATAAGTTGTTTGAACAGTTTGCTTTGCTTTCTCATGTTAAATCTTTAAGTACTTGAAATTCAAGGTGTTTGGTGACAAAAAAAACTCTTCTGATACTTAAAATAAACTCTTAGCAGGCTAATGATTTCTTTACTTTACCAGAAATAATTAAAGACATACTTTGCAAATTATTTGTGAAAATGAAATAATATTCAATGACCATGAAAACATTTTAAACACATATCAACATCAATTTAAATGCTAACGTACACTATCGACCTGTGTTTAAAAAAACATTAACAATTTGAAGTTGTGGCATGTGTTGTATTGTTATAAATTAACTTTATAGAAATACAATGAAAACGGGTGACAACAAATACAATAGTGAAAATTGACATTTGTTTTTAAAATGTCAACATGATTTAACAAAAGAATAAAACAACTGTTTATTTATCATGGAATAGTGAGGTGAGTTGGTGTTTAACGCCGCTTTCAAGATTATTTCACTTATATCGCGGCTTCATGAAATAGTGATATGATATCTACTTTATCACTTTATACTGTTCAGGATGTATGTTCTAATCAGCAATAACACTAAAAGAAGTGCATAGTTCTTTATACCCATGACAGGCAACGCGAGGGTTATTTATTCTGTTGATTCTTCGGATGATAATAATGATAAAAGTAATAATAATAATAATTATGATAATAATGTAATCATCATCGTAGTCGTCAACTTTAATATAAATGTTACTCCGACTGATATTTTCACATTGTGTTTTTGTGACATTCAGAAAAAGGATATACGATATATCAAAGCATACATTATAGCCAAATGTACGCATTCAACATGTTATCACGACTACATGCTTTCTTATACTTAGCTAATGTGAGAATAATCTGTGCGTAGTACAATGTGTATATATTTGAAACACGTTTTGATTTACAACACTAATAAATGCTGTGTTTAGCATTTAAACACATTTCGCAACATGTTATGAGTGAACCATGTACGCAACATGTTTAAAATCACAACGCCTTTTTTGAAGTATAGTGCAATGTGTTTATATTTGAAACATGTTTTGAATTACAACACATAATAATTTATGTGTTTAGCATTTAAACACATTTCGCAACATGTTTTGAGTAAAACACGTACGCAACATGTTTAAATTCAAAACGCCATTTTTGCAGTGTATATGTTTCTATAGCAGATACTCGGGTAGGTCAGAAAGTTTAGCTTAAAATCAATTTTACAACAATATTGATATTCCAGTAGCGTCAAGGTCATCTTGTGATCCCTATGAAACAACCTTAAAAGATACTCATTGAAACATATCGTTTTAAGGTCAACTTATAATGCCATTAACAATGTAAAAGATAAACAAACAAGTAATTATTGACGAACGATAAGATGGAAAACGTTATTGATTTGTGTTTATCACCAGTTTTATTTTAGCTCTTGTTATAGCTTTATTCTCTCAGCTATAAAGAAAAATATCATATGAAATGTTCAAAGGCTCTGCAATTTAGGATACCATGCCACTGAAGAAATTGTTCTTACAGATTTTTTTCATAAAGAATTTTCTTTTCCTCAAAGCTTTTTCTCATTCACAGTTTCTTGTAAAGATTGCGTCATCTGAATCTTGAATGACTTATTTAGCAGTGTGCATTACGGAAGCCTTAAGTGAGATACTTCAGAGAAACAGTGTTTATTTTTATTAATATTGTCATTACTATTTCAATAATGTGAAACACAAGTGTGCATGGATGTGAAAGAACGTTTCTTGAGTGAAAAGAGAATTTCGATGCAAAGTGAAAGCAGTCAGAAACTCAAGCAAAAAAGCAATAATAGAGAAAAGAAATCACTTTTTCCTCACTATTGGTATGATGGTAGATGTGATGAAAGAAATTGGATCTTTTTGTTAAGCATTATTAAACGCTGTCCTTGTTAATTCAAAATACGGGTTTCGTATTGTTTTGTCTATAAATGAATTCATTCATGCATGAAATATAACAGACAACATTGAGTGACACACAAACATGCTGACGACAGCAGCTTAAATGAACTAACACTAAATCCTTGCTTTATTCTTCAGAATTTTTTAACAGAAACAGTTTCTTGTTTACATGGGTTTCTGTTTTCCTCTCCGTGAGAAAAGAGGTAGGAAATTCTTCAACCTGAAAAAGCGTAAATCAATCCCATGTAGGTGTTTCAAGCAGGTAAATGTCCCAAGTAACAAAGGCGCAATGTTTGAGACTCTGATCAGCCCTACAGCTGTACATGTATATGTACTTTTCTTTAAACCATAAGAATGAGAATTTACAAAGAAAACAAAAATAGGAGGGGTTATTTTAATCAATTTCAGGTTTCTGTCAGTGAACAAGATGTCAATATGTTTACAACTCACTTTGTCATGCACACGTCTGAACTGTATATGATAATTAAAGACAGACTACAACTTTATCAACCCACATATGATATTTTTATCTAAACATTTCTACTCCTAAAGCTGATTTTGGGAGGCTGAGTAGAGAATTAAGATTGAGAGTCTGAAAGAACTTTGCACTGGCGGGATTGGTACTTACATAAGGGTTAATTACCATTGCTCAAGGACAACATACCATGTTCCATTCTATCACTTTACACGTCTGTAGCCAAATGAAATTAGAACAACATGTAAAAGGAGAGAGCAGATTTTAGGGCATGCTTTTGCAGTAGAATCTCCCATAGCAGCTATGTTTGGAAAGGAATGCTCATGTAGCAATTCTTAACGCTTTTGATTGTAATTCTAATTTAGATAAATAAAAATTTGATGCATCATCCTTCATAAAAACATTCTTGAAGTTGAGGAGGAAATCGATTATAGCAATCATTTGCATGGTGACTTGTCCTCAATAAATTGTCGACTTTTCCATATGACAATAGAAAAGTTTGATTAAGAAAAATCGTAGATTGGCAATCGATAACAATCTAATCCTCTGAAGAAGTAAATCCTCCATTATCGGATTTAATATTTATATGAAATTGTTTGTAATTAAAGTAACTGTGTAAGGAAAGACTCAAATATTGACGAATCCTCTTTTTTTATGAAACAAGATGGCTTTGGAATGGATAAATATTGAAGTCTGATAAATATCAAATGAATATCTGCCAGTGACGATACTTGTTTAACTTGGACTTTATCTTTTGATATATTTTTCCCATATGATAAACTGAACACCAATCCTCTTTAAAGTTTAATATCTCAAAACATTATGTCATCAGACGAACATGGTTTGTTGTGTTTCAACATCCCACAAGGGTAATAATTAATGCTAAAATTTCAGACTTGAGAATTGACTTTTAATTATGTAAAAGCCATATTTTCTTGGGTGGGGTAAATGTTCCTATTTTCGATCATAGATCATAAACAAAATTGTAAAAAAGGTTAGGAAGTGAGCCAAAATGTTAATGTCTACCAAATAATGGTATTTATAATGTTTCTATTCTAAATACAATTACCCAAGTTTATTATATAGGTTTTGGCCCAAATGTAGTTCGACTGTTGAAGGAACCTTTGAACTATGTTAACTGACTAATTTTTTTATAAATTCTTAATCTTACCTACTAATGAAAATGTTTCCCATTTGAGTATTCATCTGAAGAATCATGTTCCCAAAACGTATCCATTGCAATTTTACCTTGCATAAAGAGCATATGAAAACAGTATGAAATGGGTTTACATTACTCTTGTCATCATCATTTCATACCATAATTCGATAAAAATGCCAAGATTAAGAACAAAAGGGCGGGTAAAACTTATTGGTATGCTGCAGACTGGGTCGAGTGATGAAGATGTTGCTGCTGTATTTGGACGTCCTCGCCTCACAATTCTAAGGCTGCGCAGATTTGAACAACACTTGAAATACCTAGAAGTGGAGACCGCCGGTTACAACCCCAAATAAAAACAGATACATTTGTGAACTTCACCTAAGGGACAGGTTTCAAACAACAACAGCTAATACAGCACTTGGACGTCGAATTAATACCCAGAAGGCGAGTCTACCTTCCTCGGGTGGGAGTATATCCCTTTCGGTGAAGGAACTATTATGGTCTGGGATGGACCAATCTTGTTGTAATTGATGGCAATCTCACCGCACAGAGGATCACTGACAGGGTCCAACAGCTAGTGGTCAATCTTATTCATGCAACTGAATCTCAACACGCTTTTCCAACAATACAACGCTCGACCTCATGTGGCGAGAACAGTTCTCTACTGCAGACAATGTTGCCGAGCCCCTTGCGGGATTCGGACCACGGACCTTCTGATCCGAAGCCGAACGCGCTAACCACTGCGCTATTCCGCCCCCATACAAGCTTGAAACATTTCAGCCTATGAAAACACCGAATGCATGCAAAACATATTTGTTGTAACATAGGTCTATGCAATAATGCAGTTGCTAAATAAAGCGTTTGTTGTCAGTAAAGAAGGATCAATGTGCAAAGAACATTTTAATAAACATTTTGAGCTTCCAGAAATAACTTTGGCGATTTAAATGACTTTAAAATAAACTTTTGAAAATGAAGTTGCTGATTGAACAACTAACTTTGACTGCATCTAATCTAATCTTCCACATTTCTAGACCGAGAAGGTTTGTATTATGACAGAGTTCTTACAGGAATATATGACGGAGCTACCTCTGTTTGGAGAGAATGATGTATCAATGACATCATACTTCGGAATTGCATTTACGTACTTGTACATGCACTTGTAAATGATGATACTGATTCAACCTCAGATCACACAGTAGGCATTGTATCCTGATTATTTTAAACGTTTTATGATATGATACTATTTGTTTATGGTCTACAATTTCATTTTAAGAACATTCATACATTTTAACAAAAACAGAGGAAGAATGATGTTCTGATGTTCTCTTTACTATTGAATAAGCACTATCTTTAAACCTCAACAATGGCTTTCAGAATCTGTTTCATGGATAAATTGAGATCAATGATATAGTGAAATAAAATAAAGTTACGAACAAACGCTTCACTATAGTCATAATTATGGTAGATAAAACGAGTTGCAGAATTGCAATTTCTATCAATCGTAGGTAAACAGAAAAAGTGTGATCAATATCAACAACGTGTCTGATTCATGAACCGCTGCTGAAGATGATGACAATTCAATTTCCGTATCGTAATTGGAAATTGATTGGCACGCCAAATTTCTAAGGAGAAATTATCTTTTCTTCCATCCAAAACATCAGTTAAATTATTTTTCAATCATATAGACCAGGGATTGAAATGTTGGATTCATTTCCTTAGGCATGCTTATCTGAATAAATGTTAAATCATTAGTTAAACCTCATTCACTTTTTGTGGTCGTTAACTCAGTCGTTGATGCAATTATATCCAATACAAACACCAAGTGAACAAACTCCTTCAATGAAATCCAATGTCCAGTTAATTCAAATTAGAAAGCGTAAATGAGAAGAATTGTGAAAGTTTGTACTGATTATTGTTTCTGGCTGCTTTACTTGCACACTGACATGTCTTTGTCCTCTTGGAACCATCTTTTCTTTCTTCATTTCTGATCTTGCTCCACTTTCCCATCACGTTCAATTGAACATTTGTGAAACTATGAAAACGTAGGACATGATTTGAAAGAACTTCAACACTGTACTCTTACATCCGTGTTTTACAAAAATGACTTAAAAGTAACTACAAAGATATAGACAATTCATCTACATGAACCCCAATATACTTCAAGCGAAATACAACTGCTGAACTAAAGTAAATTCATGCTTTGCAATAAGGAACGAAAGTGAATGAAAATAACTGGACATAAAAGAAGGAAGGCAAACTATTTTCATGTCATGTCATAGTCATAGTTACTCATGCTGCTAACATTGCCCTGTTCGTATAATCTGTTCATAGAAAAAGTTTGATTTCATAGTTTGAAGGCCATGGGTAATGTTAAACCATACATTAGGAGTAATACGTAATGCTACTTCATTGCAACTCAGCATAATATTAAACTAGAAATTAAATGTTTGTAAAAACTTCCAGACTTTTGGATAAGGTTAATCGATATATTTTATGTGAGGTCTGTGATATTTTCTCAAACAAAATATTTTGATCGCTATGATATGATATGACTTTCGGGGGATTTCATCTTTATATTTGTTAATGACTAAACTACCGTATACATGCATCCGGGTAGTGTTGATGTTAAAAGAATGTCTATCAACTGATTTTTCACAATTCATTCATGCTATCACCGATCTAATGAGCCCAACGCAAAGAAAAAACTATTTACTGAACTAGATTCTGAGGTTCCCACAAATAAATACCCACAAATGTCCTTAACAACATGGCGACACCAACACTTTTAGCTTCACTAAAAATGAAAGTTTGAATCACAATCTATAAAGAGAAAACGTTGCATTGAAAAAAAGATGAAAATAAACATTTCTTTTGTCGAGCTCGAGCTTCAGGTTTAACATCAACAGCTCATAGTAACTACCCGCGTGGCTACATTGTTGGCCAAACGGAATATAATAAGTTCAATATAATAACAATAGGGAGGCTTTGTGGCATCATTCTGATCAAAATTCCACAGTAAAACTTATCAAACACCAAAACTTACAATAAAAAACATGTATGTATTCAGTCTTTATCACCATTTCAAACAATACATTTAGAGTTATTCAACTTAATTATGAAATCTACATACTTCAAATGTAAGAATGTGCAGAAAACTGCGGATTATTTGTAAAATCCCCTTGAGGATTACAATGTTTTAGTTTTAATAACTACTATGGAGCGTTGAATTTGTTATTGCACAGATAATATATAGAGAATATCACCCAAGTGTCTTCTGATATCAAATATATCAACACGAGTTGATAAAAGTTACAAATATCCGAGGCTTGGCAAGGAGATTTTACTTTTATCAACGATTGTTGATATATTTGATATCAGAAGACACGAGGGTGAGATTCTATTTATCATCCAAAATCATTTTTCATTTCCATTCCGTGAAAAATGTGTATTTCTAAACACTGCACTACTCTCAGTGGAGTGATGTCATAGCATTGTGACGTCATCATATTTATGATTTCATAGCATTGTGATGTCATTACTTGACTGTAATTGAGCATTGTTCGAAACTTTAACTTACCTTGAGGGATTGATCTATCAAAACAACATAACAGTAATGGGAATTTGTGTTCACAATTGTTTTCTTGATGGGCTCATTTGGGACGCTAATACATAATAAGACGATAAACACCCCTTATACAAAATAATGAATTACGATCGATTGTAACCAAGTGGCAAGATGAAAGTTGTTGCTAAGACCATTCCAAAAGTTAAAATGAGTTATAGATCTATGACATTATTATCCTTTAGTGTTGTTCCTCATGATGTTCATTCACGACATGTGTCAATCGTTTTCGTTTTTTAATCGTGTCAGAAAAGAACTGTGCCTTTTCTTAGTACTAACTGAAGGCTTGCGCAATGATGACATATGTGATATTGTATAATTAGGAATGATGTGAAGTGCCATCTTCATAGCAAAAAATCGTAAAGAAGACAGAGTTGAATTATCATCAGCTCATCCAATCAAAGATGATTTGGATCGCAAAAGTGTAGCCTGTTGTCGACACATGTTAACACATGTAGACCGAGGGTCAACCCAATGATGCAACCAATTGTGCAGTTGAATATAATTTTTCAAAATTACCCATTTAGTCTAGAGTAAGAGTTTTAAAATAAAAAGGCAGAACTTCAAACCTCACATCATTAATCCCGTGGTCATGCCCAATTTGTAAATCGGCAACCTTATTTTTGGCACATCATAGACTTCTTTTGCTATGATTTAGTAGTTATTTCAAGTTGTAAAAACATTTGACAAGCTGATGAATTCTATAGAAGTGTTCGATCTGGATGAAAATTATTACCTTATACGACGTATTCAGGGCCCTGGGCTCTTAGAAAATAGACAAGATTGCCTGCTTATTAAAATCGTTTACAATTCAATGCCAAGAAACAAATTCTTTATATTCTCGATTAGATAATATGCTGCCATCTTAGCATATTCAAATCTTTTTTAGTGTTTGTCAGCAAATTCGTGAGGCCAATTGTTTATCAGACCAATATTGTTACACCATCGAGTCCTCCTTTTCGCGGCCGATTAGAATTGCCTGTGTTTCGAGGATTAAAAGCTACAAAATACGTAATTTAACAACTAATTCCATCAAGAGGTTGCTCCCACACGAACCAGAATGTTTTTCAATGATAGACAATACATAAACGTTGGAAACAATAGATACGTAGTTTAAATCAATCTGGATTCTTCGACCTTAAGGCACTTTGCACTTTGCAGTTAATTAATATTAAAAACATTAATAAACTTTAAATCCTGGTTTATTCTTTGAAACTACGACTTTTTTAATGCAATTTATCTCTGTCCCAACACCCGTAAGCAAGCCCCGGCACTTGTTCCCATTGACGCCAAGCATGACGTTGCCCGCGGTCAAGGCCATGTAACCCAAAACGTTAAAACTCAAAAATGGTCAATTGAAGTGCAGCGTCCTCGTCTAAAATCGGTTCTGATGACAACTGTGCAGCATGTTGTCACCATCAATTTTGCAGTGACAGATCAAATAAATTGGACAGTAGGAGTAGTCATTTGGAACTCTTCAACTAACAGCACGATATAGGCTGCAGTAGTGTTTTGAAAATAATTTAGAATGATAAATAAATTTCATCAAACTGATTATGCAGATGAACATTTAAGTAACTTAAGCATATATATATATATAAGCAAATTGCACAAACCAAAGCGGTTTTGTGTTGTTTGACCTTGTAGGGGTTTGGAAGAGTGCTCAACATTGATGGATGGAGCAAGATAAATGTAGTATATAAGTCAATGTTTTCTACATTATCAAAATAGTCTATCACTACAGCTCTGTTTCATGCTGAGTGCATTTGTCAAGTGATAGCTTATGTCAGGTTTTGGCCACTTGTTGTTACGTGTGTGCGCTTGGGCTTGCTGGCTGATTGGCGCCCATTGGTTGCGTTTTGGCTATGTGTTTCTTTGTTTCTTGGGTTGCTGCGTTTTGGGGCTGGTTTTTGGTTTTGGCTGTTTCTGAGCAGGAATTTACTGTTGTGTCTACATGTGTTGACCAACTCGTTACGTTTGTTAAGGGTTGCCATTTGAGGTTTGCAGATATATATAAGCAGATATTGAAATGACATGACATGACATGACAAAGTTTCCAGCATTATTCCGTGGGTCCATCCGTAAAAGTTTCACACTTTCGACTTCTTCTTCAAAACTACCCTTTTAGAGAACTCATTTTCATGTACAGGTACCTTGGGCAAGGGGATTTACAAAGTGTCGATTAGACACTCTTTGGCATAACATAAATAACTTTGTGGCCGTGCATGAAACACATATTTTCATTTTCTTTTCCACAACAAACGTCTAAGGATAAAGAAAAACTTGTGTTGAGATACCTAATACAGTGGGTAGTTGAAGTTGTTTCTGTGGCCCCAAAGCCTACAGGGGCGGGAAAGCACAGTGGTTACCACGTTTGACTTCGAATCAAGAGGTCCATGGTTCGAATCCCGCCAGGGGCTCACCAACACTCTCTGCAGTAGAGAACTCTGCAATGCTACACTGAAATTCAGCCGATGGTCGCAGGTTTCACAGCTATGCAACATGTGTCCTTCATCCTGCATTCAGCCGTGAAATATTTTTAAAGCGGCGTTTTACCTCACAATCACCTCACCTCACCAAAGGTCTGAAAGTATTTTTTTCCTCCCAGGATCATATCTTAAAGAAACATTTTGGCAATGGGGATGGTAAATTGTACATGTTGTGAACATGTCAATCTAAATAAGGTGCACATTTAAGCAATAATAAGCTAGAAAATTGATTGATGCTGCTTTTAACACCAAGGGTCCTTCTTTACCATTGAATTGCTCTTTCCTTTTACGGCCTTTTGATTTGCTCTCTTTAGGAACATTGATTAGACAAGACTCAAACTTGAAAAGAACAAATAAAATAGAACTGCTGCTACAAGTCAGTTATTGTCTTAAAAACATTATCAGAAAAATTCGTAAGTCCTATTTTAGAATAGCAGGAAATTAACAAAGAAACCAAATATAAGTAGGACTTTGTTTTTCAGGTGATGAGAAAACATTTTCTTAAGCATAGATTTTGTTTTCAAGAAGACTTTTTCATACAAACCAACTTCAGACCTTGGGATGTGACTGGTGACAAAAACATATTAATATCCACTAACAGAAGGCACATCATGTGTTAACGTTTTCTGCAAGCACAGTCAGGATAGGTTTAAAATATTACGAATTAAACATAATTGTAGTTGGATAACTCTTCAGTAGAATGTAACACCTGCAATTCACTATAATGGACAACATCTATGGACTACAAAATAGTCTACTGTCAAAGTATGGTTAGAACGTTGCAAATGTATAAATTCAAATATAATATTTTACGAATAGCAACTGTTATATTTCGTATAAGGTATCAATGACTACATTAACATAATGCTGGTAACATCCATTATGCATATAAGTATAATAACTTCTCGATCTAGTCATGTAATAGATGGGACCAGACCAGACCGGATTCATAAAAGTGGTCGGATCTGTGAGGTAACATATGATGGCAATGTGATGGTAGGTCGGAAATTAAACATTGAATGCATTCATAACTCTTGGTCCATGGTTTTAGTTATGTGAAACTTTCAGTATTGCAAATTTTTAGTTAGTATCATCATCCACAAGCAACAGATTCATGAGGTTTAAATTTTTCCTTAATCAGTGAACAAAATAATCTTTGTTGTCACTTTAATGTTATTAGGCAAAGTCTTCAATTTGGAAATCGTAATAGTATGCTGATTGAGGTTTTGGAATCAAAAGACTTTCTGCCTAGAAGATGCATATTATTGTTATTAGAACTTGAAGATAAAGTAATTGGGACAGTACTTCATGTAGTGAATAAATATTGTATATTAAGAGGGTAGAATGAATAAATTTAGAGTTAACATGAGTATTCAATAGCATACAGGGCATGACATAAAGTCATAAATTATACATTTAAGGAGGCGTTCCGTGGATCCTTTGGTAATAATTAGCAATCTTTATAAATCGTGTAATTATATTGTGCTGACTAATGTTGAAAAGAAACTTTTTAATGCTAATCTGTTCAGTTAAGTAATGATTGTTTATGGTAATAATTAGTAATGTCATCAAAATACATTCCTACATTTAATGAGGCGTTGTTGGAGACTGGAGGAACTACTTCACAGAGGAGTCTGGAGGTCTACTACCGTGTGTATGAGGAGAAGATGGCGGGATCCAGATTATATCACTTGACCCCCAGAGAACAGGATGCTAAGTGTTAATGGCGTGTGGATGTTTTTTAGGTTAATTTCAGATTTTCTCATATCATATTGACATGTGTTTTCTTTTTATATCGATTAAGTTGACAAGAACTTGTAATATTTTCACATATTCCAGACCTACATGCATTTGTATCAGAACTGACTCTTACATTCACAGCTGTTTGAATTAAAAGTTCAGTTAACTGTATATCTATACTTTATTTCATTTGCTACAAATTCCAATGAATATCTTGAACAAGTAATCGAGATACATTATGCACAAAATGTGACATATGCTTTCAAATTGTATCAATCATAAGGGGTTTTGAAAATCTTAAATCCTATAGAAAAAAGTGTTTATCTATATCATGAATTTTTTCCTTTTTATCTATTAATTTGCTTTGTCCAATGGTAAACCATATAACACTCGGTTTGAGGTTTAAAGATTGCTGGGCTTGGAAAGCCAAAATGGATAAAATTAAAATCTTAGTTATTTCTTACTTGCTTATTTTCTTATTTGAATAGTTTCATCATAAATACAATCAGAATTGTAATTTTTTTTTGTTGTAATTTTTGTTTGTTTAAAATCTCGTTCTGTGTTTCTGTGTCTATCTACAAATGTATTTGTTTTAGGTTTCTGTTTCAAAAATGAAGCAAAATAACATATTAATACACTTTTCATCGAATCCCATTGTAGCTATGTAACAACAACTATTATTAAGAAATATGTGTTATGCATTAAAAAAAAGCAAGTAAAAAGAATTAATTAAGACTCTTATCATCTGAAGATCACTTATCACTAATTTACGCCCATTTTAGGGAGCAATGTTATATGTTAGCACTGTTTGCCTCATATCTTTCTGATAAATGAAGTTGAAGACTACACTTTCAAAAATTACTTCATGACAACAAAAAATAGTAAGTGAAACAAGACTTGTTTTACATATACTCATTCACTCTCATGGACAATTTATAAAAATACGCCCAAAATTGGTATCTTTGAATGTGCTGATGTTACAGAATATTCGCAAATGGAAATATGACACGTCATAATCATTGTTTTCATGCTGCGAGCTTGAAAATTTAACTTTCCAAAATATTAATCTAATCTCTACCTCAACATCGTTCCAAAAATGATAATTTTGTGTCATTGAAATTTGAGCAAATACAATTTTGTCTTTGAAACCCCTTTGCCCCCAGGGTTTAATCCATATGTGAAACATTCCAGTCATGGGCATTTGTGTTCACAATTGTTTTCTTGATAGCCTCATTCGGGACGCTCATACATCATAAGAAGAGAAACAACCCTTGTACAAAATGATACATGACTATCGATTTTATCCAAGGGACATCTCGGTGCTTGGACCAGTCGGGGAGCAAAAAAAGTTCTAGTTCTAGTTCTGGGAGGATGTATTATCTTAGTGTTCTGCCTCTTCCTGATATGTCAACGTTTGTCGTTTGAAATGTGAACTGCTACTTTCATATACGAAGATGAAGATAAATATGACAGATTTGATTGATCATCAACTTCTCATCCAATCAAAATTGGTTTGGATTGCAGAAATGTTGCCTATGGTCGACACATAATGATAAGACTCACTCCTCAGTTACAAATGCCTGTCATCTCTGTGCATTATATAAGTATGCTATGCCCTGTCAAACTAATTTTGTTTTCAAAGAATATATAGAAAGAGACCAAACTTTTCAGGGAACGCAAAGAAAAGACTTTACCTTTAAACATGGTGTGATAAAAATTGTTTTCCAATTCACAATTCAATTAAACATAATTGTCAAATCAATAAGGAGAGTCTTCATACGATTTATCAAGATATCAGACACAATATTAAGATTGCTGTAAGCTATAAAAGGAACTATACAAATTATAATTTTTTTCTAAGAGAGCTTCAGCTTTCTATAATCTATGAGTCTATTTGATAGTTTGCTACATACATCACTTCTATACAGAAATTATCAGTATGAAACCAGGATGATTATTACATGTCAAAGGTTATAAAACTTTTGTTGATAAAAGTTCAATTGCTTCTTCAAAATTTTTATTCTCTCTTTGATGATTTCGAAAGTAATATTTATTACATAAATTCATATACCGCATATATAAAAAAAATAGCAATTGGTAATGGATTGCACCTTAGTGGCACATAGTTGTAAAGCGATGCCAGGTCTCTCATCTTTACAAGGAAAACGTAATTCTCAATATCACAGTTTTAAGAAACCCTCCTAAAGCTTTCAGAGCTTCAGGAAATAAAAACAATGACAAAATGCAATATGCACAAGTTGCAGATATAGATGTTCAAAATAAACACCCCTAGATGATTTGCCTTTAATGTGTATATTGAGACAAATATTTTGCAACATTAAAAAGTTACTCATATCAACCTAATTATAGAACTGAATAGAAGTAAATAATCTCAGAAATGATGAAAAATTTAAATGATAAGTATTTCAATAAATAATCTATCATAGCGTTTGATATACAAAAGTTAAGTTACAACATATAAAAAAAGACGCCTTTGTTTCAAAAGTTTAAAATCTTATCTAATTTGTGCCTAGGAGTTCTCTTAATTACTTAATATTTCATCTTTCTGTTTTGCAGTCTATTTACTCAACTTTTAACCACATTCATACTTTTTAGAGTTTTACTGAAGTTTTGACTTAAACTTAACGTTACTAATGAAACCGCAACTCCACTCCAAAGACAATCTTTACAAAACTTTCATTGCCAATGACATTATACTTTTAACCAATCAAAAGTTGCTAAGCACTTAAGCCAAGCCCCGCTTCTTCAATGACATTTTGCTTTTAATCAAGTAGAAATACATCAATAAACTCGACAGATCCAATTGATCTGCAGCATTCTTGTCCAATTAAAACTGGTTCTGATGACAACTGTGTAGCTTGTTGTCGCCATCAATAATGGAGTGACCGTTTGATCAAATAAATTGGACAGTCTAGGGAATAGTTTTTAGATAGTATTCAACAACCAGCGTGGATTATGACCTAAAAGTAGAGTTTTGATAATAATTAAGTATGACTAAATGAGAAACATTCCATCACAGTGTTAACCGGGATGAAAGTCAATTAACCCTGATAGCAGTATTGTAGAATCAAGGGCAATCAGATAAACTGAAATTTTATGGTTTGTTCAAACTGACATTTATTTTTACAGCTAAATGATACTTACAGAAAACATTATACAAAACATTTTCTAGAGTAGTATGGCAAATATGTTTATCATTGCATTGAAACTGTTGAGAGTGCCTTTGAAAAGACCTTTGTCCAATTATAATAACGGATATTGGAAGAGAAAACAGTTGTTGGCAACCAATCTTGCACAAAACATTTTAAATTGGATGAGGAACTTCAAATGAATAAGACATGTCTACTCAATTTATTGAATGAATTTTCAAAGTTCACTAGAAGTCAACAAGCTCTTCGATTCCACACACATTAGAATACAAAAAGCCTTGTGTCAGTGGTTTCACTGGAAATCTTCAAAGACTTTTACACAACTCTTTTTTCCTTGTCAAGTGTCATCAAAGAGGTTTGTTTTTCTTACTTTCACTATCACAGAGCTCGAAAATTTCCAGTATTTGAATTTCTCCCAAATGAGTTCTTTATCATTTTGCATACACGGTTTGTGAATCATTACAATTTAAAAGAGAATCGATGAGTGTTTCATATTTTTAATCTCTACAGATACAATGCAAAAACAAATGATGATCCTCACATCAAGGTAAAAACATTGAAAACATGGTTTAATCAACCCTAAGCTTCAAATGGATTTGGTGTTTAAATCTGACAAGAGCTCGATACAAGATCATAAATGCTGAAGGGAAAGTAGAATCCTATGAGTTAATTGACAAGCGTTTCAAATTTGGGTATAAAAACTTATTCACGTTGAAGGAAAATTAGAACCTGATGAGTTAAAAGAGTTGTGCTTTATCAATGGTAGCAATTGGAATTGTTATCGGTCTCTACAACCGTCACATGATTTACTTTTTAATAGCAAAGATATTTTAAACTGGCTGTCTTGTTCCAAGTTTGGGGCTTTATATCATGTGGCTGTCTTCATTCAAATGAGTTCCCTCCTAAACTTTTATTATCAACCTACCTCGCGTATAATAGTATATTTGAAACAGGCTTTTCAAGATCGTATCAAATGGTTACATTGTAACTCCCCGGGATGTGTGTTGTAAGTCCCCGGGATGTGCGTTGTAAGTCCCCGATTTGTGCGTTGTAAGTCCCCGGGATGTGCGTTGAACGTCCCCGGCCAGAAGCGAAAAGTGGTGGAATACAAGATGCCGTATCCCATCAAAATATACGGTATCTCGCAGGACCCAGCAGCTCTGATTCCCTCCCTTTTCATCCCTTGAATGCCTTTGACACGGAAAAAATAACAAATCATGTAATTGGTTTCAATCTGTTTTAATGACATATGAAGTCAGTTAAAGTTGAAGGTCAGAGAAATATTCTTTGACGATTCGCTGCTCGCGGCTAACTCATCAGTCACAGTGGTCTCTGCTGCAGTCGGGGTCCCCTCATTGCCACACACAACTGGGTCTGTTGTGGTCACGTCTGTCGCCCCTACAGTCACCGTGGCGGATTCCTTTCGTCTCTTTCCTGCTATGATACTGCTTACGACAGCCTTTTGATCCTCCGACGTCCGTTTGTACACGCGAACTGCCTCACTTCGGTGGCCTGAAAATACATCTTCTATGAATAATTTGTTTCATTGCATATTAAAGATAAATGTTCATAATACACTTTAGAAGTACCCCCTTTTAGTTAACATTTATATTTTTTAATGTTACGTTAAATGTATTAATTAAAAGAGCCTGCTTTGAATTAGAGGATAGGAAAGTATACTGTTATCAAGAAATATGAAATATGTTGTAGATTTTACAATTTACATACCAGTTCGTTCGCAAATGATTTGTTCATCTGCGTTCTGTTCGTACAATCGGGTTGCAGCAGTCGCCTCAGACATGTTTACCCGTTGACGGTCTCTCTTCAAATGAACCGCTTGCAACTACATGTGCTTTCAAATTCCGCGTGCATTGCACGAGCTTCTCGTAACAGTCAGTCAGTTTAGGTCACGTGATGACCACACTCTCGCTATACTGTGAATCCCAACGGTATCTATTATAAGGCGCATGTTGTTTATGTATATGCGTATTTTACATTGATTTTGTCTGTTTTGATTCACTTAGACGGTTGATAAGTTAAAGAAACCCCTCTTACTCGGACTTACCAGAGATTGTGTACCCTGAGAGTCGGTTACATCCCTCGGCCCTCCGGGCCTCAGGATGGTAACCTCCTCTCAGGGTACACAATCTCTGGTAAGTCCTCGTAAACGGGGTTTCTCCATAACATAGATAACGGTAATGTTATTATATCAATAAAAAGTCGGATTTACAATATTGTGGATTCATTGTTATTCAATACCTGCAAGCTATCGTCTTGGGTTTAAAACTAAATTTGCTGCTGTTGAATAATAATGAATCCCGGAAATGTTTCAGATGCAAGTATTTATCTTCTTAATGAAATATGTTATTATCGTTGTGCTTGGATGTTGTAGATGCAAGAACACAAAATCCGAAACTCGCATCAAAGTTAATACAGTTTATTACAATGCATCAGTTCATCAATCTATAGATGCCACAGATAGTAGGTAAGGCAGGCGAGAGAGATAATAGAGATGAAGTAAATACAGTAGATGAAGTAGATGCAGTAGTTTAATGGATGCGGTTGTTCAAGAGATGTGGTAGTTCAAGAGGTGCGTTAGATGTGGTTAAAAAAACTACAATGTAAAATGAGACATTCCATAATATTTGACCATTAATGCATATTGTAAACGTTAGCATTGATAAATATGCAATGCTTATACTATTATCATAAGGTAAAAATATAGAAATAAGTATCGTTTGAAACAACGTTGGGATAACATGCAATAAGTTACTGCATTCTGAAACAACCTTACAAACTATTCTTGCAGATACATTGATAACGTTAAAGTACACTAAACTTTATATAAATGTAGACAAATTTAACTTACATTTGTTCCTTGATATGGGAATTTGCAGACAGTTAGGTGAAACGTGTTATCAGCATGGCGGCCTGATCTGATCTTTTATGCTGTGCATGCTTTTTAGACCACGTGCTTTTTTAGATGTCATGTGATACACAATTAAAACCAGTTAGAATAAGGCCAATTTAGATATTTAAGTTATTTCATGCAAATTGAATTAGGAATTAATGGGGTTTGAACTCAGGATGTTATCCTAATGAGTTACAGGTCCACAGACATAACCACTGGACCATTTGGTTAGCCGTTTCAAAGAAGTAGTTTTAGTAATGATAACATTTGTGCTTATTTCAACTTTAAACATTGTTAGTACAGAAAGTATTACCCAAAAACGTGCACTTTCAAATCTTGCATTTACAGATGTGGATAAAATTTTCTTAAGAAATAGTCGATTAAAAAGATTCTATTGGCCAAAAAATGTTTTTGTAATCACAATTAAATGATAGTCATTGAAAAAAAGGATCCCGTTTCAAATTCAACTGCATTGTATCTGTACCATATTTTATTGCGTTCTAACTGAAGTTGCCGACTGAATTTGGATTTTGGACTTAAGATGCAAAAAAATATTCCTTTTTGGATAAAAAATTAGTAAACATATGCAAATAAAAACACTCCCCGCTCTACAAATTGATATTAAAGAACTCTGTTTTCGATAAATCCTTGATTTTGTTTTGTTACTCATATAAACAGATTGGAAAAGAAAACCAAAAATTTCAAGGTGAGCTGAAAGCAGTCGGAAACTTGTTGAACACAAGAAACGGCTTCTTTCGCTGTAGATGTATATGCGTAGATGGGTAGATGCAATGGAAGAAATTCGTAAAGTAAAGATGTATTCAAGAAATGTTGTATTGTAAGTTTTTGTAAGCATTATGGTGATCCTGTTGATTTAAAAGTCTGTGAAATTTTTCTTCTTCTTTTCTATCTCCAAAGCATTCAAATATGTATTTAGTTGTCCTTTGTAAGTATTAACTATTGAAATAAAGAGCAATTTGGCCATAACAAAGAACCATCTACTCTTGTCGAGCTTACACACACACACACACACACAAAAAAGAAACAAACCGTTATGGATTTTTCAAGGTCTTATTACATAAACAAGTTTTAAGTATTTTTGTATTGCGAAATTGTTAAAACATTCAGAAATTACCATTCTAAAATGAAATTGCTTCTAAGATGACTTCTCTTGGGTTCCGCGTGATGTATTAAGTGCTTCTGACATAACTTCTCTTGGATTCAATGTTATTTATTATGTGCTTCTAACATAACATGTCTTGGGTTCTGTGTTAGGTATGAAATTTTTCAAACATGACTTCTCTTTGGTTCTGTGTTAGATAGGAGGTGCTTCTGACATGACTTATCTTCTGTTCTATTTTATGTATGAAGAGCTTCTAACATGACCTATCTTCGGTTCTATTTTATGTATGAAGAGCTTCTAACATGACTTATCTTCGGTTCTATTTTAGGTATAAAGAGCTTCTCACATGACCTATCTTCGGTTCTATTTCATGTATGAAGAGCTTCTAACATGACCTATCTTCGGTTCTATTTTATGTATGAAGAGCTTCTAACATGACTTATCTTTGGTTCTATTTTATGTATGAAGAGCTTATGACATGACTTATCTTCGGTTCAATTTTATGTATGAAGAGCTTCTGACATGACTTATCTTTGGTTCTATTTTATGTATGAAGAGCTTCTGACATGACTTATCTTCGGTTCTATTTTATGTATGAAGAGCTTCTAACATGACTTATCTTCGGTTCTATTTTATGTATGAAGAGCTTCTGACATGACTTATCTTCGGTTCTATTTTATGTATGAAGAGCTTCTAACATGACTTATCTTCGGTTCTATTTTATGTATGAAGAGCTTCTGACATGACTTATCTTCGGTTCTATTTTATGTATGAAGAGCTTCTAACATGACTTATCATCTGTTCTATTTTATGTATGAAGAGCTTCTAACATGACCTATCTTCGGTTCTATTTTATGTATGAAGAGCTTCTGACATGACTTATCTTCGGTTCTATTTTATGTATGAAGAGCTTCTAACATGACCTATCTTCGGTTCTATTTTATGTATGAAGAGCTTCTAACATGACCTATCTTCTGTTCTATTTTATGTATGAAGAGCTTCTAACATGACCTATCTTTGGTTCTATTTTATGTATGAAGAGCGTCTAACATGACTTATCTTCGGTTCTATTTTATTTATGAAGAGCTTCTGACATGACTTATCTTCGGTTCTATTTTATGTATGAAGAGCTTCTGACATGACTTATCTTCTGTTCTATTTTATGTATGAAGAGCTTCTGACATGACTTATCTTCGGTTCTATTTTATGTATGAAGAGCTTCTAACATGACTTATCTTCTGTTCTATTCTATGTATGAAGAGCTTCTAACATGACTTATCTTTGGTTCTATTTTATGTATGAAGAGCTTCTAACATGACTTATCTTCGGTTCTATTTTATGTATGAAGAGCTTCTGACATGACTTATCTTCGGTTCTATTTTATGTATAAAGAGCTTCTAACATGACTTATCTTCTGTTCTATTTTATGTATGAAGAGCTTCTAACATGACTTATCATCTGTTCTATTTTATGTATGAAGAGATTCTAACATGACCTATCTTTGGTTCTATTTTATGTATGAAGAGCTTCTGACATGACTTATCTTCGGTTCTATTTTATGTATGAAGAGCTTCTAACATGACTTATCTTCTGTTCTATTTCATGTACTAAGAGATTCTAACATGACCTATCTTTGGTTCTATTTTATGTATGAAGAGCTTCTAACATGGCTTATCTTCGGTTCTATTTTATGTATGAAGAGCTTCTAACATGACCTATCTTCGGTTCTATTTTATGTATGAAGAGCTTCTGACATGACTTATCTTCTGTTCTATTTTATGTGTGAAGAGCTTCTGACATGACTTATCTTCTGTTCTATTTTATGTATGAAGAGCTTCTAACATGACTTATCTTTGGTTCTATTTTATGTATGAAGAGCTTCTAACATGACCTATCTTCGGTTCTATTTTATGTATGAAGAGCTTCCAACATGACTTATCTTCGGTTCTATTTTATGTATGAAGAGCTTCTAACATGACCTATCTTCGGTTCTATTTTATGTATGAAGAGCTTCTAACATGACTTATCTTCGGTTCTATTTTATGTGTGAAGAGCTTCTGACATGACTTATCTTCTGTTCTATTTTATGTATGAAGAGCTTCTAACAAGACTTATCTTCTGTTCTATTTTATGTATGAAGAGCTTCTAACATGACTTATCTTTGGTTCTATTTTATGTATGAAGAGCTTCTAACATGACTTATCTTCTCTTCTATTTTATGTATGAAGAGCTTCTAACAAGACTTATCTTCTGTTCTATTTTATGTATGAAGAGCTTCTAACATGACTTATCTTTGGTTCTATTTTATGTATGAAGAGCTTCTAACATGACTTATCTTTGGTTCTATTTTATGTATGAAGAGCTTCTGACATGACTTATCTTCTGTTCTATTTTATGTATGAAGAGCTTCTAACATGACTTATCATCTGTTCTATTTTATGTATGAAGAGATTCTAACATGACCTATCTTTGGTTCTATTTTATGTATGAAGAGCTTCTGACATGACTTATCTTCGGTTCTATTTTATGTATGAAGAGCTTCTAACATGACTTATCTTCTGTTCTATTTCATGTATTAAGAGATTCTAACATGACCTATCTTTGGTTCTATTTTATGTATGAAGAGCTTCTAACATGGCTTATCTTCGGTTCTATTTTATGTATGAAGAGCTTCTAACATGACCTATCTTCGGTTCTATTTTATGTATGAAGAGCTTCTGACATGACTTATCTTCTGTTCTATTTTATGTGTGAAGAGCTTCTGACATGACTTATCTTCGGTTCTATTTTATGTATGAAGAGCTTCTAACATGACTTATCTTTGGTTCTATTTTATGTATGAAGAGCTTCTAACATGACCTATCTTCGGTTCTATTTTATGTATGAAGAGCTTCTAACATGACTTATCTTCGGTTCTATTTTATGTATGAAGAGCTTCTAACATGACCTATCTTCGGTTCTATTTTATGTATGAAGAGCTTCTAACATGACTTATCTTCGGTTCTATTTTATGTATGAAGAGCTTCTGACATGACTTATCTTCTGTTCTATTTTATGTATGAAGAGCTTCTAACAAGACTTATCTTCTGTTCTATTTTATGTATGAAGAGCTTCTAACATGACTTATCTTTGGTTCTATTTTATGTATGAAGAGCTTCTAACATGACTTATCTTCTCTTCTATTTTATGTATGAAGAGCTTCTAACATGACTTATCTTTGGTTCTATTTTATGTATGAAGAGCTTCTAACATGACTTATCTTTGGTTCTATTTTATGTATGAAGAGCTTCTGACATGACTTATCTTCGGTTCTATTTTATGTATAAAGAGCTTCTAACATGACTTATCTTCTGTTCTATTTTATGTATGAAGAGCTTCTAACATGACTAATCATCTGTTCTATTTTATTTATGAAGAGATTCTAACATGACCTATCTTTGGTTCTATTTTATGTATGAAGAGCTTCTAACATGACTTATCTTCGGTTCTATTTTATGTATGAAGAGCTTCTGACATGACTTATCTTCGGTTCTATTTTATGTATGAAGAGCTTCTAACATGACTTATCATCTGTTCTATTTTATGTATGAAGAGATTCTAACATGACCTATCTTTGGTTCTATTTTATGTATGAAGAGCTTCTAACATGGCGTATCTTCGGTTCTATTTTATGTATGAAGAGCTTCTGACATGACTTATCTTCTGTTCTATTTTATGTATGAAGAGCTTCTAACATGACTTATCTTCGGTTCTATTTTATGTATGAAGAGCTTCTGACATGACTTATCTTCGGTTCTATTTTATGTATGAAGAGCTTCTAACATGACTTATTATCTGTTCTATTTTAAGTATGAAGAGATTCTAACATGACCTATCTTCGGTTCTATTTTATGTATGAAGAGCTTCTGACATGACTTATCTTCTGTTCTATTTTATGTATGAAGAGCTTCTGACATGACTTATCTTCTGTTCTATTTTATGTATGAAGAGCTTCTAACATGACTTATCTTCGGTTCTATTTTATGTATGAAGAGCTTCTAACATGACCTATCTTCGGTTCTATTTTATGTATGAAGAGCTTCTAACATGACCTATCTTCGGTTCTATTTTATGTATGAAGAGCTTCTAACATGACCTATCTTCGGTTCTATTTTATGTATGAAGAGCTTCTGACATGACTTATCTTCGGTTCTATTTTATGTATGAAGAGCTTCTAACATGACTTATCTTCGGTTCTATTTTATGTATGAAGAGCTTCTGACATGACTTATCTTCGGTTCTATTTTATGTATGAAGAGCTTCTAACATGACTTATTATCTGTTCTATTTTAAGTATGAAGAGCTTCTAACATGACCTATCTTCGGTTCTATTTTATGTATGAAGAGCTTCTGACATGACTTATCTTCGGTTCTATTTTATGTATGAAGAGCTTCTAACATGACCTATCTTCGGTTCTATTTTATGTATGAAGAGCTTCTAGCATGACCTATCTTCTGTTCTATTTTATGTATGAAGAGCTTCTAACATGACCTATCTTCGGTTCTATTTTATGTATGAAGAGCGTCTAACATGACTTATCTTCGGTTCTATTTTATGTATGAAGAGCTTCTGACATGACTTATCTTCTGTTCTATTTTATGTATGAAGAGCTTCTGACATGACTTATCTTCGGTTCTATTTTATGTATGAAGAGCTTCTAACATGACTTATTATCTGTTCTATTTTAAGTATGAAGAGCTTCTAACATGACCTATCTTCGGTTCTATTTTATGTATGAAGAGCTTCTGACATGACTTATCTTCGGTTCTATTTTATGTATGAAGAGCTTCTAACATGACCTATCTTCGGTTCTATTTTATGTATGAAGAGCTTCTAGCATGACCTATCTTCTGTTCTATTTTATGTATGAAGAGCTTCTAACATGACCTATCTTCGGTTCTATTTTATGTATGAAGAGCGTCTAACATGACTTATCTTCGGTTCTATTTTATGTATGAAGAGCTTCTGACATGACTTATCTTCGGTTCTATTTTATGTATGAAGAGCTTCTAGCATGACCTATCTTCGGTTCTATTTTATGTGTGAAGAGCTTCTAACATGACTTATCTTCGGTTCTATTTCATGTGTGAAGAGCTTCTGACATGACTTATCTTCGGTTCTATTTTATGTATGAAGAGCTTCTAACATGACCTATCTTCGGTTCTATTTTATGTGTGAAGAGATTCTAACATGACTTATCTTCGGTTCTATTTTATATATGAAGAGCTTCCAACATGACTTATCATCTGTTCTATTTTATGTATGAAGAGCTTCTGACATGACTCTTTAGGGTTCTGTGTTATGTATGAAAAACAACTTGCCAACATCTGATGAATATTCACGATGTTGAATGGTTGAGTGGCATGGAATTTAACATGCCTTCAATAATAATATATCAGTTATCAAACATATAGCATAGCATAAAATAGAGGAAGATCAGGCAGAAAGGAGTTTGGCAATAAACGGAATGAAAACTAAAATGAGAGATAGAAAGCGGGTTTTAGAAGGATTCAAATTTAGTTTGGCTTCTATCTGTCTACCTTTCCAGCTTTAGTCCCCCGGCACTTCCAGGAGCTTGTAAGGTCTGGCTGTTCTAGCTCTAAGGGTCTCAGAAGCAACCAAACCAGCACACCACAATAAAGTATTGAGTCAAGTGGTGGCTGATGTTGAGGATGTCGATGTTAGCAATTCTTTTCAATGGTAACTTGTAATTTGGGCACTTCTCCTTATGAGATCTTAATGAGTTGATTAAAAATATATTGTGTATTCGCAATTGATAAGAATCTAATTACTTCTCAATTACCGGATCTCATATTTATATGACATAGGTGTGGATGAAAGTAACACCTAAATATTGATGATTGATGAATATCTTATAAAATCATGGTGTCGAAAACATAAAACTCAACTAGGAGCTATATAACATTATCTTTAAGAATATTTTCCCCAAATGATAACAACAAAAGTGTTACGGTTTGCAACACACAATTTCTGTGATGAAGCAACATGTCGCAATAAGCAATGCTCATGTATCCATGACATTAGGGGGTGGTTAGCACATTGGTTTGTGCGTTAGGCTTCGGATCATGAGGTCCGTGTTTCAAATCCCGCCAGGGACTCGGAATCCTGTGTCTTTCAACTACTTACAAGATACTATTTACTATGGGCAATAATTTCATTTTAACAACATTAATACATTTTAAATTTTGCTTTAACAGTTATATAATATTTTTCCGTTTACTTTTACTTTTTACTTATTTATTTTTAAAGTTCTATTATGTTTTCAGAATCCGTTTGAAAAGTTTGAAAATAATGACTTTAATGACTTGGTGATGAAATAGATTAACAAGGAGACGCATCTTTAAGTTACACTATAACCAGAACTATGGTAGACGAAACGAATTCCTGAATTGGAATCTATGAATCATAGATAAACAGACAAAAGTGTGATCAATGTCAACAACGTGTCTGATTCATGAACTGCTGCTGAGGAGATGCAAATTCCATTTCCGTATCGTAATTAGAAATTGATTGGCCTGCCAAATTTCAAAAGAGAAATTATCGTTTTTTTACAAAACATTGGTGAAATTTATTTTCAATCAAATAGACAAGGAATTGAAAGGTTGGATTCATTTTCTTGAGCATGCTCATCTGAATAAAGGATAAATCAATCTAAAATCTCGTTCATTTGTATTGGTCGTTAAATCTGGCATTGATGCGATTATCATATCAAGTGTAACCTCTTCAACTAAATTCACATTTTATAAAACATCCCAGTTCATTCAAATTCGAAAAGGAAAATGAGAAGTATTGTTGCAAGTTTGGGCTGATTATTGTTCCTGGCCGCATTTCTTTGTCACCTGAGAACCAGCTTTCATTCTTCGTTTCTTTTTCTCGCTCCCCTCCCCTTCACTTATCACTGAAAATGTATTACGTTCGACATGATTTAAAAGAGCTCAAATAATGTATGCTTTCATTCGTGTTTTACAAATGTAACCACAGATATATAGACAGTTCATGTCTATAGACAGTTCAATTACATAAACACAAATATACTTAAAATCTCCTAACTTAACGTTTGTTTGACCGTGTAAGAGTTCTAATGTAAAACCATCATTTTTTTAAAGTTTTAATTTGTCCCAGCTCCCTTACAAAACAGTGTTGCCAAATACTCGGTCAGATGACTTAAACTTACACGTCGATAATATTTAGATTTTCTTTTCGTTTTCATCCAATAATAATTCGAAATAACAATTATAAAAAAAAAAAAATTTTATAAGTACATTGTATCAGGTCCAATTAGATGTGTTTTGGTAGTAATGCGACCATCGGCTGAAAGTATTATCTTAGAAAGACTATTTTCCCTAACTTCTCATCGTATCATTTGACAGAGTGATTGTTGAATACTAGTGAGTCAAACTACTCAAGCAATGTCCATTTTTTAAATCTTTTCCATAAGTTCTAATGTAATGAAACGACTGTTTAGCCGCTGTATATATGTAGCACGATAAATTGAATAAATTCAACAAAGTGAGTCGAAACTATCCTTAATAGGGCCTGCAAGTCTCGTTTCGAACGACCTTCACCTTTGACTTCCGGGGAATACCTAAACTGAATCACTTTTGAAGCGCTGCTGCGCTAAGTAACCACGTAACTGTACAGTTCCATGATACAAGTCCTAGTCTGTGGTGACTACTTTGAACTACGATATGGTTTACTGTTTTGCTTTCGGGTGTAATCATTCAAGTAGTAAAAATTCTTGCGCTTTATTTCGCTTTCCTTGTAACTTGCTTCAACGGAAAAAGGGGGTTGATCTTGAAGGTACGAAAAAAAATGCCAATAAGGCGTATGTTAAACTGGTATGAACATTCATTTTTCGTGAATTGTATTGGCGGGATATACGAAACTGTTCTATTACGTATATTTCCATCACCATCTACTATCTAAACAATGTTGTTGTTGTAACTGTCTCTCCGTTGAAATGATTTCCTGTATGTTTTCTGAAATATTGTTGAAGCAAAGTAGACATTACACAACTGGGGCTGAGAAGTGTACTCTTTTAGATTTAATTGATAGTTTAATCTTACAAACAAATCACAAAAATAAAATATAGTCGCAAGCGACGACGACAGGATTCAGCGCTGTAAAAGCACATTCAGTACAAACATAGTCATGTTAGCAATCAACCCTGAAAGTTTCATGAAGATTGGCTCACGCATTAGTCCACAGCAGCATGTTTTATGTGACCAAGTTTCGTAACCAAACTGCGATTATTGCAAAGAAGTTGATAATGCTAAAAAACCATGACACATACGAATTCGTCATGATTTACGTTTTTGTTTGAATTGATATTACGCTTCTTTCAAAACAAGTTTCAAGTCTCTAAGTCAATTTTGAAAAATTACCCCATGTTAATTTTGAAAAAGGTATTTTTCCCGATTTTGATCGATTATTGTGAACGGAAATGACTGTTCGCGACCAATGTTTTTATTGATATGTAAAGTGCCCATAGTGGTTTCACATTCCTGAGAAAATGGTGCAGTTGTGAGTCTGACTTTTTGAGTTATCGCCCCTTGAACATGCTCACATGTGCTAAGTCGCCCGACTTCGAAGGGTTGCTGAGTAAAAAGTATTAAAGTTTGAGCAAAAATTTAGAGTATCCTTTTCTCCTCAGTACTTCAGCTACAACATATGTAACTTTCAGCTCTTGAGATGCTAGTATCTTCGGAGGAGAAGATTCTCAAAGGTGCGTGGGGTCCGAAAATTTCAAAAAGTCAAAAAAAGTAATATGGCGGCGTAAGTATGCATGCTACGAAGTCGCCATGATTTACTTTTTTGCTCCAAATGTAATTGCCTATCATTTAAAAAAAGTTTCAGGTCTCTAAGTGCATTTTGAAAAAAAATCCCATGTTAATTTTTGAAAATGTGAGTGGTACTGTGCCTTTAACGCTTAATCCGATTAAGCCCAAAAGCTTATTAGAACCCCTTCTCATGAAGTTCTACCAGACTGCGAAGTTTGGCTGTTGTAGCTTTAGCGGTTTGGGCTAAATCGGGTCCACAAAATCGGTGGGAAAAAAAATAAAAAAATAAAAAAATAAAACACGCCAATAACAATAAGGATTCAGCAAAATTGCTGAATCCTTAATAATTATATTAAACAATTGACAAAAAATATTTGAGAAATAAAGAGATGCTCTTATAAACTATTATGCCCTTTAAATTTGATTTTTATATGGCTGAAATGTTTGAAGTTTGTAGTAAAATGAAACTTTAATTGGAAAAACAACCAATTAATTACACCTTTTTCATCCAATCATTACACAATATATGCATTGTCTCAAGCTCAACAGGATTTGTTAAATGCATAAAGCAAACACATGTCAATTTAAACTTTATAAGAAGTAATCAGTTGCTTGATCAGTGTGTTTAATATTCATTATAACTGAACCATGCTGGTCAATGTGTCTGTACACAGTAATTTCAGCATTCAAATGCTGTGTTCTCATAAAAAAGTGAAATTATTTTCTTTTGACAGGGTACAAAATGTCCTAAAATGGACCACAGAGTCACCAGATCTACAATATTGACTTAGATTTCAGCATTCAAGTGCCTATCCTCAAACTTAATATATAGATAATACTAAACGACATCCTGTTTAATAACACTCTCATGAAACAAGCATATGGTTTGGTATTTAACAAGCTAAAGCGAGTTAGATACTGATACCTATCAGGAGTTTCATAAAAATGTTTTAAAATGAGTTAAGTATTTTATTATCTACTGTACTCTTTAAAAATTTACATCAATAAAATTGTAAGAAAATCACTAATATGACCATTGCGGCTGCACCGCTAACATTGTGACGTAATACTTGACAATTATGATGTCATGTCTCTGTCACATCACTTGTTCGGCATGCGATGTTATTAAACCATGTGTAATAACAATGTAGATTTATTAAACAGTGATATCTTCAATGGGAGAGTATTAAAAAGGTGTAACCTTGAACTGCACTTGCCGACTTACTACCATCCACTTACTTACAAATCTCCTTTCAAATCAATTCAAGGATTATAACATCCAAGAATATATCCTTATTACTTACACAATACAATAAACACATAAGAAAAAGGCGAGTATGAACTTCTGAAAAGATTCTACAGGCTGAAAAATCTAAAACCTGAACCTTATAAGATAGCAACATGGCTTATGTAAGGTGTTCATGATGAATGCATAATGCATAATGACTTCTTTGACAATGTGATGTAGTATGAAAAAAATAACTGAATAAAACAATGGGCCATGGTGCTATTGTGTACTCTAACTTCCTAAGTTTATGACTCGAGTCACTAATTCTAATTTCAAAGACCCTAAACTATGATCAAAATACTATAAACAACACAAATCCCACTGATTTTCAAATAGAGTTTAATAAAAAATAAAATCGCACACAAACAAACCAAGTTTATTTCTTTTTCGTGTTTTACTGGGATATCCCGCGCAACATAGGGGCACTTGACCTCCAACAACACATCATTGACAATGTCGTCTAGATCTAGTGAGGCTGCTAGAAGACCAGATTCATGCAGCCATGCCCCTGAAAGTTAACATTATTCATCAATTCATAGCTGATTATCAATATCATATAATATCACTTAAACATCATCACACACACAAGAGTCATCAGAAGATGACATAACCTACGTTCAGGTCCTGATTATTAATAACATACTTCTTTGAAATAGATAAAATGACTCTGTACATGTAGCTCTAAGACATAACTACTTATTTGTTAGGAGTGTTGTAAACTTTGCTAAATTTCTCACTTTTAGTGTTTCATGCTCATAATCATCATTCTCATTTTACCATTTTGATACATTATAATATTTTCAAAATTACGAAATAAAATTTAAATGAAGACTTAACTCCCATACATCGACTACAAGTGCATATCTTTAGTCTAGACTCCGCGTATCTTTACCCGACACAACTGAATTTATCGAACTTACTTGTACTTTGTAGAACTTGTCTCTTATGCTGGCTTGCACTTGGGCCAACACAACATTCTCCACAGGATCAAACAGAAACTGTTTGACCCTAGAAGGACTTCAATCAACACACGCTTCGCTCTTCCTGGCCAACTTCTTCGATCCTGCCACATAGTCTTCCCAGTACACGATGGAAAACGCCATAGTAAATGACAGCGCAAAGGCGCAAAATTTGGAACCAGTTTAGCAAATTCCCCGGAAGTAAGATGTCTCGCATGTTCTCGTGACCTACTTACAGGCCCTATAGAGATAATTAAACCTCTATCCTCAACATAAGACTGATATCATTTTATCTGGTCACCTGATCGTTTGAAACCGGTATCTGGTAACATATGAAAAATATATCACTTATCAACATGTGATTGAATGAACATTTTATTTGTGCATCATAATCACTGAACGCTTTTACTTGATTTTAAGAAATACATTTTGTTGTAATTGATCGTTTACTTTTTCTGTAATTAAGAGTAATAAAGTTTTTGTTCAAAACAGCAAGTTACGAATGTGCCGTAGTGAGCCACACAGCTGTGAGGGGTTTTGTAAGTGTTCAGATTTTATATATCTGTTGATTTGATTAAGGTAGAGAATAGAGCAGTATGAAATAAACTAAGAGATTTAGAACAATGTGAACACAACTACCACCTTTCGGAACAATATGAAATAAACAAAGAAGTTTAGAACAATATGCACTAAACCCCGACGTTTAGAACAATATGAACTAAACAAAGATTTTTAGAACAATATGCATGAAGTTTAGGACAATATGAACTGAACTACGACGTCTACAGCAATTAGAACTAAACTACGACATTTAGAACAATATGAACTAAACAAAGATTTTTAGAACAATATGCATGAAATTTAGAACAATATGAACTAAACTACGACGTCTGCAACAATAAGAACTAAACCACGACATTTAGAACCATATGAACTTAACTACAGCGTTTAGAACAATATGAACCTAACTGTGCCTGGTTTGTCTTTAGGTTTGTAATCTGATAATCATCGTCAACACAGTTAACCAAGTCTAGACGCTGACATCTGTTGACAAGTTCTCAAATAATATCATATCAGAATTCAAGCTACAAGTCGGACTTGTTAACCTTTACAAATGTTATTTATGTTAGCTGAACAAATGTCTATTAACTTAAAATCTGGCAGTTGAATTTTGGAATAGAAATGTTCATTTTGACGTGTTTTTGTACATCAAACATGTGCGTTACAATTGGTTTGAATATTCATGCAGTTCATTTGTTTTTCTTTACCATTATTCGTTGATTGTACATGTGTGGCAAATACATGCACACGTTTAAATTCCACATTAACCTTTTACAAACTGAAGAGCAAAAGAATAAACCGGTAAGAAAAATCAAATAAATTCTGATTAACCTTATCATCTAGCATTGTTTGTTTAGTTTTATGAACAAGAATTAAAGGACAAGGCAGGTGCGGATATCGTTCAAGTTCACACGTACAGTCCGTGATGTCAAAAGAGCTGATAAGAGGTTTCATAATAATTGTGGAGGTAAGAAAACGTTATTCCCAGTGTACAGGTTATAGGTTTTATCATGGAATGGTCAACATTTGATATTTTGTAAAAAAAAACTTCTCTGTCATGTCAATGATTGTGGGTTCAAGACGACAGTTTTGATTTCAAACCCAAAATCTGTGATAATCGAAGTTCTTGAAGAGAAATTCTGAAAAATGTATAACCCTTCTGGAAAATATATTGCTAGTGCATGCATGTATATGTAACAGATTGTCCCAATGCCACACGCACCGATGCCTGTGAGATTAGATCAACAATGATAGTACTTTCCTGACTATTTAGGCCTGAGAGGATTTAACTGAGAGGGTTATATATCTAGGACTGACTTTTTGTAATGGATCTAGAGATTTAGATAGGACCTCATAAGTCATCCAGAAACATTTGATTGACTACCAGAAGAACAATGTTTGTTATTGTCTCCACTTGAAATATTCCATAAATGTATATACTTGCACTACAATCTACGAAACATTACACACCATTATATATGTCTCCTTGACTGGTAAAGCTAAATTGCGCAATTTCATGTGTAACTAATGCAGGGTACAATTTCAGGGTTAGAATTCAATATATTCTATAAGCATTCTGCATATTCATTTTGATCAATTTAGGCATTGGGTAGGATGTGAAATAGGTGATACCATCAGTGCACAGGTTCACCCCAAAAGCTTGTTCACATACTTGCCTATCTTAGTTCAAAAACCATGTGATTATTTTGTCTTTAAAACATTATGACTTGGAAGAAAGAAAAACAATAATGTTGATTTTCAATTCAAAGGTAACGTTTTAATGTATTACAAAATTGCATAATATTAAACGTTTCAAATAAATGTAACATTTTTAACTGACCAGTTGTAAAAATTAAAGAAAACCCGTGTATTACTCTCAGGTAATCAACAGCGTCAGACTTTTCATATGTTCAATAAATGTCCTTATAATGAACCATTTCAATTAAATCAACAGGAATCTTTGTTACCCCTCCCTAATATAACCTAATTAAATTAGTACCTTTTATCTTTACATAGGCTATGCGTATGCTGTAGTGAGTGTCTGGGATGTAATGGTCAGATAAGAAACCTCTTGTTTGTCCTATTTTACTATGTCATCATGTACACGCTGTACCAAACTGGTAAGTTCATATTTATTCATTTTTTAATTATCATGAAGTTTAATTATCATGCAGTCTATGAAATCATATGTAAAAACAAGGCAAAATTGTATCGGTATAACGGGGAATTTGAACAAATTTCGAGATTATTACAATAATTTGATTAAGCTTATTCATAACATTTTCAAACATAGCTAACATGACATTTTGTAAAAATAACTATGTTTATGTTTACTTTGAAATACCATGTTTTTACTTAAATAATCCTGTAAAGGAGCGTTTGACTGAATATAAGGATAGCCTTGCCTTAGTACTATGTGATTACATATCAGTAATTGTATCCAAAACAACGTTAGCTTAATGTATTCTTCATACATTTGTGTTGAATGCTTCATCCCCTCGCCCAAATTTCTGTTATTCTAACTCTAACCTAGTCTCTGTTCAATCCTGATGCTGAAATGTTTATTGAGTCGCTTAACTGCTAAACATTGATAACTGTTTTTCAGGTATCACATTTTTAACTCTTCTTGTAGTGGGTAAGTCATCAGTGTCTTCTCGATGTCAAATAGCAAATATTCATATCTCCATATCGTTAATTGTAATGTTGTAACTATTATTTTTATTGTTTCTCTAACCTTATCAAAATGAAAAAAAAACTGATTGCAAAATATGTTATATCACTACCTTTATAAAACTGATGATAGATAATAAACCTAAAATAAATTCAAACTCGAAATTAATTGTTCATAATCTTAGGTGACAGTTTTCTTAATGATGACCTGCTGGCAACAGAGCCTCATTTCACCATCACGGGGAGTGAGTAAATGAACAATATTTTGAAGCTGACTTTACAATTAACACTTCATTTGTTGATGATAATAAATCAAACCTAATATAAGTGTAAACAAAATGTAATGTATATGTGAAGTTAATAGTTGTTTCTGATGTTCCATATGCATTTATGTAGGTAAATAACCCGAACGGTTATCTAAATTATTTTCTACATGTGCATTATGCAGAGAATCTCTATTGTATGATAACAGATATATATCACTGTACACAATTCGACTGCTTAAGCAGTTAAACTACTTTTTGGCAGGGCTACATATACATAACCTATCAGTGGATGGGATAACTATTCTAATAGTCTAAAATGTTATTTACGTTTGATATTTAAGTGGCACAGCATAAGGAAGCTTGAATACCGGAAGAAGGGGCAATTTTAGTCATTGTAGTGATTCTATCTAAATACCTTTGTTATTGTTTCAGCAAAGGCCTAAAACATAAAATCACAACTTACATAGATAATGCATAAAGACATTAATAATAACGAAAAGTTCATTTGCATTTTTATACTTTCATACACAGAGCATTCATTCAATCTTTACCCTGCAGAAATAGAAATAGTATTGATTCCGCCATTAAGTGTTTTGCGCCACCGTAAAGATACCCATTTGATAGAGGAGGTTCAGACTGAGAGCAATATGCTTAAAGACACAACACACAGCAAAATATATATCCGAATATTTGTAAATAGTAGGAAAGTCAAGGCTATACCAAACTTGAGAAAGTGAATGAATTCATCGCAGCTACTACAGAAGGGTTCACTACGGCGCCCACGTCTCTACCGAGAACCTGCACTGACAGGATAAGTAATTGTGACGCCTACGGGTCATCATGTTCGAGTACAGGCCCCATATTGAAGTGGGCCAGATACAACTGTGCTAAAAGTTGCGGATTGTGCGGTAAGGAATTTCATAATGATGTCAAATCTCTTCCATCATTGAACACTCATTGCTTATGTGTACATAAATTGTATAATCCAATTGTTCATTATGCATATTCGATACTTCACTATGAATAAAATGTGCGCGTTTATTATATTCTTATCTTTCATGTGTATTTGTATTTGGAAAGGTTTCATTTATGCTTCACACAGTGATTTAAGTTGAATAAGTATCTCTGTATGCTGAATGTACATTGATATTTGATATAAGTTCCAGGAACATAAGTTATCATAATCCTCGAGTTTCGAACATGTCTCAGTGAAATATTGTGTTTAAACTGTCAAAAATATCAACTGAAACAAATTCTTAAGAATTGTTTTATATCCTGTAGGATTACATATTTCCCTTTCAAATAAACTATTTCTATTCTAAAAACTTTATGGACCACTGTTAAATCTCAATATCAGATGATGTTTCGCCGTCACATACGACTGCAGGGAGGAACAACGGCTGCACAGACAAGGTCTCGTGTCACGTGTATGAATCCACAACTTGTACTGCTGTCAAGTTCAGAGTATGGGCGTTCGAGAACTGTAGAAGCTACTGTGGACTTTGTGGTATGAATATTGATTGTGATTAGGATGCAAAATCTTTTTGATCGTATTAACTTTTGCTTTGTTGAATGTTTTGCCGTTTTCATCTTTTTTGTATTTCAATGATTATTAAGTTTAGGGTTTTGTTCACTAAACATGCCAGCACTTAAATTCTAATAAAGATTACTTCCGTCATTATGTAAAGCCAATAGTCATCCTCTTTTGTCATATAAAGTATGTACGTCAAATCTGTAAAGCTTAAAACATCTCAAAAAACGATACTACAGTGGTAAGTTATTAAGACCTTATACAAAAGCCAAAATACACAAAATGAAAGTAAAAAATACTCGTTAACAAGATACATTTGTGACTTCTCTCCTTTTTGTCACTCTAACATATTATGAGAAGAATTAAATGTACATGTGTATGTAAGTGATTCTCTACACAAAATACTTTGTACAGGTTGCCTGGAACTGGTTTATTCAAATGTCCCGAGTTGAGTGAGACTTACATTGCATTTGAAAACAGTAACGGTATTCGACTTGAATTATCGCTTATAATAATATTTCTTTATGCCGTTCTACAGATCATTGTTCCTACAATGGTTTGGCATATAAACGAGGTGAAACCTGGCAGGACGGATGTTCATACAATTGCACTTGCCTCGGGCAGGGAAACTTCAACTGTACGCCAAGGTAATTACAATCATTCTGTGGTTCCAGGTGGATCTCTAGCAAAGATCTTTTCTCTCACTGAAGCATGGTCATGATCATGAAATTACCCTCTAATGTAGATTATTGTTAACGTTATGGCTCTGCGAGCCCGCTCCACAAAACATTTACAATTGATTGTAACTCTACAACTGCTTTGTGGAACAGTCAGGACAGCAATACTACCTTACTTTTCCTAACTTCAACAATAATTTGTGTGGTTTTAGGTTAAAGTGTAAGTGTTTATTAAAATCAACTCTTAAAAATATCGAAAAATGTCAATGTTTAATTTTAAATGTTTTGCCAGATACAATGTCGACCGAAACACTTCAAACTATGAATGCCAAACTCGACGATGTCTTGTTTCAGAGGGACGATGATCATTTGTACTTCCTAAAGAAACATTAGAGAATGGTTTCTATAAATAAATGATAGATAAATAAATAAATAAATGATATCCTTTTATCCAAATAACCATTTATACGTTTACATCCTACAGTTTATACAACTTGTCTCTTATTTTTCAAGTGTTATTTTTCAAAAGAAATATTCATATTTATGTCCTTTCATCATTTGAAAATTGATAAGAAAATTTTCTTTGTTTATATATGTGTTTGAAGGCAATAAGAATGAAGAATGAAATATATGAAGAAATATTTTCCTTCAGATGTGAAGCAGCTCCGAATGTTCCAAGAAATTGCTATTTCGTCAATTCGACAGTTGATGCTTGCTGCCAAGATGTAGTCTGTAGGATAGACACACCACTAGGTAGATATGAATTATTCGCACTGTGATATGAATTCAGCTTTAGTTGATTTATTGCAATAAAACATTAAATGTAATATAGGTTTATATAAAATGAAAATCTTCCATTTAATAAACTATCAAGTTTATTAATTATTGTATCTCAATTGTTTCTATGGGCTCTCATCACAAACCAAATTATAAACCTAGCACCTGATGCTAAATGCTAAGCAGCACTGTCCCCATGTATACATTTCAGGACACATCCTCGCTCCCTACAAGAAGGGCCACATCTGCCAGGATAAGCTGAGCAACTGCGGCTCGTTCCCTGAATCCTGTGCACCCGACTATAAGGACTGGGCCAGCCAGTACTGCGCTCTCACGTGTAACCGGTGCTGAAATATACTTGGAAATTTCAATACATGTGTTATATATCAATAATGCTTGAAACTACAAATAACTAGAAGGTCTGAGCAAGCGAGACTTGCAAACCTTGTTATTTTTTACTGATTAAGTTTGGAACTAAAACAACTATTAGCTATTTTGAAACGAGCAGTGTCCGATCATGTGAGATGAATTAGACTTGCAAGTAGCCTTATTATTAATATAATGTTCAATGGCACTAAAATGACTTCTTGCACTCGCATACTGTATCTTCAGTTTTGATGTAATGACGTTATGTGCAGTACAATAAGCTGCAATAATGTAAACTTGTTACAGACTGTATTTGGCACCATGTAAATTAGCAAAATGACATTGCGATCTTGAAATGCTTGTAAAAACTGAACACTTGCTCCACAGTCAAGGTGAAAATCCGTGATTTACACAAATGGACAAACAATTATTGAATACTTACTTGTGATGGGAACGTTACGACGATTTGATTGACAGGTGAAAGGTGTATTCCATGAATAATTTCTTCAAAAAAGGACCATTCATGTTAACATAAAACAAATACTACTGGAGTTTAGTTTAGGTCTCTGATATCCACAAATACTACTGGAGTTTAGTTTAGGTCTCTGATATCAACAAATAGTGTCTTACAGTTTACTCTCCCACAACAAAACATTTTCTAACTTGAAAATCAATTGAGTATCTCTTTCTTCAACAATTTAAAAATTTTGACAAAAAGGCCAACGGCATACGAATTTTGAATTCTTGGTGTTCAATCTCTGATTTGAGAGAATCAACATTCTTTAGAGGGGTCATTACAGATAAAAATGACCAGATTTTGTTACAGGTAAAAGGCCTCGTTTATTGAATTTGTATTTTTCTCTCCATATTTTGTAATTTTGAGCTTTCAAATTTTCTTTTACTGGTGACTTTTGATTATAAACAAGACACTAATTTCTATCATTATATACGATTTCTCAGACTGAGAGATTGTTTGTGTCTTATTGAGAAAGTAACTTTCATAATAAAAGAGCTAAACCTTTGTCATAATATTTCCAAATTCATAGCATTCTATATCTTATTTCACCTCCTATCTTCACTCTGGAGAGTGACACTGGGTTTGTATTTAGAATTTGTTAATACATGGTTTATATCATTTGCGATTATAACATAAACAACACCATTTAACATTATATAATACTATCTTAGATACGGCCTTGAGCAAGACTTACCCTGTGTTCCCATGTTCAAAGTCATGTAGATGCAATACGAATTGACAGGTGACAGGGTCTTGCATCAACTATGGTAGAGTTTGAGCCAAATTGTTCAAATCTTCAAATGTTTGAAATTGATGTGAAACCTTATGTCTCCATGATCAAGAGAAGTTAACGTTTTTAAAGGGGTGGACTTGCGGGAGTTTTACAAATTCAATATTTGGAATTTACAATTGTATCTATCTAAATTCAACTGAGCGATAAATTACTTCAAGTTTCCATGCATTGCAAATATTTATTTAAGATAAAATTATATTGATGATGCTATGATTTTAAGTAATAGTTGGAATTCGTGAATGAGACAGTCTAATCATCAAAACTAAAGCTTCAAGATACAACAAAACTGAAGCAGAAGACCAAGTTTTGACTAAATTAAACCCATATTTCGGAGGCGTTTTGATAAGTAAAGTAACCTGTTTGTATTCCTTTCTTCAATTTTTTTGTATGCAATTTAGAAAAACACTCACTCCCTATATTTTGTATACGCTGCTTATGAACTAGATTTCGGAGGGGATGGTTGAATTTCTTCCGCTCTTTCATCGAAGCAAATAGGTATTAACCAGTGTCAAAGCATCAGTTGAATGTGTCATTTATTGATGGTGGAGGTAAAGTCGGATCTTCTTCAGGGAAATGAGTTCTCTAAGGTCATCTGTTTTTGTTATTGGCTCTTAAATCAAATTGTGAGAAATCCATTTAAGTAAAATCAAAGATCGACTTCAACATTATGAATCATAACTGAAGAGAAAGGATCTCATAGAGAATTTGGAAAAAAAATCATTAAATTTCATTCAACTAATTCGTTCACATTTATTTTATTCGTGTATTTGTGAAACAATTACATCTTTAATTACAGACATTTAAAGTTGGTTGTTTTCAAGTACACTTTACTTGTCAACATTTGGCCCCAAGAAGGCAAACATGCATGTGCGAAATGTTCCAATTATTTCAGTCAGTGATATGACGTCCCGCCATGACGTGGAAGAGGGATATAAGTTTGAGCTCCGTCTGTCAGTGCGTATGTCCGTGTGTGTGTGTGTGTGTGTGTTCGTACAATCGTGTGTGTGTCCGTCCGAAAATATTCCATGATCAAGCATTTTGTAAGATAGAAACTAGAAAAGGAAATTATTTTGAGTTTTCTTGTATGCTTAACTCAGTTTTTTATGTTTATTTCTAAATATCAATATACGATACTTTGAACTCATTAATTGGATTGCATAAATCAATGAAAATTGCCGTAAGATGACTCAGAGAGGTTCTTAGAAAAGAACAAGTTAACAAAGACCACTAACACTAATTGACAATCTAGTCCATATGTTTTGATCATTTTGTTTGTATTTGGTATGAAAAGCGTTGAATCTCTTCATTCAGGCGTCAGTTTCTTCTTAACTGCCAATTAAAGCAAGAGACAAAGTGACGCGAACAAAGGAGGACACATTGTTTAAAGCCTCAAAACGTTTGCAAATAGAGGAAGTTGGTTTTCTCTACTTAACACCTGATCAAATTAAAGCCGATATTTTTTTCATTCACATGCTTCTTTCTTCACCATTGATCTCCATATTCAATGGGATCGTCTTTTCAAACGTGTGTTTGTGCTTATTATATAAACTCAAAGTTGACATTAAGCTAAATGATTATCACTACAAGTAAAATATATTGTTTGTGAATTGTAAAAGAAGTAAACACAGTTTTATTTTGGTAGCCTTGAAAATGAGCGAATTATCATAGAAGGAATGAATTAAAATTGTATACTAATTCACTATCATACGGTTTTGGCCAATTGACAAAGTGAAGTGGTTGTGGTGTGAGTACATGCTGAATGAATGCCGACATGCCAAGTAATGAAACATGTCTTCCATAATATCACTTTCAGCAAGTAGTGGGACTGCCTGCAACAAAGAGACGATAACCTGTTTGTTGTTGCTAGAATGTGCAATATTTCTCAACCCGATATGTATTATGCGTTTATTTCAGTGGAAATACTAGAATAATTTACGTTCATTCAATGAGATTTTCTGTTGCCCAGGTTTTTTTTTCAGAGAATATTCGCCATTTTAGTGGGCAAGTTGTAACATTTTATACACGTTGTTTCTACTGTCATCATGACCAACGTCGATTATTAGCGGCTATGTAATTTCCGTCACGTACCTTTCAACAGGAGCAAAGGGACATGATTTCTGTGTTTTCTACGAAAGGCGTCACTATTAATCCTTCCAAAGTTAAAAATAATTCCATAAGATCTTGTATTAAAGTGAAATTTCTTTTCCTCGAGTTTCGCAAGTTAATGGTTGAAGAGCCATTAATAAACTGAAGTAAGTATAGGTGCTCCACTGAAATATAAGCTTTGTGATCTGTGGAGGTCACCAAATTAAATTTGGAAACTTTGTGAGAAGCGGATATGATATTCGCTTTAACTCATTGGTTATAAGATTGAGAACGACGTCCTCTGCAATCGTATATTTTGAAGTGATTTTAATACAACTGTAAGCATGATATGATTCCTCCAATATTGTGTAACAACGGGGTAAATTTCAATATTCATTATGAAACATATACATCTATTGAATATCAAATGGATCAAACTTTCTGAAATACTCTTATACCATTAATTTGCAGGAAATGAGCCAATTTCCTCCTGAAATATATGATTAAATCTATAATTATTACCTCATATGTAAAAGGATATTAAAGGTTGGTAAAGTTGGAAACAAATTGATTTTGCAATGGTTATGATGTACAAACATAGATAAGAAACTTGTTTGATTCAGGGTCTTTTGTTTTTAGAAATATTTTTTCATAAAGTGAATATACTGTTGGTTAAATATGAGGAAACACCCGACTTATACTTCATTAAATTTATAATGAATATATGATTTACCAGATGGCTTGAGTTGAAAATGGTACTGAGAACGTTTTTCAAACAATATTGTTCATAATAAGTTATCGGACCCCAACAAAGAGCAACGGTATACCCTTGAAACAGATTGGATGACAAGGGAATTTGCCTCACAGCGTTATAAACAGGTTGCTTTAAACCACTGCAGAATAGGTGAAATTAGGTTAATGATAAAACGGCCAATTTGAGGGATGACAAACGATTGCTCCGTATTGCATGCAAGGAACCGTTCTGATCAACTCTATCAGTGGAGGCTGAACACGGCAGGAGTGTACCTATCATTGACAAATAGCGAAAGTCTGTTGATGGTGGATTTTGAGTTCGTCATCAACAAAAAACACCCCTCCTTACTGACTGAATCTAAGTGCCTTCGTCCGACTTGACAAAGCCACATGAGCCATGGAACTGCTGTTGATATCACGAAACCAGTTACTACCTGATTCTACACAAACGCTCTTTTGTCTTTGAATTGTGCCATTGCATATCAGTTTAATCAACCCCACTTCATTTGACATAACGTATGCTATCTACATCATGATGAGTGAAACCGCCTGAGTTGACACACAGAGTGTCGAAATGCTGTAAATGTAAACTGTAACACAAGGCGAATGTTGAACTCGATGATTGCTCCTGAGGATAACAGATTCGCCAGAAACAATATTCCAGTAGTTTCCTGCTCGCGATGAATTATCTTTATTGACATGGAAACAAAAAAGATACTTTTCAGCAACAGTCATTAGTTTATGCTTTTATCCTTTATCTTGAGCCTTTGACACACCACTGGCAATATTTTAGACATTTTACGCCATTTGATTAGATAGAATATCAGTTAAATGTGCACATTGATTTACGTATTATTTTTCTCTTATGAACCCTTGGTAAAGAATGTCAGAAATGTAAACGTTTTTTATTGAATATAATATTTCCTTTTCATAGATGTTTATCTATATAAGATAGTTTGAAGTTTATATGGTTTTCTTTTTTTCTTCAGTCTTTGTTGACATTAAATTAAGCCTTCTCTTTATCCGGTCGTACAATTTTGTCATTTCTGCATGACAGGGTATCGTCCATTGAGAATATTGCTTCCGGTGTAAGTGTAAGTTTGATAAAGCATTATGAAGAAGGTTATTATCCGAAACATTCAATGTTGGTATAAATACTTAATCGTGCATCGTCATTAATTTAACTTCAGAGGATTGTTTAGATATAATTAGCCGCAAAATGTTCATGTGAGTTATGTATATTAGTTATCATGACCATAGACAGTGTGGGGTGTGCCTGTATAATATGCTATACACAATACATTAGTCTATTTTCATCAAAGAAGACTCTAAGCACAATCAAGGGACGAATATCAGATGCCCTTGGAAAAGCCATTACTTTTAGAACTATGAAGAATGGGAATAGATCATTTGACAGCTCCTTGTATTATTTGTCTTGTTCACGTTTTTCCAATCACAACGGTAAAGTTTAATGGCGCCCACGTGCCTACTCGTTCCTTGCTGCTCTTGGATTTAATGACCCAGTCACAAGCTTTAGTATTTATCATTTTCTTTTAGACTTGCATTTATTGTTCTCGAAGGAATCGTGACATTAGAAACTTCGGAAAGAGGTATCTGCATTGCCATTTTTTTATTTCATGGAAACTAGCTCACGTACACTAGGCAGAATTACCCATGTTGTAACTTCATATAAAATAACGTACGGCTTCATCGAGTCAACCATTGTGTAACTAACGATATAGCATTGCATTGGTGAGGAAAGGTCAAGCTACTTCTCAATGAACTGTATGATCTTTGCTGATGCAAGTTTTCTAAATGTTTCATGTCGCCCAGATGCCTCCTTTTCTCAACTTTACATGACAACTTTAGTACTTGCTTTCTGTTTTGCATTAATTGCCTACATAGGAAATCTTTGATGACATCTCTTTACTTCGGGAAGAAGCAGTTTGATTTCTGTCCTTTCTAATACTCTCAAGAGGTATGATTTTCTCCCCTTCACTAAAACTTAACAGTACAATGCCAATTACAACTTACTGACTTACAAGTCAGGGCCTTATGAAAGTATAAAAAATTCACCAAAGAGATTGCCGATGGTGGTTCGGATATTATTAACGAAATAAAACTTTGACATTCTCTGCAGTTTCTCCCCAACATACGGACGATAGTTTTAGAACGCCAACACAACTTGAATTAGTTAAACCATATTTTGTAAATGTAAGATGTTCAGCAAGTTCCTTCAATAAATTCAATGTTCATATGCCATATGCTACTGGTTTGTGTTGTAGAAAATTCTTTTGGTAAAATAAATATTTTGCACTAAGATTAACAAGTATATGAACAATCATTCGAGTGCCACTAATGAAGCGGAACACAATTGATCTGAATTCTTACTTAATAACTAGACGAAATGCTGACTGAATATTCGATACTGAATTTCATTAATTATGATAAATATAGATAGTCATATTGGCTTAAATCAATTACCAACAGAAAATAGTCTAAGCTTTTATGGATAATATTAATCCTTGCAAACAAGCAATCATTCATGGGATAACAATTTCAATCAAACGACTCTTTTCAAATTCAAATATGAAAATAAATTGCACAATATAAAGCAATAAATTTATACTTCTTTATTTTATTCTCGACGTTCTTCAAATAATTTCTTTTCCATTACATTCAATTTCAGATTTAGTTCCTGTAAACCCTAGGCTTAAAATGATTAAAGCTTTCTTTTTTTGCCAGTTTCTTTGACGAGAAAAATTTCGTCAGACCAAGGCACCAATCGCAGTAGGAATATGTGAAATATCAATTTGATAAGAATTGTTCGGGAGTCATTCAGTCTGAGAAACGACTTTTTCGATTTGGTGTTGAAAATTGTGATTACTACATAAAAGAAACCCAAACATTTGACTTCAATACTGAATTTCCTTCACCCTTAGAGCGGACGAATACTGATGAGACTTATTTGACCCTCAAAACTTAGTTTGGTTAAAAGAATTGAAATACTTAGTTTAACCCGATTCGGACAACCAGGTCTAAATGTTGTCTGCATGCATATTGTGATTCTTCTTCAACTACACTTCATTCTGTTGTGTAGACATCTTTACTTCATATTCACTTTAGTCACAAAACTATATTGTTTAGATTTCAATGTGGATTTTTTTAGTTTAAACAGTCTAGACAAAACATGAATAATGCTTTATGTATTAAAACTTCATTATGATAATGATATTACATTGTGAGAGAGATATATCTCTGGCACCGGAAATGTCAAGATAGCAAACACTTTTATCTTGATTCGTTACCAACATGGCAAATAAGATCCTCATTTTCGCACCCAATTTTGTTATCAAAACCAACATTCTAAATATTTGAAACTTTCAGATGTGATAAGCGATTTTTTCCCTCAATGTAAATTAAATGCATTCAAAAAAGAGATCGCGGTAGAAAATTATAAAAACAGATTTTGAAAGAGCAGCATAATATAAATGTTAATGTAAAATTCCATAGTTTGAGGTAAAATGAAATATTTCAATAATTTCATCAATCGTTCATTTCTTGTTAGATATTTTCCTTAAAGCCTTTAATATCGTCACCCTTTCATCTATACGCTCATCTCAACATCAGATACACGATCAAATAATTTTAGGAATTCTGAAAAAAGTTGGATCTTAGGAAAACATCGAGATACCTTTTTGCAAAATTGGCAACCATGGATTAAAGAGATTTCTCTCTCTTTCTCTCGAATCCCTTATCATTTATTTGATCTGGGTCTCTGCCACACACAAAATATCTTAATATTTTCTTCAATGGAAATGTCTGATGTTTATGCTCGTTTTCAAATTCGCATTTCAGATTTTCTTTTCTAGTTAAAATAAGTCATTTTTAAACAATTAAAGACTGAACCAAAAATCAAAGTTGCAAATACAGCTTGCTAAAGTAAAGTATCTTAGCAATACAATCTTTTTAAAAATGTTTTACTTTATATTCATTAGAGTCGACTCAATATCTTTAGTATGTGTTTCACTGAGTCTATTTGCTTTTTTCCCAACCGTATATATATGTTCATTCTCGCTCACATAGCTGAATGTTCTGATGTTCTACACTTTATTCTCACACAAATTACAAGCTACGAGTTGCCCCTGCTACGAAACAATCGGGGTACATAGAGTGCGTCTGTCTGTATGTTCGTCACACATTTTGTTCCCTCCATAACGCACTTTAATCCCTAAGATGTGTGAATGAGCCTGTCGTGTTTCAGTGCCCATGTTCTTGGTATAATTAGAAAAATTGTGTTCCGCTCATATGTCTGTAACTCAGTTAAGCCAATGAACTTGACACATGTAAGCACTATGATGTATAGATATGTCTATCCTTTGTTTCAGTGGTTGGTTTATGCAGATAATGATATGTGTCTGTCACACATTTGTGTTGCCCACATTCTGTCGTAATTTAGAGAGAGCTGACACTGAGATGTTCCTTGTTCTTTTCGTATAAGTCCCTCAAATGAATATCTGTAAATTATCTAATTGTTTATAATACGACTGTCCCTGAATTGCATTATTTAGGCGCATTTTCAGGTTATATAAGATATACCTACTATTTCTATTAGCCGAGTTATAAATCCGATAGCATACATACTTGTTAACTTCCCTTTGATTCACACACGTCAAACATAATCCCTTGATATGTTTGTACTGAGTTAGACGTCTTGGTTTCCTTGGTAACATATAAAGTATTATTTCTGTCTTCACTAAAGTCAGAAACACATTAACACGTTCCTGGAACAAATTCAGACTTGCAACCATTATCAGGATTTGGATGAAAAGGGTCACTTAAAAACTAATTGTATTTGGTGTAGGTTTCATTTTTCACAAAAGGAAAGGTTCCATGTATCTCTTGTGCCTACTTTCTCCCTCTCTTTTCAACTTTATAACCAAATCAACAAGTTCAGCAGTTATCACTTTCTTTCCTGGACATTTATAGCTCACAAAGGAACGCGTTGATGTGTTTCTGAACTCTGTGAAGAAGTTACTTATCTATGAGTCTTTAAACTTTATTTCTGGGAAAAAGTTCTAGTATTGATTCCTGTTTAACAATATGAAAAATGTGGTGGGATTGGGAATAATACGGTTGAATGTGGTGGGATGTGAAAGAAGACAGTTGAACGTGGTGGGATGTGGAAGAATACGGTTGAATGTGGTGGAATGCGGAATAATACGGTTGAATGTGGTGGGATGTTGAATAATACGGTAGAATGTGGTGGGATGTGGAAGAAGACAGTTGAATGTGATGGGGTGTGGACAAATACGGTTGAACGTGATGGAAGTGTGGAGGATTATGGTGGAATGTAGAGGAAGTGTGGAGGATTATGGTGGAGTGTGGTCGGATGTAGAGGAATATACTGGAATGTTATTAAAATGTGAAGGAAATGCGGAGGCGTGTGGTGGAAAATGTAGTGGAATGTCGTTGAAATAACATAATACTCACTTACTAAACAGGAATAAGTGTTACATTACTGTAACCGGGTTCTTGTCGAGACAAGATGAAAACCCAACAAGAGGTCACGGGGTGCAAGGATTTATTCACTCATGCATTAAATGCATTATATGGATAACGACACCCTGCAAAACACAATTGCATACAATATAAAATCCATCACAACATTATATAAACATTCATAAAAGATATAATTTCCTCATAAATACATCATTACACAATATATCATATTATGTAATATAACATCACATAGATAGATTATAAGTAATGAAGTCATACATTATCAATTAAGCTATGACATACATAATGAATTACCATTATGAATAAGTGCTTGATAACACACGTACCAAATAAGGGAGATAACACATAGTTCACTCCACTTCTCTTAGACAATAATTGTTAATACTATGAAAGAGGTACATAATATTCACACAAACTAATTATCACATCATGATAATTATTATTGAGAACATGATCATAACATTCTGCAAAGGATTGCACAATGGTGGAAAGAAGAATATATAAGTAAAATATGCATATGCAAATAGCATACCCTGAATGTGGTTCCGGGGTGCTCAATCCAAAACCACGTGTCGACCCACAGTCATCATGATGTCCTAAACGTAATATCAGTACATTATTCAATATTCCTAATAACACTCAAATATGGCAAGTCTATAGGACATACACTGAAAAACCATGCTAATCACCATAAATGAATTATTCACAAATGTAAGATATTTAAGCTACTCTTTCACTCATCTCATCTCACATTTACTCAGAATACATTCATACAAAGAGAAGAAAGAAATAAAAGATTGCTTTAGGATAAAACACTATAAATGAAATGGATAAGTTACCTGAGAAAGTTATTCAAAATAGCGACATGCACCATTACAATTACAGCTGCAAAGTTTACTCCTACAAAGTTAATTAAATATATGATTTATTGTTATTTGATATTAATACTTTACACAATCCTATACACTACATTAATATTATTAACTTTATTGATTACTAACCTTAGTTTATAATTCTTGAAATCGTCTGTCAGTGCTAGTTGCTGTGCTGTGCAAAGACCATGGAAGAAGTGCAATATGGCAGAACATTGACTGATTCAAATCAGCCAATGAGAGGACAGATTGGGTTAATTGACAGATATAGATTACATTGAAATGACCTAACCCAACCTCCCTTCTATATATAGATAGACTCAACCATGTGCTAGCAAACACTTAACCTATAGATAGTACTTTCAGAACAACTGGAAACTAATAATCTACAACTAAAACATGAATTAAAACAGAAAGACTTGACATGAATAACAACTTTATTACAAATCATAATTATACATATATACAACTGCCTGCCACATTACTAGTAATACTAATAATAGAAAAAGTCTTTAAAAGAGTCTTTGCAGTTTTATGAAATTTTACTTCACAATAGCAATGTAATTATGTTAATGATCAAGGAGAGGTGTACAGATTATGTGAGGAATAATATAATGTGGTACATTAAATGGCCGAAATAAACTCGAATGAGTTATGGAAGGGCATCTCGAAGTGGCAAACATAATCCCTTTTTTCTCGCTCGTTATCTGTAAGAGCAGGTCTACAACTGTAACGACATCAAATTTCCGTTCGCGAAATTGAATCTGAATAAACATAAGAATCAATTTCCGTTTCAGGAATAGAGGAAACTCAACGATGTGAATTATCAAAACAATATTCAAAGTATGATGAGATGTTGATTCATTTCCTGAAATGTTTTATATACGAACATTTCAGTGAGAAAATCTTATTTGCTCTTTTGATGTTCAAGTATTTTCGTCTATCTATTTCGGCAAATTACACATTCCTAGATCCTAGTTCCTAAATGCATGATATTTTGTAATTTTTATGAGGAATCTAAATAGGGCTCTGAAGATCCAAATATCTAACTTAATGGATATTACTAATCCCTAAATAAACCATAAAAGCTGAGAAACGTAGAAATATGTATTAACGAGTGGGAACGATGTACCACTAACGTAAGGGTTCACAATATAGATTAGTTTAATATTTCTTCAGATGAAGAATTGTTTTCCATATGTTATCACCGGTATCAATGGCGCCGATAAACATACAATTGGCTGGGGAAAAAAGAACTTTAAAACAGATAGAAGGGCAACTGCCATACACCTACCTCCTTAATGAGCTAAAAAGTAAAATGTTGATGAATATAATTAAGTGAAAATGTGAACTACATAACTATTATAACTAATCTTTGGTTAAACTAATATGTTTACATCATTGAATTTTGACCTTTTTTTATCTTTAATATTCTTGTTCTCTGCCTTTAGTTCCGGGCAATCCAGTATGTCTTTGATGATGAAGTTTACTGTTCACAATCCTAGATCTCTAGCGTTTAACTTCCTGTGAATCTTTTGATCCATGATTAATGAAAGACTAACGTTGTCATATAACTATATTCGACCTTTAAATGAGTGTAAGTGGTAACTGTGTTTCTCTATACATACCATGAGGGGAATTGAGAATCCTATATCCCTGAATTGTTTATGGAAAATAATTATGAAAACATTGTTGAGCTGTCTACATAAGATTCTGATCCCTTTTCACCAGTCCAGTTGATTTAATGATTTTAAAGCTGAACGAAGACAACCTCAAGTTAAAGGATCAACATAATTTGTCATCTTCATAGGAACCACAATGGCATGTTTGATGAAAATATTTCAATAAATCTCACAGGAATATTAGTCCCATGACAGATATATGATAACAACTTGCTTTCAGTAAAAAACTAAAAACTAAACAATTCATTATATATAAGTGTGTGGGTGTGTGTGTATATATATGATTTTTTCTGGATGACAATTTCTATATTGTAAAATTCACAACATGATTTCAGTTAAATGTACAATGCAGTTAAATTGCAATACACAAAGCAATTGATAATACCACAAATTCATTCAAAATGTGAAAAGCTACGAGTACGTAAATCCTTGTGACAATCTGACAAGCCATTGCCCCTTAGACTTATAATAAATCATTTGTTAATTTGTACAAATGCTATCTATACATATCACTCACTCTTATAGTATAAAATAAGCTGAAATATAAAATCAAGGGATTTGTTTTCGTGTAATATCAAAAGCATCGTCTGGTAGAGTCGGAAGCAGGAACAATTGCCATACGAATAGCAAAATGTTAATCAGCAGGGTTAGACTCCACAGTTAGGAATCCCTTGAAGGTTTCATAATGACTTAAGTTGGCGAGCTTAGTATGAAGATCTAATTCCTAGAAGGCAACTTGTTTCGAGTGAATTGCAAATCCTCCGATAAGGCATAACTTGTACCGGGCCCAGTGACCAGGCTAATTCAAGTCTTGCAGCATTTTCTCATTGCTCTCCGCGCTATTGTGACGAAGCTCTGTAATTCAATTAAGAATTCGCCGAGTTCGCACATCGGTTTTTAAGTTTATACCTCCATGAACTTAATAAATGTTGAAGTCAATTCTTATAAATAAATATACTAGTTGTTTTTAAAACATTGTATTGCTCTAAATATACATATATGCACCAAATAGAGCTGCACTATATACGCGAATGAATTCAACGCTCAACAGCATGAAAGAGATAAAATGTCAATCAAAACGTCATCGGATCCCTAGCCCCGCCTACAAAACGTTCATCAGCCAATAAAAATCTACAACGCACGTGGCCATGAACTTATCGGACGTCCGTCACACGTGGCCTTGACATTGCTAGTTCTCACAGTTGTAAACACAAATCGCGAACGTAGAACTCGGAGAGGAAACCAGCCGAATTTACCCTCGTAGATGCCATATACTGGTGGTGTTATTATCTCGATATAACGGAATCACACAGTTCTTAAACTTGTTGAGGAGCCAAGCTTAACTCTGTTCATGAACTTAACGACATTACTTTGCCAATCTCCCTGCAACGGCCGCGAGAGCATTGAACAATGACATTTGCCTTCTGTGGGGTAGAACACGATCGGTTGTAATTTCTGATAGAGCTCTCTTGTTTATTATGAAAAGGACTACCTTTTGAACCTTTGACAACAATAATTATTTCATACTGAATTATGTTATGTGAGTGTGTTGATGAAGAAAAGAAATAACTAGAAGATTATCTTTTCTATTTTCAGTACCTTCGAATATTTTGTTTCATCTATCGTCGCTCATTTACGACCGCTTCAGTTCTGTCTTACTCGTACTTGAAAGCGAAGACGTGTTTGATCAACGAAGTGTTAACTGTAGGTGGAATATAGGGCTGGGGTTTGGAGCACCTATCACGTGAATTAATACCCAAAATTTAAAAGGAGTACCCCCACCCCCTGATATTTTGTTTCATTTCAATTTCATACAAGAAACCATATATTTACAGCCTGAGAGTCAACTTTCTTTGTAATTGCCATTATTGCTGAAACATAGTTTTCCATAACTATTTTACCGGAAAACTAAAAACCTATAAAAGTTATGAGTCATTATTTTTAAACCTCAGAACAATTCTTATTGAACGAATTAAAGTAAAATCAACAGAAGACAGACAGTTATTGTTTTGTAAAAGAGTTATGACTTGACTCATTCACACGGACCCGCCATTGCTTCAGCGTATCCACACCTATCACTTTCTCCATGCGTGCTTCATATAAACATTTCATTGCCTTTGAACAATTCGGTTATGAATCCGTCTCAGGACTGTATTACAGCATTGAAAATGTCTCATATGCAGAGAAAACATTAAGGCATTAATCTGTTGATATATAATTCTTTATATAAGACATAGTGGCGAATACAGAGAGGCTATACATTCCTTGAGCCGCTTCTGTCAGGCCTTTCAAAGTGGATTTTCAAAAGTACTTGTTGTGTAATCGATGGCTGTGAGCAAATGTTCCAATATGTTGCTTTTATTATCTATTTAGACTCATTTAATGTCATCGAAATGTTTGCGAATACTTTTTATTATCTTCCACGTTTACTACCGTTGCCATATTTTTAATCGCACTAAAGAATATATTAAGAAGTATTGAAACCCCCATGGATGATTTTAATGCCGTTTTGATTCCTTTTCATAAACTTATAAATGATATAGCAATTGGTATACATTTTGTAACGGAAAAAGCTCATTATCATAATTCATTATCATCATGGCATTCTCTGTAGTCAATATTCATTATATGTTTGAATAAACAAACTCTTATTTATTACGGCGCGCCTAGTTGCACCACTATCTATAGAAAATATTTGTATTCATGACACTGCGTCAAGTACAGATTTTTCATTGTGTGGTTAATAGTAATGGAAGTCACAGCTTTTAATATCGGTATTGTAGGCGAACCTTGACAACGATCTGCGAGATTATCCGAAATTTGTTTACACTTGATATTCCGAAAGAGTGCTGCATGCAAATTTCCCCAATGTAATCGTGTATTAACATGACAGGGCATTCTTTTCGTGGGAAGACCGTTTTTCATCTATTAAAGATTACTATTTTGCCTTATTTTATGTCTGTATAGTGGTTAGAATGCTTGCCTCTCACGCCAGAGACCCGGGTTCGAATCCCGGTGGAGACACCAAAGATTTGTGACTTGGGTCTCATCCTCTGTTGTGTCCCTGGGCAAGACACTTCATCCACTTTGCACTCAGCTGTACATAAGGGTACCTGATCAAGGGGGAGATACGGACCTATAAGGTCGCGCGGAGCGCTTGTTAATCGGCGGCACCGAACATACCATCCCTCCAGGGTAATAATACTCATGGCGCTTTGAGCATGCTTTGTCATGGATATATGCGCGGTATAGGAATGATATTTGTATCATTATTATTTAACAAGTTAGGAATGACAAATATATTGAATATCCAAAATTGTACTTAATATAAATCACTTGGATAATAGACAGTTATTGTGAGGTTGTTGCAGGCTTTTTCACAATCGTAGCACAGATGAATAGCTTCAATTGTTTGTTTCTCTTGAATATGCGCTATGTGTTGTCATATATGTATAAACATAAAGGTTCCCCACAAAATATTTACCTAAGAACTGTTCCTTTAAACACATGGCGTCTATTGATTGAATGATTCTTGCATATTATCGCACTCAAGTATTATTGATCTGATACTGGTCTTAACTACTTCATTAAACCTTCATTTGCAAACAAGCCCTTACGATATTTAGTGATCAAATTCACGTATAAACAGGCAGATATACTATGAAACAAGAAATATTTCAAAACCGAAAACTATCGTACGTTTTGCAAATATTTTCATTAGAAATTAATGGGATGATAATTTAATTTTGACATTTTATCATTCATTACATTCTGTACACTTACGGCATTCTGTTGGTGATCTTCATATCTATGAAATACAGTCAGACCCCGATAATCCGGCCACCGATAATCCGAATATCGCAGTATCCGAACGGTAGCAAGCTGTAACCAAACTATTCTCTATATAAACTCATTAAATGTTGATTCATTAATCCGTTGATTCAGTCTCCGTATCCGAACGCTAATTAGCTGTAACGGATTAGTTAATTACAGCTATTTCTGCTTCATTAATCCGACTGTTCATCAAAGCGATCGGTAATCAACATCAATGACAGTGGATTGACCTGTAATCGGCAAATTCTTCAAACCTGAGTGAGTGTCCAGATTGCTTTTGTGCAATGATTGTTTATTAATATATGTATCCCTGTTGTTATGTGTATATGAAATAAAACTCATTAGATATTCGTAATATTCGTCTGTCTGTAGATTTTGTTCGTTTCAGTAGTCCGAACGTTTCACTATCCGAACGTTTTTGATGAAAAACGGAAGTGTTCGGATTATCGAGGTCTGACTGTATATCATTAGGACATATTGTTTGTGATCTTCATATCTATGTATTATAGATCATTAGGACATATTGAATATTATCTCCATACCTATGAAATATAGACCATTGTTTGTAATCTCCATATCTATGTATATATATCCCCCAAATCGGTGATATATGTATTATGTGTCCGTTAAAAGGGTGAACCGCTCTTTTAAAATCCCGGAACCGTCATTAAAGCCGATAATGATGCATGTACATGCGATACCCTCATTGACTCGCGAGTATGATTATTTAGGCACGACATATTGATCTTAAATCATACAGAGTATATTTCATTATTGTTGTAAATGGTTTTAATGAGAGTCAAATTACTATATGTCCACGGTAGAGTTCAAATCGCCTTTCTGAAACCTTTATCTTTGAAATGCAAAAATCATTATATTATCTTGTTTAATTTGAAATAATAAACTGCCTGTGTACCATTTAATATTTATTAGTTAAATGACCTACTTAGCACCACCAACCTTACTTTGTTTGTGAAAGAAAAAAGTATATTCACAAATATTTTTATATCAGACCAAATATGCACAAAATGAAAACTCTGTTTAATACCAAAAAGCTAGGAACTCTAAGAAGATTTCATTTTTTTGTAAAATCATCATGTCGCATTTTAAGAGATGACATACTTAACCTTAGAATGGCATGTCAGCCTTTATTGTATTGTAATGTGTCATGTATCATTGTATATATATCCATGTACCTCTTATGCTGCAGTTTGCAGTCTGAGTGTAATAAAGTTCAGTTCAGTTCAGTAATTAAATCCTACAAATAACGTTCACGTCAATGGCGCGCCATTGTGCGGTTTTCGATCAAAATTCTGACTGTGACCTGTTTATTGTTACCATATCCCATCCTTATAAGTATTAAGATGCTAATTGTCTGACACTACTTCTCGATCAAGTAACACCATTTATGACGTGTGACATATTTGACCCAAAACAAAAAACTCTGTGCCCCTTTAATGCATGGTTAGTTTTCGAGGTTTATATATACGCCAGTAGGACTTTCAAATATCTTTCTATATTTTCCATATCAATACATAAGGAAATCGAATTTCTGCAGTTGAGATTTTAAAATTTCACACTAATTCTATCTTATTTGTTAATCTCCAAAAATTGGACCTGCCGTCGTAACTACTCAAATTATTTAATGACTTTAATTAGTAGATTCAATTCACAAATTAATACATTGCAATGGTCGCTTACTTCAATGTTTTGGCGTTTGTTTTTTTTTTGCTTGGCGTTAGGTATATCAATAACATCTTGAATAAATGTTGGATTAATATTGAAAATGATTGAGTAAGAAATGTATTATGTGTGTGTCAAATCCCTCCCTCATAATAATTTCACTACACGAGTAACGGCAGTCATTCCTAATTTATAATACCGTTCATTTCATACTTAACCTGTTTTCCTATTTGTTTTAGATTTTCCAACTATTTAGTTTGTCTTCTAATCATGTCTCTGGTTATTTTCATTGACATCTTAAACATTAGATATAACCAAGTGTTTGAGACAAAGCGGTACGTATTTTGTTATTTTTTCGTGAACGGTGTAGCTTTGAATAAACACTCAACTCCAAATTCTATTATCATGAATGAAACAGAGCACGTGATTATACATTAACTCAATCCCTCAATCGCAGTTAACACGAAGTGACAACATAATAGCAACCACTATAACATGGTAAGTCACGTTTGACGAGCACATCCCTGCAAGTTTGAATCGTGCAACCAACTAAAGCTTAGAAACTACCTGAAAGAACCGCTTTGTAAGGCTCTGAATGCCGACTCTGTCAGACACTACACGGTAGGAAGGGTGTGTGTCGGAGGAATGCATACACAGACCGCTTAGCGGTCCTCGTTACATTGTGAGGCTCCGTATGACAAGAAATGATCCGTCTTTATAATTTGACAGGCACTTGCAATGGGACAACTTTCATCGATGATTTTATAGGAAAAAACGCTATTTGCATTTATCAAACTTTTTACACTTAAAGGCATTATCTATATGCTCAATATGCACTTATGATAAAATGTGATGCTTGTTTTTGGATGGACAAGGCATGGCTCACAGATTTGAAAAGCATGAATGAATTATTTTTTTCCAAATCTTCATTATGTTGTTGCCGGTTGCCAACAACACAGATAGAAGTAAATAGCTAGTCACGATACCTTGTGCGACAGTCCGGTAATTTTATAGCTGAAGTACAGACGTGTTACAGAGATCTAGCAACTATGAGGGAAATTGTTCACCTACAAGCAGGCCAGTGTGGAAACCAGATCGGTGCCAAGGTGATATCATTTGTCCTGTTTTATCTATATATCTAACCTAGCCAGGGTAGATTTTATGATCGGTTCTTCTTTGTGTATTTTTACTGAGGTGATATTAATAATTCTATTTGTTTTATCCATTTCACCTATGTTGGCTATATTGTTTTTATTATCTGATTAAGGTATATTTGCTGAGGTGAGAAGAATCTATTTGAATTATATATACATATAAATATACCCCCGCGCTTTGCTTGCTCTTATGTCCTGATTAGAACAGGTTATAGTTGTCAGCATCATGATCGTCTTTTTATGCAGATTTACGGTAAAGCGATGGCAATGTTAAGGTTAAGTGAACGGATATGATATGTGCAGGCAATGAAAAATTATCCTCATTGAAATCATGGTATTATATTCGATCTTATTGAACTCTAGGGTATGCTGTTATTATCGTGTATTTCACAGCAGTCTTTGGTAAACGAGTGATAGAAAGAACTAAATAAAAACTTGTAGAATGCCACTCAAACAGTGAATTCGTTTATATTCACATTTCGTAACTTCTGCTTAGTTCATAAGTATAATTCTTAAAAATATAATTTTCAAACTTTAATTATAGTTTTCCTCCTACAGTTCTGGGAGGTGATCTCGGACGAGCACGGCATCGACCCCACCGGCACGTATCACGGGGACTCCGACCTGCAGCTGGAGAGAATCAACGTCTACTACAACGAGGCTACAGGTAAGTTGATGAGAATACTAATCTAAAACCCTCATAATTACATTATCCAATGATATCAACATTTTACCTTCAAATCACAACCTTTGAATTCGTCTTCATTGTCAACTATCAACAATCTAAATGAAATACACATATTAGTTTTAGATTATAGCGCTATCTAAAAGTAAAATCTATACTCGTTTAGATGACAATTTTTAGTCAGGCCTTTTTTATTGAATGAAAACTCTTTGAAACCATGTACTAGAATGTAGGCAAAGGTTTGTTATTCTGCTTTTATATCCCTGCTTTTTTAAACGAAACATAAACTTTAAAGTAATTGATTCTCAATAAATAATTCCTTTTAGATGTAATATTTATAATTGGATATGATTTGATATGTCATGAAAACAGTGAATAATCCCTTACTAATAATCGATATTTATATTATCCTAATAATAGTACTTATCATGAATTAGTTAACATTTGCAACATCTTCAATTTTGCATCCTTTCAAAGGACTAACATACGCGTGGAAAGACTCTTCTGCTTCCCAGCACAAACATGATGAAGTTTCTTGTCAACTTTTACTTAAATCAAATCTTTTACAATATATTTTACTTATTCTAGGTGGCAAATATGTCCCCAGAGCTATCCTGGTCGACCTTGAGCCCGGAACCATGGACTCTGTCCGCTCCGGACCGTTCGGTCAGATCTTCCGTCCAGACAACTTCACGTTTGGCCAGAGTGGAGCCGGCAACAACTGGGCCAAGGGTCACTACACTGAGGGGGCCGAGCTGGTGGACTCTGTCTTGGACGTTGTCCGCAAGGAAGCCGAGAGCTGTGACTGTCTTCAGGGCTTCCAGCTGACTCACTCTCTGGGTGGTGGCACCGGCTCTGGTATGGGAACTCTGATCATCAGCAAGATCAGGGAGGAGTACCCCGACAGAATCATGAACACCTTCTCTGTCGTTCCTTCCCCCAAGGTTAGTTGAAATCGATCGATTATGTTTACAGTTCAAACATCAAATCATTTGAATTTCCGATAAAGCATTTTTAACATCCATTTAGATTGAACGTCTTGGCACGTGGTCTTCAGTAGTGCTAATTTGACTGCTGACTTGTCTACTGAATGGTAATCCGAACATTCGAAGGGTGGAGTCAAATAATTGAAATTAATTTGAAAAGGACTAATTTTTAAATTATCGCTTACCTACCTCTTATTCCAGGTATCCGACACCGTTGTGGAGCCGTACAACTGTACATTGTCCGTCCACCAGCTTGTTGAGAACACAGATGAGACCTACTGTATCGACAACGAGGCGCTCTACGACATCTGCTTTAGGACCCTGAAGCTGACCACACCCACATACGGTGACCTCAACCATCTGGTGTCCGCTACCATGTCTGGAGTGACCACCTGTCTGAGGTTCCCTGGTCAGCTGAACGCTGATCTGCGTAAACTGGCCGTCAACATGGTGCCCTTCCCCCGTCTGCACTTCTTCATCCCCGGCTTTGCCCCCCTCACCTCCAGAGGAAGCCAGCAGTACCGTGCCCTCACCGTGCCAGAACTCACCCAGCAGATGTTCGATGCCAAGAACATGATGGCTGCCTGTGATCCCCGTCACGGTCGCTACCTGACCGTTGCCTGCATGTTCCGTGGACGTATGTCCATGAAGGAGGTTGATGAGCAGATGCTGAATGTCCAGAACAAGAACAGCAGCTACTTCGTGGAATGGATCCCCAACAACGTCAAGACCGCCGTCTGTGACATCCCACCACGTGGTCTCAAGATGTCCGCCACCTTCATCGGCAACAGCACATCCATCCAGGAGCTGTTCAAGCGAGTCTCTGAGCAGTTCACAGCTATGTTCAGACGCAAGGCTTTCCTCCACTGGTACACTGGCGAGGGTATGGACGAGATGGAGTTCACTGAGGCTGAGTCCAACATGAACGACTTGGTGTCTGAGTACCAGCAGTACCAGGACGCTACGGCCGAGGAGGAGGGAGAGTTTGACGAGGAGGAGGAGGAACAGGAGCAAGCCTAAACATCTCCGTCCAAACTGGGATCTCAACTGACTTTCCACTTTTTATTCATTCCTTTTTAGCCTATATAAATTTAGGGTGTTTTCTAAGTTTTATGTATATTGTAATCAAAGTTTCAAATTAAGTTAAAATTTCTATGGAAAAAAACGTAATTGACATTTCGCTTAAAGATTAATTTTCAAAACTCCCATCAATTTTTTTTTCGTGAACACTTGTTTAATTTATAAATTTGTGCGTACTTTTTACCAGAAGCATGAGAAATTAGATATAAAATAATGTTATGGGCAGAACCGTTCATTTGATAAAATTGAATGATAAGAAAATAGTTTATGGTTTTCAACATTGATGTTAAGATTGATAGAAAAAGTATGTCAATAAACAATTTGACTGACGTCTTTATGTTGTTATAAATATACATTTAATTTATTTTCAAAGATGGTTTTGTAGAAACAGTAGATCTTTTGCAGAGTAGTTATTCAGAATGATATACTTAAACTGTAATTACAGTTTAAACCTGATCTATAATTGTTAAAAGACATAAGCGGTTTGACGTTATAAAATTCTGCAAAATATCCTTCTACGGATGAATATGTTGATAAGCCGTTTGATAGAGACATTATGAATTTTATCATGATGATAAAGAGACAAAATTTCAAACAATGCCATCTACGACGAAGGATAAAGTACCATATCCGAAGGATAAAGTACCATATCGCAATATATATCTGCTTTAATATATGCATTATGTTGCACAAAATGTTTATGTATAAGTGGTATTCCTTCCTTGAGTAACCACTAACAAATAACTAATTGCTACTCGGAGTATAAACAAACTTTACATAGTTACTTACCAAACAAACATTTAACTTATGAAGAAAATTTAAGAAACACGAAATTTAGAAATCGATTCATGTTCGACATTACTTGCTATCTATCATTAATTTCTTTGTGACAAAATCAATGATGTACACAAGTTCGATATAGATTGGTGGGGGGTTTTAAAAGAAAGACTCTATAAAGTGAATTTTGGAACTGGTTTCGAGACATCTAAGTAGAATTATGAGACCAATATTATGGATAGATAACGTTTCATTGTGTACAAGCGACAGTTCTACAATAATTCTATAAATAAAATGATGACATCAATGAGTTTTTTATATTTGATATTATGTTTTGCTGAATTTCGAAGATACACATAAGTATATAAAACATTACTTCATTCCCACATATGAAAATTGTCATTTTTTATATCAAAGAATCAGAAAAGGAAGGATAAAGGTAACGTCTTAATTTGTTATATTATATAAATAACAACTTTGCATTGCTAGACATGTACACTCTCAGTGAATGATTAATACGTCTTATTCTACAACCTACAGAAAACAAGAATACTTTTAGTCTGGCATTATACAAGACGAGGTTTACCGTAACCATTTCTAAAGGCTACTATCAATAACGACACACCCCCATGTGGTCTCAGCTAAGAGAAATATGTTTGATTTTGGGTAGCATTGATGTGTACAGGACAGAATAATAAAAGAATAAAGATCGTTAGTAAGCTGCCGCCCGGTGTGGGCTTGTTGTGTCTGGGCCTTAGCTGTAAAGAAGAAACACTATACAGAGCCAAGAACACTTTCTTGCGAGAAATTTTAACCGTGTTTAAGAAGGGCTGTGATGGATGTTTGTAGTAATTGAAACTACGTTTTTTGGGAGTTTTACACGGTAGGAGGGGTAAGGGGCAAAAAAGTTCACTGAAATGTCTATGTTTTGTATCATTTTAGAAATCATATATTCAAGGAGACATTGACTATTAATTTACATACGGACTCTCTTGGTGTTTAGTACGGATATCATATATATCAACACGAGTTGATAAAAGTTTATAAACGAGTGTTGATATATTTGATATCAGAAGACACGAGGGTGATATTCTATTTATCATCCAAAATCATTTTTCAACCTATTCCGTGAAAAATGTATAATTTTGAACACTGCACTCATAATGTTTATGACGTCATAGCATTAAGATGTCATTACTTGATGATGTACAACAATTGTGATGTCATGAACTTGACTGTAACAGGGCATTGTTAAAACTCTACTGTCAAAATAATATGTCCTAGGAGATATCGCTTGATCTTCCACAAGCGATATCTCCTGTCGAACACAGTTTTGGATGATAAAGTATACTCTACAGAAAATAAGATGATTTTAAAATGTTTTTAATTTTTGTAACTTTCTGAATAGCATTTATAGGTATAAATTGAACAAGCGTTATATATTGAATTTTACTTACCTATATTTGATTGATAAAGTATTATTTTGAATGCACTGACTAATGCAGAGTAATCTCCTCTGCTTTTAATCTTACAATTACGTACGCTTCCCCGTCCGGTAACGACAAAATCGTGAGGACTTTATCTTAACTTAATCATGAAGAATACAAACTCATTTGGAACAGTTGTAATCTATCGAAACCGGAATAGTCTACATCTGTATGATCTACGACATTTATTGATTACATCTTTTAAAGTGGCAATCACTTATATAAGTCAGTGTGTGGATCATGTAGAAGCATTGTGACTAGCAACTTCAGATATGAAATATAGATGGGCCTCTCATCTGGAGAATTAACACTGCCATCTGGTATGATAATGATAATGTGCTCATTAAAAGAGTTGTGCACCAATAGGAACAACAAATGAAAAAATGTTATTAAAGCTGAATATTTATTCTTTGAGATAGAATGATATAACAATTCATGTCACCTACCTACTTTTTCAGCTAAATGATTATCTAAATAACTCGGTTTTAAAATATTGGAAAAGTAAATTTTTTCCGATTTCACTTTAAAAGCAATGAATAAAAACAATCAGAGCTCAATGTTTTTCCTTCCAATAAATGTAATGACATTGTAACATTTATTTTTATGTTGTATTGTTTTGGTCGTCTTTTGTAACTTATCCTCAGTATTAAAGATATCGTTTCAATCATTATCCAAAAGCTTCAACTATGCCATATTGCTGAGGAATAACCTGCAAAAAAAAGACATTTCACCGACGTTTATCCGAATTTTTTTCTATAATGAAGTTCCATTACTTATAACAAATTATAAGGGGATGTAACTCTTCATTACTCTTGAAGGATAATTCAGAATTATGGTTTGAAACTACACTGTTTATTGCATATCAAAGCATTTCATAAAGATCTTAGGTTAGTGTTGCAATAGATATTGATGGCCTACATTTTGTGATATATGAATCATCTGGATATCATTTGCGATACATGAATCATCTTGACATCATTTGCGTTATATGAATCATCTGGTTATCATTTGCATTATATTAATCATCTGGATATCATTTGTGATATATGAATCATCTGGATATCATTTCCGATATATGAATCATCTGGCTATCATTTGCGATATTAATCATCTGGATATCATTTGTTATATATGAATCATCTCTGTATTTCAATAAGTATTACAATTACCGACGTATACACAGCCTTTCTCATTACAAGTCATAATTTCTGTAATGTTAATCAAATGGTTATTATTTAATCGAGAGAAGCAGGGAACAAGCACTCACGTTCCCTAGTTTTCTGCATTAGAACTCCAGGCAAAAACATTACTAACAGGTCATTTTCACTTGTTCTTCCAGTGATGTGAAGTTCGACTTCTTACTATATCACGCAAAAAAGATAATCTGTAATTTCTGTAATTCAAGAAAAAGTCAAACATCTTTATCCCTGGAGTACAAGTGATAGAACCTGGATCCCGCCATCTTCTCCTCATACACACGGTAGTAGTCCTCCAGCATCTCCTCTGTGAAGTAGTTCCTCCAGTCTCCAGAAGTACCTGTAAAGGTTTGAACAATAGACTCAAGCTTAGTTGTCTTTGAATAAAAAACTTCATATCATTAAGATTTTCTTTTACAATTTAATTGAAATGAGTAACATCCTTTCCCCTTTTCTGCTTAAGAACTCATTAAATGATTCTATTGAAAACTAAATGCACGTACATATGACACCAACATGCTTACCCTTCCTGAAAAGAACACTTCTGTCACCAATCTTAAAAGCAAAGTTGTCTTTGTCAGCTTTAAACCTCTTAAACTTGCATTTATCAACAATTTCTTGACAAAGCTGATTATTTCGTGGCAGATTGAGAAAGTCCGACAACTTCTGTATTTGATCCAGTGGATTCTGTGGGTAAAAAGGTCATTTTGTTTATAAAACAGGTATATTGTGATGTAAACCGATTGTTTTATAATTTTTGTATAAACAAGACACCCATGATGTTAAAAAAAAATAATAAAGGGGGCGGGATAGCGCAGTGTTTAGCGCGTTCGGCTTCGGATCAGAAGATCTGTGGTTCGAATCCCGCCAGGGGCTCGGCAACTTTGTCTGAAGTAGAGAACTGTTCTACACGCAGTTTGGTTTGGGTGCAATGCTACACTGAAATTAAGCGCAGGTTTCACCGCAATGCATAGCCACAGTGGTGTTGCGGGCTTTCTATCTGCAATAATACTAGCAGCCGCGATAAAAGTGAAATAATCTTGAAAGCGGCGTTAAACACACCTCACCTCACCTCTATCCTCATAAAAACCATAAGGTTACGCCTTTAATCCTTACAAAAGTTCTTAAAGTCATATCAGTTCGTGACTGAGATAGTTATCAAATAGGTATCAAATAACTTTCATATCTCTGTGCCATCCACTACAGAAATGACTTGCTTTTCATATAGTGTGTAAATTGGGTATTCCGTTTTTTTCATCTCACTGAAACTAAATGACCACTTATCCAGTTGGTTTTCATTTTAGATTCTCTGACGTATGAATTTACGTGCCAGGAAACTAAGGTGAAACTTACAGAATGTTTAACCAGTTGGTTTCCATTTTGGAATCTCTATGTACACCCTCAGCGTCTATTTGTTTCAGTGTCAATATCATTCTCTCTAAATAGAGGTATCTCAGCCATAAATTCCTATATAAACTCTGTCCAAATGCGAACGTTTCTCGGTCTAGAACATAGAAGCCTAATTATATGCAATCAAAGTTAAAGAAATAAAAAGTTATCATTCAAAACGCCTCAGGTATTTCCGTTTGGAAAGCTTAATCTTATCCGAATATGCACCTTGCATTTTGAGTCTTCTTTCCTGAACACTGTTGCCTTACTTAGCGACTGCACCATTGCATATTCCTGTGTGACAACAAATATGTTATCAATGCAAGCTGTGTTTTCATTGGCTGAGATATTGAAGGTAGTTTATGTTTTAATATTTTGCCGCCAGGGGAACCTACCGGCAGCCCGAGTAAAGGCCTTTTTAGAACTGAGGTTGTATAGGAATTATCGACGGATCTACCTCTGCGGGGAAGAAATGTGTCAGTACATATCAACGCGATTCTAATTTGCATATGTGCTTTTCATCATGTTATATATCTAAAGTGGCGTTTGGCAAGGTAAAGTTATTCTTATTTAAATAGCACATTGGCTTACGGTTTTGTAAGTGGCATGTATGACAGTCACTGTGTACCTAAAATTATTGTTTGTTGTTAATGTACATACAGCTGCATCCAAAGGGCTGGTTAAACCACGTGCAATGCAATGGTATGTTGGGTTGTTTTTTGTGGGTTTTTTTGTTTGGACGTCAATTGTATTACGTAAACTGCATTGTGTTAGCATCATGATTTTCTAATATACTAAATAAGCATTCTTTTATTCACAATGGAGAAAGCCCAGGTCACTGTGAACGTTTTCGAAAGTTCATGGAGGAATGGCAGTGGAGGTGACTGGTTCAATTGTCAAATTTCATCATTTATCATGCAAAATAATTGAGACAAATAAAGACAAAAAGGCATTAAGTTCATATAAAGGAACATGGGTTACCAATAGGAAATCATGTTGATTTCTAAGTTGGGGAAGGTAACATGTAAATGTGAACATGTAAAAATAAGAACTTAACAATTGAGGATTCGGCACGTTTATAACATACGAGGAATATACGGACGGGAAAGGCCTTCGAAGCCTCTACCTCACATAAAGTGATCAGAAGGACAGGCTGACAGCCTTCAACAACCTTGGAGGCTACCGCTATACTACTATAAATAACGAATATCAAGCCCTTGTAAGCAAGAAATCGACCCCTTCATACTGCTGAAAAAGCTAGAAATGTTATTCTACAGCATGAGCACTCCCAGAATGTTCAGGCATCGACATATTTAGATTATTTACAAATCATGAACATCTGCGAGTTACCTGTAACGCGTCCTCGTACACCTGTATATGGACAGGTACTTCTGGATGTTCATCAAACCACTTCTCAGCGTCCCTCACATGAGAAAGAATACCTGTTGAGTCGACTGCAATGGAATTAAATGCACTGGAGCAAAGAGTTTACATCTTCCAGTCAAGCCATGCTCGTTTTATTTGAATCAAAGACGTACATTAACGTGCTTGTATTTAAATACCACAATTTCATTGATTGTTTCGAAAGACAGACAGATAGGCTCATAGATATAGCGTCAAAAATCATAATGCCAATCCTACCTTTCCCATCTAAGTATAGATACAGAAAGTCCTCGAATTTCCCCTGATAATCAACGTAGGGCAGGTCCTGATACAAATGATACAACGATACTGCCACATCTTTAGGGTCTCTCAGTGTATAGATAACCTTGCACTTCTTCTCGGCTAGTTGTTCTGGTGCATCTGACAGACACATGTGAGAACAGATGATTCTTGGGGAGGGTTCCTTTTCATAGTCCTCAGACGTACGAACTTCAATATGGTCAGTGGTTTTACTTCTCCTGATTGTGTCAGCTTTGCCACGTAGAAGCATGCTCATCCTTTCGTATGTCCAGTTTGTACCTTGAGCGATGAAAACAGAAGACGGCTCCAGCATGTACTACATGAATTCATTTTTTTTAGCAAATCGGTTAATGCTTTGGAAAAAAGTATATTCAAATTTCAATGAATAAATCTTTCAAATATTTTCATTATTGTTTCTGATAAATGAAAGTTCATTTTTAAAGTTAACCATGTATTCTTTTCGATATTGCGGGGTTTCGTATTATATAAAGAAGAATGTCAAACTAGGATCTATCACTGAAGTAAAGACTATCAACTGTGACAATAACTTCACTGTGACTATTAATAGTATAACATATCGACACTGGCCTCTTGCGAAACAACTGTCCACTATGTAAATGCATGAGAGTTACATTGCTACTTTACAGTAATCATTATTATGTTATAGTTATTGAGCAAATAGAAGGTCTAAAACAATTTGTCATATATCAGGTCTTTTCATCTTAGAACATGGGTAAATCTGACATTTCACGGGTGGCAATTTTACACATTCCCGCGATGAAATAACAGTGGTGTTTCAAATATGAATTTATATCTCATGTCAACAAACGTCTTTCCATAATCTTATAACATAAAATCACAAGTCACCTGTTCTCAGGAATCCCGGAAAATATATATCGTTATGTCTCAGCTGGAACGACCTGATTGCATCCAGAGTGTCAGGGTTGTAGAACGCGTTGTAATATTTGTTGTTGAATTTCTGCATTCTGAGCTGCCTTCCTCCCTTGTCAGTAAAATAGACGATCTCCATTTTACTTTCATCTCTTGCATAGTCGTTACCCTCCAACTTAATTCAGAAATAAAGGTGCGGTTAGGTGATATTTCACTTTCACTAGAAATAAGGCGAATCCTACTAAACAAATTTTATTTGAGAATTAGAATCAATCCAAAAATGGAAGTTTGTTCATTGTTCATCTGAAAGTTTTATTTGGAGATGAATGTTTATAACCATAACATTTTTGTGTTTTTTATTCAAATATGTAAGTAAACAGCGATAAATAAGTTCATGTTAACAGTCCAGCCTGTTGAAAGTATTTACATTCTCTCACCTCTCCGAAAACAAATACGGAATCACCTGTAACTCAAGCATCATATCGTTAAATGAATGTGAATTCAAGAAGCTTATTCAATAATTTACTGTGTCCGTTTACACGATAAATCCGTCAGTAAGAATGATGTTCTGTCGCTACATACTAACCGTCAACGTTGAAGGGGTGGCCATATTCGCACACTGGACCAGTTTAGAACGCGGTCGCTGTGTTACTGGTCAAATATAGATTGAAGGAGACGTGGGGTGAGAGGCTAGACGGGCTATCAGCTGTGTTTGTACTGTGCTACTCTTATCGGTCAGGGTGGAGGTGAGGTATGTAACATCACTAAAGAGCTTCTCTCATATATTGTGTATATCTCACAACCTCTTACCTAGGCCAATAACATCTGCATCAAATGATACATACTCGTCTAAGAATCAATGCAGCGACTTAAATGCGCACAAGTATGAAAGATTCATATCACAATCACCCGTCTGTGCTTGTGGCCATCGTTATGAGGACTCAACTCACTTTTTCTTCATATGTCCTCTTTACAGCACTATAAGACACAACATGTTTTACTATCATAGAGGTTTTGATGTAAAATCAGTCTAAAATAAATTGTACCACTACTACGTACCATTTGTCGTATTTGTAATGAACTGTTTGTTTCTTTATACATATATCATATATTGTAAAATCACCATGACATGTATTATATTTGTATCTTGGGGCGGATGTCACATAAGCCTAAGTCTAAGCCTTTCAATAAATATGTTTAAACCATAACATCTGCATGTCATCACGAACAAAACGTAGTGTTTGATTTCTATGGTCTAATGAGGTGTTAACAAGCCAGTGAATTAACACATAACGAAATCAATGTCTTATAGATTCAAAATTTGATATTTAAGGGATTTTCTAATTCATCAATTTAATTAAAGATTGAATAGATTCAAAACAAAATTAGTTGGTTGAAACAATTTGCACTGTTACAGCCCCCTAGCTCCGCCTATTTAAATGCATCATGAAACCTCAAAAAAAGCTGTAGTTCCAAGGACGTATGAGATATTTTACAAATGAAGGGAGCATATTGCAACTTTTCAACGTCTGAATGAATAACATCTTGACTCTTTGACTGCACACAGTGACAAGGTATCGTCACTTTGGTTGTATTTATTCAGGGTTCAATATTGAAAGTAGCAGAAATGGAATCATGTGTTTGAAATAATCACGTAATCTTTGAATAAACTGATTGTAGCTAATTTTGACGGATGTTTAGATTCAGCGCACATAATAAAACATGATGCCCTGGATACCTCTTTTTTTATTTTGAATATTCATTAAGTAAGAAATTTATCAAATGTTGGTAGTTGACAACATAACATTGTTATTTATGGAATCATAACTATCTTCTATAACACAATTCCTTGCATATTTGTGGCCAAATCACATGCATCCGAGCAGACACCCTCAGGGTCAGAGAAATATGTCTATCCATTATAGTGCCAATAACTTCCGTGCACGGCCACCGGGCATTTTACAAAGACAAATGTGTTGTATGATTTCATCTATCTCTTACATGTTCATCACCAAATGTGAAGTATACATGACCGTTGACATGACCCTTGATTGTGAAAAGAAATATTCGCTAAACATCTTTATCCCTGGAGTACAAATGATAGAATCTGGATCCCGCCATCTTCTCTTCGTACACACGGTAGTAGTCCTCCAGCATCTCCTCTGTGAAGTAGTTCCTCCAGTCTCCAGAAATTCCTAAAGGATTAGAATATTTGAGAATAAAAATCATCACAGAAGGCACCCTGTATCATATACATGCACCGATATCATCACTAATTGTTTATAACAATGTAAGTTGATAACTTATCTATGGTGTTACATGCGAAGGTGTGATTAGAAATGTTATTGTGAGATCTTGTTTCATCCAATTCTATATTTGCACAAGTAGTTTGTAATAAAGAAAAACGTTTTATTGATTAAGTATCTTATTATCATAGTGTTTTCTCCCTTTAAATTAGCATTTACCCTTTCTGAAAAGAACACTCCGATCATCCACTTTAAAAGTATAATCATCTTTATCAACTTTCAACTTCTTCAGGACACACTTCTGGGCGATGGACTGACAGAGGTTGTCATCACGTGGAAGTTGCAAGAAGTCAGACAACTCCTGGGTTGACCTCACCGGGTCCTGATTAACAGCAAGCAAAAATCTCATTCCTTGTATCCCCCAATCATTTGTCATTTTGCAGGTTCAAAGGAATGTGGATTAAACAACCTTATAACCCGTCCTGACCTGTATAAGTCTCTCTGTATATTAAACTTCTGCATCCTGGAATGTAACTGCACATGATGAAACTAGCATGATGTCGGGGACTTTATGTTGATTCCTGAATCCGCCCAAGACGTATATCAGTCTTCCAACTCTGTCTAAATGATATACCCTTACACTACTATCTAATAAGTGAGAACAATATAAAATTATATTATTATAATCATATTAAGGGTATTAAGGGTACGTGCAATAAATATGTGTCCTTTGTATGTCATCACAAAAGTTGTTTGCGTTCAGTCTGATAAAGTGAAATTCATGAATGTGTCAAATTATCAAAACATGGTTACCCCATATATAAGTAAAGCATTCCTGAATATAACATTTACCCCAATCATATCCGGTATTAGAGATAATATATCTCGATGATAACTCCTCTTTGTAAAGAAAAGAAGAAGGCTTCATCAGGTGGCATGTAAACTTTTATCCAGAAAATGTCGCCTCGCTTGTTTACCCGCTTTCAATTAGCTATATCTATTATGTATATATCTAGTATCTAGTAATGCATACATTAAAGTTTACACCATGTAAAAAGGATCACATTCATTATCTTCCGACTTTGTCTTTATTTTATGACACAACTGAAGAGTATAGGGATACACTGAATATAACATTTACACCCATTGTTACGGGTATAAAAGAGATACTATTTCTCCAAATTAACTCTTAATTGTAAAATACATGACGTTCCAGAACGTTATTTCCTTCATCAGATGACATATGGTTCACCTGAAAATGTTGCTTCCTTATTAACACTGTCTCTAATTGCACTTCAAAACTTGTAATCCATGCATTATCATTGTGGAGAATAGTTAATCTCTTACCCTTACAGCATCTTCGTATACATGTATAAATACAGGTATATTCGGGTGATCAGCGAAATACTGTTCAGCGGCTCTGATGTTTGCAAATAAACCTCTGAAGTCAACTGTAAGAAGCAAAACAGCTTAAGCTTCATCATGGCAAGAATTACAATAATGCATCCTAATATTTTTAAGATAGGTAAGTTCTAATTACAAATATCTTACTTATAAGTCTTATTCATCATCCTAAATAATCTTTACTCATTACTGTAAGACAATATATTTTTGATCAACATGAAATCATTAAATTAAGACATTTTATATGAGATTTTTACCTGTGTTGAACTAAATAAAAATCCTGAAAAGGCTACATATTATTATTGTTTCATCATTTATTCATTATGTTCAGTAGTAGTAGTAATAATAATAATAACAATAATAATAATGATAAGAATAATAATAACAGAAGTAGTAGTAGTAGTAGTAGTAGTAGCATCAGTAGTAGTAGTACATGTAGTGGCATCAGTAGTAGTAGTGGTAGTAGTAGAAGCAGTAGTGGTAGTAGTAGTAGTAGTGGCAGTAGTAGTAGTAGTAGTAGTAGTAGTAGTAGAAGCAGTAGCAGTAGTGGCAGTAGTAGTAGTAGTAGTAGTAGTAGTAGTAGTAGTAGTAGAAGTGGTAGTAGTGGTAGTAGCAGCAGTAGTGGCAGTAGTAGTAGTAGTAGTAGTGGCAGTAGTAGTAGTAGTAGTAGTAGTAGTAGTAGTAGTAGCAGAAGTAGTAGTAGTAGTAGTAGTAGTAGTAGTAGTAGTAGTGGCAGTAGTAGTAGTAGTAGTAGTAGTAGTAGCAGAAGTAGTAGTAGTAGTAGTAGTAGTAGCAGAAGTAGTAGTAGTAGTAGTAGTAGTAGTAGTAGTAGTAGTAGTAGTAGTAGTAGTAGTGGTAGTAGTAGTAGTAGTAGTGGTGGTGGTGGTGGTGGTGGTGGTAGTACCATCCTTTGCCTTAACATCAATCTTACCATTCCCGTCCATGAAAAGATACATAAAGTCCTCGAATTTGCCCTGATAATCAATGTAGGGCAGGTCCTTGTACAAATGGTACAATGATACCGCTACATCTTTAGGATCTCTCAGTGTAAAAATAACCTTGCATTTCTTTTCCGCTAGTTGTTCCGGGGCGTGTGACATGGGCATGTGGGCACAGATGATTCTGGGAGACGATTGCTCTTCAAGATCCTGTGACAAACTAACTTCGACGTGGGCCTTGATTTTATTCCACTTGATAGTTTCCGCTTTGCCTCTGAGAAGCATACTCAACCGCTCGTAGGTCCAGTTTGTTCCTTTAAACAGAATGTTGATTATCAGTAATTTCTTTCCTTCTTTCCTTAGTACGGTTTGTGACTTAAAACACAAGACTGCTACTATTATATATACATGCATTTTCTAAGTTAAATCCTAATGTTTTCAAATATTTAACTATTATTTATAATATTTAATTAGTGTTTTGATAACAGACTTCCAGACAGTAAATCATCTGAAATAACAACTAAGTATAAACATATTTTAAAAGTTAAAATGATCATGTCAATGTCAATGTCGTGTCGATGTGTGTATAATATTTAGGACAAAAGATTCTGTCAATAAAGGTATTTATAAAATATATATGTTTGTGTTACTAACTGATGTATGACGTTTGTTATGCATATATATGTATGTGCACCTGTGTTTATATGATAATCAATACAAAGCTTTTGTTTCACCTAATTGATTGACAATTGACCTACCTGTCCTTGCGTACCCGACAAGATAAACATCACCATCCCTCAAGTTGTATGTCTTTACACCATGAATCGCTTTGAGATCGAAGAATGTACTATACAATCCATTTCCGACTGGTTGCATCTTCAGTATATTCCCTGACCTGTCGTGGATAGTGACCAGCTTCATCTTACTCTCGTCCCGCTCCACGACTTCTCCATCTAACTACATGGAAGTAGTAAGCAGAAACACCAGTCCTCCTTATAATTATGTGGATACATCCTATAAGATTGATTTGTTCATATAAAGGATACCATGAGGTTAAATAACATACTATGTGTACGACACGTGTGTCTAAATTTAAGCATGTTCGAGGGAGAGAGAAGAATTTATTGATTGTTAGGACACGAGTGTTGTTATTATAGTATGTAATTTACACAGATATAATGTTTCATACTGGAGCCAAGATTGAGTGAGTAAGAGTTTAACGTGTTATGAACAATATTTTAGTTATAACACGTGGATGACAAGCATCCAGTAGAGAGTGGACAGATCAAACATGTTCTTTTGAAAATGTGAGAGAATATAAAGCGTGTTCATGCTTAACAAGCCAAATAAGGGGATCCTGTCATATGTTATTGTTACTGTAGGTTACAAATTTGGAAAATAATTCGGAGGCAATGTCAATGGCTGTTAACCAGCCACAACAGCCTCAACGGAGAAGAAGATTGCATAGATTGCAACACGCAGCGAAAAGTATTTGTGCGTCGGCGTATGAGTGCCCGGGAGTGATGTTATGCACTCACAGATGGCCGCTAACCTTCTGAAAATTAAGTCGACGTTGTGCACAAATTGTGACTGAGACGTAATCCATATTCATATATTTGTGGGGATGGGCAAGATGGGTTGTTGTGAGTTTTCTAACATTCAAGCAACGTAAATATAAACATTAACATCCGTTGATCCTAAGGAAAAAAGGACGATTTTTCCACGTAAAGGTTTAATAGATCCAGCCCAGAAACGTTGACGTGTACATATTAGAAAGTTCCCTATCAGCAGTATACCTTGATTTGTTCTAGATTCTGCCAAATACAGAGAAAGGGACTCAATGAAATATGTTGTATGCGAAAGGATTCCTTCATGAAGTCTCTTCTGTATGATGTTTTCAATTTTCATTAATAAACCTGTATTACTTTGCAAATAACCCCAATATACAAAAGTGTCGATTCCAAGAGTCGTATAAGATCTTCAAAATAAAGTTACATTTTTAAACCTTTTTATGATAAAAAGCAATCTGCGATGGTTATCATATCCCGAAACTTACCGTTATTTTACCTTTCGTCTCCATATCAGCCCAGTGGACCTCCACTGCTTAACTACGTTTAACCTTCGTCAAGGCCTAGGTGCCGACAGTATCACAGCTGAGATTACATGTAGATGTCCTAAGTAGTTCATGATCATGCACCGATTTCCCTTTTGAATATTCATAAACGTATCCACTAATTCATTTCAACGCTGTGTGAATTAATAATTTACTTTTCACGTGCTTGTCACTTCCATTAGATGAAAGCAATACATATTTTACCACATACATGTACAATACATATTGTCCACAACATATACTGTGCTATTATGTTATACCTGACATACTGACTGAGGGAAATATCAAAGATATCTTATCAATGATGTGATATATTGAATAAGATTACGCTTAAGCAAAATAAGGAGCTTAAAGATTATTGGTTATTGAAGTGTGGTTGACAATAAGCTTGTGTCTAATTGACGATCGAAACTTTTCGAAAATAAAAGTTACTGATATACTTTACACTGCAGAATACATTTATAAATAATAAACACCTTATCAGGTGATTGAGATTAATTTGAATACACATGTCAAATTTATGAACATGTAGCTATATATCCATCGAAGGGATATGATATCAAAGCGCTACACTCATTATTTTCCTAGTGTAGAGAGCACCATTGTGCCATTTGTATTTTCAAATTAACTCCGTGGCTCCTGGCTGTTAAGTTAAGCGATTTTATATTCACTTGTCACAAGTCCTTCCATTTAAACATTTTTTTACCAAATTCAACTGCTCTGAGAAGAGTGACGTGCTAAACGGGATTGGGGATAATTAGAATGTTCGTGCCGTTTACATGTTCATTGGTATGCTGTATACAAGGAGATAATTGTACATTATCCCCTAGCTTCCCTCATTACAATTATCCTCGCAGGTCATGAACCTTTGTTGATATATGCCCTATGAGAGATGTGTTGGAATAACTATCTACTGATAGGCAAGTTAAGGCTATATTTCGGGTACAGATGCTGGTAGATCAAAACGTCTGTTAACGTCATTTTGTCCGCCTAGACTGAGGAGTCGCAGATTGGTTATGCTATTGACATATTCATCGACATTCTTAGCAATGGATATAACTGTTAGACCTATCAAGGCACCCCTAGGAACAATATCCTCTCATGGGCACGAACATTCGCAGGTGGTGATATAACTAAGAAATAATCGTCTAAAGTTAAGGCGTTTACATTATCTACTTTTTTCCATGGAATAGATATATTCAAAATTCTGTTCTTTTACGAAAATAACTGTTAGAAAAACAACGAGATGAGAAATTGCTTGAAAAACGTAATTACGCTTTTTTCTTAGCTTCTAAACTGCCACTGAAATAAGTTTATTGTGGTAGAGTTCCCTGGCTCATTGGCCAAGCCCGGAACTAACAGTCTAAAAGCCTTCAGAAGCTTTTGTCCAGAATTGTTTGTCATCGGTAATGGAAGTTTACCAGATGATATGTGAATAAACAGAAATTTCCGTTGGGATAAACAAGAAAGTAGTAAGTAATAATAGCAGATCTCGACTACTAGATTTAACCACGTTCTTTAAATCGAACGTAGACTCACTAACAATCGTAAGACTTATCCAGCTTGCATTTCTTGCTTCTTGTTAAATTATGTCATATTGTTTTACAAAAGTGAAACAATCCTCTTTCACAGAATAAGAAAGTGTCAGAAAAGTGGAAATAGAATGATAAAATTGATGTAAAATAATCACTTGAATTATTTGTTTTGTTCTTGCAGTACTCGCTTCAAAACATACAGCAAATGTTCTAATACCGTGTGTTGTAGCAATCAATGTACGAACTAAAGGTTATCTACAAGATATGTTATACATGTACCTGCAAAGAACAGGGAAGTGATAACAGTAAATGTGGGAGTTAATAGTATTAGTTTATCAAATAATCTTTCAACGGACGATTTAAATATTCAATATATACACTTTGAATAATTACACTGAATTGATTTGATGCTTGTATCGATTTTGAAAAACGGTATTCGAGCGTCAATATGTCGATCATGATCAAATTCAAATCTCTTTTTTGCAGGCATTTCCTTACTTGATAATCAAATTTTCTAACAGGCTGATGAAATGGGTGCGATGATAATTGAATTAAGGTACCTTTTATCTTTTTATCACATTTTATTTGACTCATTCAACTTAATTGAATTTGAAGGCGGAGATTGATAGGGCGTATATAAGAGGAGTAGAAAACATCTAGAACACGTTGCTAAGGGACGCCCTGGTATCAATACATTAACTATATCTTATTGTTTAAAACTTCGAAATGATGTAAATATTTATCAAGTAAAAAAACTTCATAATGACTTAATATTGGTTTATATTTTGCTTGTCGAATGAATTTAACATATTTTTTCTAAAACTCTATCACGTGATAAAATAGTTCTATATTACATAATAACCAATTGGCTTGATTGGTTTCCAAGGTGGCTCTTTTCTGATTCAACTAGATTCAAAAAGGCGACAAGAAGTTGTCTTCACGAATTTTTCAGAATTTTGTTGGTTTTGTGCAAAAAAAGGGAATGTCTAAAATCTTTTCATTGAATAAATTTACTTTTTTTAAAATAAATTTTCATTGTTTTCTATGTTTTTTTAACCTTTTAATTAGTTATTATTTAAAATGGTTTCAAAATAAGGTGGAAATAATTTGCAAATAAAATTACACGTACAATAAACTTCCTGCATAGCATAGTGAGTTACAAAAACTTAAAACGTTCATATTTCAGAGTAAAGACGTTACAAACGTGTTTCCCGTTAACGATCACACCAAGTACACCAATTTAACAAAGTTTTGACTTAAAAGGTCAAGTTAGTTGACGGACTGAGATATAAAGTTATGTTTTAAGGCAAAATATCTTGAGAATTACAAAAATAGCATATAAGGAAGTAGAATTATGAAATCGTTTTAAGAAGATTTATAGAATAAATAGAATCATGAGCCTTACTTGCACTTATAGAGATATTCATGCATAAAACAAACCATCCAGACATGTTGAGTTTTCTATTTACTGCTAGAAACGGATTTATGAGTTACGAGATCATGAGCTGCGACATCAGAAACGTTAAAACTTCTAAAGATGTTCTGCCGATCATGAAAAAGCCCTCCTTCACAGTGGTAGAAAATGCTTGTCCTTTACCCACATCAAGCTTCTGATCACGTTTTAGTTGGTTTGCATATCTGACCATGTTAACATTGTTGAGCTGGTCAATGCCTGTTTCCTGAACATACACTACCGATAATCACTCTTGATGAGTGAGGTGCTTGACAAATATTAACCATTGGCTGCTTCAGGAACTGATGGGTACAATCTGTCAAAATATATTTATACCAAAAAGATTAAAATAGTGAAAATTATGTCACTTGGATATTTGTTGAAATTAACATTTCACTCTGGTGATGATCCCCAAAAAAGCAGTATAATTTCAAGCATAAGATTTCATTTTAGAATAAATAAAGAAGTTTATTTTCAAATTGATCAAAGCCACGAATTCATTAAGTCTTAAAGTGATTCTTATTATTCCTATTATTGACAATGTGTTCTTTAACATGCAGAATTACTTTTTAGTTAAAAGATGTGTTTAATATATATATATATATATATATATATGTATATATATATATATATATATATATATATATATATATATATATATATATATATATATTCATGAATATATATATATATATATATATAGACTATCTCTCATTGTCAACCATAAGAGGATTATCAATTACCACCACTGACGATCCAGTGTCTCCAAGCCTCAGCTTGATAAGAGTATTATGTTGTTATTATATACAGGCAATCAATCTAGGGAGTCAAGTGCTTGTTATCAATAGTAACTGTTGTTTAATCAAGGTTTGTCGTGATAGAATAGATGTCAACCTGCCTAGTCGTACCTCTCACTCGCATATTGAAGATTATTTGTTAGTCAATGTTTACTTGCTAACAAGTTCTTCAAGTAGTAGAAGATGATCTGGTCATGCGGAACAAACATCAATGTCAACATATTTCAGTGTAAAATGAAAAAAAGGCAAATATTTCACATTGACATATATAATGATAACTTAAAGTCATAGTCTCATTTTTGCAAGGCAAATTGTAATGCACGCCGGACAAATAGTTCATCACTCACAGAAATCTCCCCCCTGTAGTTTGCAACAATTTTCAGAACTCAATAATGAAGTTTAATCCTATGTCTTTGGCGAGCGTTAGTCCTTACCGCGTCATTTCGCTAAGTCCATGACTTAGAACACATGCAATTTCTTTTTTTAAATACAGAAATAACAAAATGATGGTAAACTCAATAAAGAATGCGTCTGTCATAAGCATCGGCGCTGCAATTACTAGATTTCCGGAATTTCGTACTCGCGATGGGATTGCACTTGATTCGGTACCTCATTGGTATGAAACGGCATACGCCAGTAAGCAGCGTCATCGTTAACTTTAAAACGGGCATAAAAAGGAAACATTTTTGCAGACGCGACAAGAAATATTGGTGTAAGTGATCAGATTTTTGCTAATGAAGAATAAGAAGGCCAGTTTAGTTGCCTTACAAAATTGATTCTATGACTTAAAGGATCTGTGTTAGTATCCTGCATTTAATATATCAGTATTAGGTATGCAGCAAGATGTATACTATATTCTCACTGTAACAGGCATAAATGCATACATAACACCTGTGCTCAACTAGCGTCACTGGCTCTACGTTCTAGAACGAGTCAACTTCAAAATGTCACTCACTCATTTTTATTAAATATACCTGAGAGAGAAAAGCGGAACAGCCTCTGTTACATCCAACGAGGCTCTGCGCTTTGAGTATACCTTTATGGCGTAATCAATGCTCAATAAAAATAAAAACGTATGTTTTAAAAGGTGAACTATTTCTCAAAAGTAGTTGACATTAGAAAACACTTGAGAAAAGGGAAAACTATCTTTGAAATGTCTATAATACCATGATAAGGCACATTGATTTTTTATTCTTATTCTCATATGAATTTGCTTTGTATGAATACAATTTCCTGTTTGGTTCTATATGATGTTAATTGCCCCAGGGAACCTAACTCTGAAGGTAATTAAACTGACCGAGCTATTGACAAAGGCATTGGCAATCTTGTTTTACAGTATAACGGTAAATCCAATTCACACAATCTTCATTAGAATGTGCTTCCTAGGGGCAAGGATCATCCTTGGGGGAACGTGTTGGATATAGTAGTCAAGACATAAGCAGTTTAAGATTGAGTTAGGTTCCAGGCACAGCTTCCGCTTAAGCTGGTATCTGCTTTACTAATATGCCCCATAGTATTGATGATAAATAGTCTAGTCACGCTGTTAACTTATACATAGCCATTCAGCTAAAGGATATAACTGTTAATACTCCCCAGGCTCCCCTCGTTAGGAGGATTCACCCACTGGCACAAACAGAAGTAAGTAAAGATATATCATGGGAATAACTGTCTAAAGTTTAAGTGTTCTGAGATATCTACAAACTTTTAAATAGAAGCATTTAAGTTTTAGAAGGTCATTTGAAACTACTAAGAACATCTCAGTCCAAGTCTCTGACGACAACTTCGTGAGAAGCAAACTCCGTCTTAAGGTTGATAGACAACCGAGCATGGAATGCTGTTTCGCTAGGATATAATCTGCTTCCTGTGCTAAACAACCCCTCTCTTCCACGCTACAAAATGTAAATACATGTCAAAATCAAATATAGTGTTTCGATAACATTTTCAAATCTTTGACAAGTGATACTAAATAATGGGTGATGATTTATTTTTTTGCTGTAAACAATAATAGTTCCGGGACCTGTGCATCTCTTTCAAACGACAATTAAAAGTTTGATATTCCTGACTCAATTCAAATACAAACATCTTTCCTTTTTCATCCTCAACTCCATACGAGAATTCAATGGGCTGCCACCAAATCTACCGTGAACAGAGACAAACCTTGAATAATTTCATTGTAAACGGAACCATTAAACCCATCACCTCATGTCTAAGGGTAGGGAAGGATATCAATCCTTCAAAGGGCTATGAGGTTACTCTACAGGATAGACATCCCTATATCAACTTTGAAAACCATGGAGTTGTCTCGGTTACTTTCATAAATAGTAAATATAAAAGCATAAATCCACGGGAACATATTTTAAGTACACGTTTATGAAATAGGTGGGGTGATTTGGTGTTATCACTGCTGTCAGGAGTATTTCACTTATATCACTGGTACAAGTTTTATTGCAGGGTTAAACAACACCAATAGCATCTTCTGGCTATGCATTGGAGGGGCACCTGTTAACATCTGCTGGCACTAGTTAGCCATGGTTGGCACTGCGCTGATTTCAGTATGGCATAGCATCCAAACCTTTCTGCATGTAGAACAGTTCTTTACTGCAGACAAAGTTTCCAAGTCGTTGATCCGAAGCCGAAGGATATCAATCCTTCAAAGGGCTATGAGGTTACTCTACAGGATAGACATCCCTATATCAACTTTGAAAACCATGGAGTTGTCTCGGTTACTTTCATAAATAGTAAATATAAAAGCATAAATCCACGGGAACATATTTTAAGTACACGTTTATGAAATAGGTGGGGTGATTTGGTGTTATCACTGCTGTCAGGAGTATTTCACTTATATCACTGGTACAAGTTTTATTGCAGGGTTAAACAACACCAATAGCATCTTCTGGCTATGCATTGGAGGGGCACCTGTTAACATCTGCTGGCACTAGTTAGCCATGGTTGGCACTGCGCTGATTTCAGTATGGCATAGCATCCAAACCTTTCTGCATGTAGAACAGTTCTTTACTGCAGACAAAGTTTCCAAGTCGTTGATCCGAAGCCGAAGGACCATTTCGCTGACTACACTTCTAAACATATAACATGTTTAGGTGGACCTACTTTTCATAATATGTTTACATATAAAAATACCATGATCTTTCTGCTTAATGGCTTTCAGATTTTTCATTTCCCAATAGTATATTCATGATATTTCTTTTTTTTACAAAATTATTAAAGCGGAAATCTCTTCTATGTGAGAAAATGAAAATCAAAAGCGTAAACATTCGATCATACTTAGGCATTTACTAGCTCAGAAATAATGTTTAATAGTATAGTCATATATATAGAGAGTAAAGGATGAATAAAATCAAGTAGCATATTATTTCAAAAAGAAATTTCATGCAACTGTTTTCCCAGCAACTAAAATGCCATTCAAATACGTTCAGCCTAAACAAGAGAACTACCAGTCCATAAACATTCTAAAAGCCTTTAAAAGCTGGCCCAGACTTGTTTGTAATAACTAGTGAGAGTCTACGAAGTGTGCATGGCTAATATAACTTTTTAATTTCCCTCGGGATCATTAACGTCTATGATAAGAGGAAAGTTAACATTGTTCCTGTAACCATTAACGTCTTTTCCCTCGTTAGGACCAGGCGGAGAAAGATGTGTTCATTGCTTTTGGCTCCTGTTGAAGTTGGTCATTAGTTCCATCAGGTTTTCAAACATGTTTAATTCACCTCCAGCATAAACTAGGTAGTAGTCAGGCAGTTCAAATTATCGGAGGAAAGAAACGCAGTAAATGAATAAAGAAACATTAGAAAATGAAGAAAACAAACTCCTTGTGTGATGGGAAGCAAAACATTGGAAGTTGAAATCGTTAACTTTGATTTAATTGTTTTTAACATATTGTCCATGTTTGTGCATTTTATTTGATAACGTACATTTAGAATTTATTGTATCGCACAAAGGGCAATGACTAATAGGTTGTATTAGTAATTTCTTTCTTCAAATTGCTCTTTTATTATTCAGAGTTGAGTCCAAAATCAGAATTGGCGTGCCTAGCACATTCTATATTTCATTGCAGGAGTTTTGGAGATAATTTATTATGAAGTAAATACTTTGTAGGATATTGAGAGTAAACCATCCGTGGGACAATGACAGTAAACTCATCTTAGGATAATGACAGTAAACTCTCCGTAGGATAATGACAGTAAACTCTTCGTAGGACAATGACAGTAAACTCTCCGTAGGATAATGACAGTAAACTCTTCGTAGGATAATGACAATAAACTCTCCGTAGGATAATGACAGTAAACTCTTCGTAGGATAATGACAGTAAACTCTTCGTAGGATAATGACAGTAAACTCTTCTTAGGATAATGACAATAAACTCTCCGTAGGATAATGACAGTAAACTCTTCGTAGGATAATGACAGTAAACTCTCCGTAGGATAATGACAGTAAACTCTTCTTAGGATAATGACAGTAAAGCCTTCGTAGGATAATGACAGTAAACTCTCCGTAGGATAATGACAGTAAACTCTTCGTAGGATAATGACAGTAAACTCTTCGTAGGACAATGACAGTAAACTCTTCGTAGGATAATGACAGTAAACTCTTCGTAGGACAATGACGGTAAACTCTTCGTAGGATAATGACAGTAAACTCTTCGTAGGATAATGACAGTAAACTCTTCGTAGGACAATGACAGTAAACTCTTCGTAGGATAATGACAGTAAACTCTTCGTAGGACAATGACAGTAAACTCTTCGTAGGATAATGACAGTAAACTCTTCGTAGGATAATGACAGTAAACTCTTCGTAGGATAATGACAGTAAACTCTTCGTAGGATAATGATAATCATTAGTGTGACCAATTATGAGATTGAATAGTGTGCAGGATAACGAGAGTTAAGAGTTCTTACGATATTTGGAGTTATCTTTTCGAAAGAGAATGAGAGAAATCAGTTTGTGATTACAATTGCAAGCAGATGCTTTTCAATCAAAAGAAACAGTTTTAAGACGAACGTACCATGAAAATCCATATTTGTATCTTGAATAATTTGAAGGTTTTCACACTAGAATTACCGCCAGTGGTTTTTGTTTGATATTTACTTATAATCTCTTCTCCAACTACCTCTGTCAGGGTCAGGTCATGAACTGTTTGACCCTCCAAAGATTACAAATGTGACATTAACTAATGTATATTTGAGAACTTTCAGAATTATTCACAATATTGATATCAACACCATAAAGATGAGAAATTAAAAAATACCTGTAATTTAACAAGTAGAAATATTTACACAGACGAGTCAAATGCATCTTGGTTTTTTTAGTATTAAACGGATTTCGTATTGTAAACGTCAAGGAAGAAGTGTGTGGCGTGTTAAGAAAATAATATAATACATGTTAATATAATGCGGATCTTCATGCTTGTGTTTTTTTCAAAACTTTCTTCATAACTTTTATGTTTAATAAAGGTCCAAGAAACGTCATTGGAAAAGTCAATTCAACCGAGAATTCAAAACAATTAGTTCAGAGATGACGAAAGTCTTGGAATTAGTTTTTCAACCTCCCCTTGTGATTATCGAATTACTTTCCAAAGTAGCTTTGGCTGATTTGATTATGTGCAAAAACGTCACAAGCGGTTGTCCCAGAGGCATTTTCAAGAGTTGTTGACGGTCTTGTGTATAAAAGATGTTTTTACAGTCTCTCCTGTGAACACTTTAACTTTATTGGTTTTTAAGCTCCTCAACCCTTCCTAATTTTACACTTTATTTTTTTTTTGGGTGAGAAATACCAAGGTTTAGAGAATCTCCATGAATTCCTTTTACATTGTTTGGTAACTCATTTGAAACTCTCTTGCAATCACAATCAGTTTAAGCTTGATGATATATACAAAGGTTAATTGCCGAAAATGTGTTCTCAAGCGTTCTCTTTTCATTACTGTCATAACTTCCTTTAAGTTTAACGGTTTTAAGTGAAACATGCATGTTAGAGTATGGATGACGTATTTGTGAGCTGGGCTTTGAACTTTGTCGTGTCTCTACACAAGACACTCCAACCAAATTGCGCTTCATCTACCCAGCTGTTCAAATTGTACCGGTACGGAACTGTGGACGAGACCCGTGTACAATCTTCAAGCACACAAATTAGGGGCAAGTGTTAAGATTAAGTTCAAAAGAAAAAGATATTATAACATATATAATATATAAATATCTGGTATACATCTCTCATCAAAACACTTTCGGCTTACATCTTCTTCAAAACTAAAAACATAAACTGCACAAATGTATGTAGGAGTTGACTACTTAACATATAAACCAGACATGAACCTTTCTAGTGTCAATGTAGAACTGCATAACACAGACACCAAAAGGTGCCCCCAGGGATTTAAGTTTCGTTTCTCCTATAATCTAATTCTAATTTCTGTATCCTTTTGAATGTTTTAAATGAGAGAGGTGAAAACTCGTCATTCCCTTATGAAACAACTGACGGATCAATGTCAGCCAATAGAACCTCTTGACATCTGCATTTTCGACTAAACAGAGAAAAGTGTTTATTTTTATATGCAAAAATGCTCAGAATACAGCACATATAGAGCAAAATGCTAACTATTTACCACCGTGGCAGACGGTACGTGACCCTTCTTGACATTAAGCTCTTCATAAAGTTGTAGTTAATTGAAACATCTCATCATGTTGACATTGTTGGTTTAGTAATTTTGCTTCCAGAACAAACACTACAGTTAATCACTCCTGTAAGATCTTTGACAAATATTCACCATCGGCTGTTTTGAAAAAAAGGATTTCAACAAAGTTGTTGAAAGCTTAACTCTATTGATATGTTTCCTTTGTAAATGTCTTCAATAAAGCAGTTTTCAAGTTTTTCTGAAGTATTAATTCAAACTGATTATAGTTAAATGTTTGTAAGGAGCGAATTCAGTTCTCTTTTCTAATGCAACTTCACAAAAAAAAATTCAAAGAAAATCAGAGAGTTCAGAAAAACAGGAGATAATTTTAGCATGTTTAAAAATTAAATACGTGTTATTGTAGCAAGTGAATTTTAGACTGAAGCAAAACACGTAAACCTGTTCCGAACTAGTCTATATCAAACTATATGGATACGATATAGTTAATATCAGAAATAGTTGATAGTGAAATCTATCCTGTTATTTAAAAACGTATTTAGGAACATGTTGGCAAAAGTGACTTAAAAATAAAGACTAACTAAACGTTTTAATTCCAAAATTCTATACATTTCGCAAAGCATCTATTAAATAATTACAGTCACTTATTAGTTCCTTAGTTCCAGTCGTAATTACAATCATCGAAAAATCAATACAAGCCAACTCGTGTAACCATGGATACTGTTTGGAATAAACAGGCAGCAATTCACGTTGTGTCACTTCCTATTCTATGCACGAAATCAATTTTGATAAATATAATCAGGCATCAAAATGGAAAGACAAATTACATTACGAGTAGCTGTCTAATTACGACGATAACAGCCGGAACTTTGTCTGAGGTGATTGCTGCACAATACTCGATAATGACTGACAACAATTGGGAAATTGTTTTCGAAATAAACATTTCCATAGATAGCTAGCTGTTGATGTTTTTCGAATAACTGAACATATCTATCAGTTAAAGTAGAATGACTTTAAACCGTATCTTTGATGACAAGATGAATAACAAATTCCACTATCTTGATTCCAGTTTCAAATTTCTACATGCAACGAACCCAATGAAGTTTACTATTATATTTAAGAAGCTGAAATACATTACACATTCTTAAAGTCTCTGGAATCGTTTTGTCAAAGTTGTGTTTTCAAACTTGATGGGAATCCATATGCTAGATTGCAAATGTGAGTTGTTTCCATTTTGAAAACCCGTTTAAGATAACAAAATGAGTGTTTAGTAACCTTTGCAACATGTAAGAATGTTTAGTTAGGTTATGATGTGTATTTTCTGAAAATTAGTTACGTCGTAAATGATAACCGAAAGTAGTTTGAAAAAGAAGAGAAGTTGAATTTCAAAATGAATGGGTTGTTAGCAATTGAGTCTGAAAACCAGTTGCACTCAACAGTTGTTCATAGCATAAGTTCTTCCACATCCCCGTGAAATGAGCGAAAACATTTTCTTTGTGATACGAATTTCCATCGTTATCTTTTCACGGCTGTGGAGATGCCATCTTGTTTATTAGCATCATTAATGTTTTGCACTAGTTATTTTTCGTAATCAATTTTATGTACCAAAGAAGAACAGGCCTACCATACAAACGAAGATTCACCCGACCAGTCAACCCTAGTCAACACAGCGAATCGACTCTTATCACATTGGGGACCAAATTGTGCAGAATCGCAAGCCTGACACTGACGACTATGCACATATATTTAAATCTTAGGTCACTAGGGGGTTTATGCACTATATTACGATGTGATATGTTAAAGACATAACTCGTAGTGGCATGAAACTTTATTCAGCAAAGCTTGTTTGTCTCCGCGGGCCGCCATTTTGCTACACTTAGAGCGAGGCTGCGAGATGGTTTGTTGTCCGTTCGGGGTGATATGTACTCCGCTCTGGACGCTCGGTGACAGTTCTCGGAATTCGGAAGTTTTGTTTCCATTCCAAACGTCATGAAATATAAGCAACCTCATCATCAAGATAAAATAACGACATTACAGTAGTAAATAGAAGATGAAACAACATTAATCATTACTCTCTAATACAAGACAGATGATACCGACATGATACTTTAACCGCACCAACAACCACTACTCATGATACTTCCATCGCACCCACCTACAATTTACTCATACCTCTACCGCGACCAACTACCATTACTCATACCTCTACCGCGACCAACTACTATTACTCATACCTCTACCACGACCAACTACTATTACTCATACCTCTACCGCGACCAACTACTATTACTCATACCTCTACCGCGACCAACTACAATTACTCATACCTCTACCGCGACCAACTACTATTACTCATACCTCTACCACGACCAACTACTATTACTCATACCTCTACCGCGACCAACTACTATTACTTATGATACTTCTACCGCGACCAACTACTATTACTCATACCTCTACCGCGACCAACTACAATTACTCATACTTCTACCGCGCCCACCTACTATTACTCATGATACTTCTACCGCGACCATCTACTATTACTTATGATACTTCTACCGCGACCAACTACTATTACTCATACCTCTACCGCGACCAACTACCATTACTCATACTTCTACCGCGCCCACCTACTATTACTCATGATACTTCTACCGCGACCAACTACTATTACTTATGATACTTCTACCGCGACCAACTACTATTACTCATACCTCTACCGCGACCAACTACAATTACTCATACTTCTACCGCGCCCACCTACTATTACTCATGATACTTCTACCGCGACCAACTACTATTACTTATGATACTTCTACCGCGACCAACTACTATTACTCATACCTCTACCGCGACCAACTACCATTACTCATACTTCTACCGCGCCCACTTACTATTTCTCATGATACTTCTACTGCGCCCACCTACTATTACTCATGATACTTCTACCGCGCCCACCTACTATTACTCATGATACTTCTACCGCGACCAACTACTATTACTTATGATACTTCTACCGCGACCAACTACTATTACTCATGATACTTCTACCGCGACCAACTACTATTACTTATGATACTTCTACCGCGACCAACTACTATTACTCATACCTCTACCGCGACCAACTACAATTACTCATACTTCTACCGCGCCCACCTACTATTACTCATGATACTTCTACCGCGACCAACTACTATTACTTATGATACTTCTACCGCGACCAACTACTATTACTCATACCTCTACCGCGACCAACTACAATTACTCATACTTCTACCGCGCCCACCTACTATTACTCATGATACTTCTACCGCGACCAACTACTATTACTTATGATACTTCTACCGCGCCCACCTACTATTACTCATGATACTTCTACCGCGACCAACTACTATTACTTATGATACTTCTACCGCGACCAACTACTATTACTCATACCTCTACCGCGACCAACTACAATTACTCATACTTCTACCGCGCCCACCTACTATTACTCATGATACTTCTACCGCGACCAACTACTATTACTTATGATACTTCTACCGCGACCAACTACTATTACTCATACCTCTACCGCGACCAACTACCATTACTCATACTTCTACCGCGCCCACTTACTATTTCTCATGATACTTCTACTGCGCCCACCTACTATTACTCATGATACTTCTACCGCGCCCACCTACTATTACTCATGATACTTCTACCGCGCCCACCTACTATTTCTCATGATACTTCTACCGCACCCACCTACTATTACTCATGATACTTCTACTGCGCCCACCTACTATTTCTCATGATACTTCTACCGCACCCACCTACAATTACTCATGATACTTCTACCGCGCCCACCTACAATTACTCATGATACTTCTACCGCGACCAACTACTATTACTTATGATACTTCTACCGCGACCAACTACTATTACTCATACCTCTACCGCGACCAACTACAATTACTCATACTTCTACCGCGCCCACCTACTATTACTCATGATACTTCTACCGCGACCAACTACTATTACTTATGATACTTCTACCGCGACCAACTACTATTACTCATACCTCTACCGCGACCAACTACCATTACTCATACTTCTACCGCGCCCACTTACTATTTCTCATGATACTTCTACTGCGCCCACCTACTATTACTCATGATACTTCTACTGCGCCCACCTACTATTACTCATGATACTTCTACCGCGCCCACCTACTATTTCTCATGATACTTCTACCGCACCCACCTACTATTACTCATGATACTTCTACTGCGCCCACCTACTATTTCTCATGATACTTCTACCGCACCCACCTACAATTACTCATGATACTTCTACCGCGCCCACCTACTATTACTCATGATACTTCTACCGCACCCACCTACTATTTCTCATGATACTTCTACCGCGCCCACCTACTATTTCTCATGATACTTCTACCGCGCCCACCTACTATTTCTCATGATACTTCTACTGCGCCCACCTACTATTACTCATGATACTTCTACCGCGCCCACCCACTATTACTCATGATACTTCTACTGCGCCCACCCACTATTTCTCATGATACTTCTACCGCGCCCACCTACTATTTCTCATGATACTTCTACCGCGCCCACCCACTATTACTCATGATACTTCTACCGCGCCCACCTACTATTTCTCATGATACTTCTACCGCGCCCACCTACTATTTCTCATGATACTTCTACCGCGCCCACCTACTATTTCTCATGATACTTCTACTGCGCCCACCTACTATTACTCATGATACTTCTACCGCGCCCACCCACTATTACTCATGATACTTCTACTGCGCCCACCTACTATTTCTCATGATACTTCTACTGCGCCCACCTACTATTTCTCATGATACTTCTACCGCACCCACCTACTATTTCTCATGATACTTCTACCGCGCCCACCTACTATTTCTCATGATACTTCTACCGCGCCCACCTACTATTTCTCATGATACTTCTACTGCGCCCACCTACTATTACTCATGATACTTCTACCGCGCCCACCCACTATTACTCATGATACTTCTACTGCGCCCACCCACTATTTCTCATGATACTTCTACTGCGCCCACCTACTATTTCTCATGATACTTCTACTGCGCCCACCCACTATTACTCATGATACTTCTACTGCGCCCACCTACTATTTCTCATGATACTTCTACCGCACCCACCTACAATTACTCATGATACTTCTACTGCGCCCACCTACAATTACTCATGATACTTCTACTGCGCCCACCTACTATTTCTCATGATACTTCTACTGCGCCCACCTACTATTACTCATGATACTTCTACTGCGCCCACCTACTATTTCTCATGATACTTCTACCGCACCCACCTACAATTACTCATGATACTTCTACCGCGCCCACCTACTATTACTCATGATACTTCTACCGCACCCACCTACTATTTCTCATGATACTTCTACCGCGCCCACCTACTATTTCTCATGATACTTCTACCGCACCCACCTACTATTTCTCATGATACTTCTACCGCGCCCACCTACTATTACTCATGATACTTCTACCGCACCCACCTACTATTTCTCATGATACTTCTACTGCGCCCACCTACTATTACTCATGATACTTCTACCGCGCCCACCCACTATTACTCATGATACTTCTACCGCACCCACCTACTATTTCTCATGATACTTCTACCGCGCCCACCTACTATTACTCATGATACTTCTACCGCACCCACCTACTATTTCTCATGATACTTCTACCGCGCCCACCTACTATTACTCATGATACTTCTACCGCACCCACCTACTATTTCTCATGATACTTCTACCGCACCCACCTACTATTACTCATGATACTTCTACCGCGCCCACCTACTATTTCTCATGATACTTCTACCGCGCCCAACTACTTCTAGTCATGATATCTTTACCGCACCGACCTACTATTACTTGCTTCTAATATTTTCATTGGTTTGGTGTTAAAGAGTCTAATGGTCTGATATCAGCTACGTTCTTTTTAAATCTGAATGAACATATTTCAAGTTAACTATTTTATCATAATCGAATTTTAAAGCTTTCTTCGAGTTCTTAATTCAATTTAATCTGTTGAAATTCTTTTCTCTCAAGATACAAATTGAATTATGTTTCACAAATTGTTTCAGTACTAGCCTGAAGCTACAAACCAAGTTTTTAGTGTTCGGTGCGATATGACGTCCAGACCGTTGTCCAATTACAGGTCAGTTAGCCATTAAGTGTTGACTTGGGTTATGTTTCATAAACCCTTTACTTCTGTTACAACCTCTCTGTAGGATATTTACAGATTTTTATTTGACCTACGATCAATAATATATACTTCATAAACATTTACACAGAGACTTATCTTTTCTTTATTTATCTTATTATTTTTAGAACATGTTAAAACTCATTTCTTTTTATGGTTGTTAGAAATTATGTTTGATATTTTGAACTTTTTGCAATGTTACATTACCGCTGTTCTAAAATAGTAATAGCTTAATTGTTTAGATTTATACTTTTACCTCTTTCAAGCACATACAACAATTTTTCTCTAAACACTTCATATTAAACATTAAAGAGAGACATTTCTCCATATTTAAGTTTTTTTCAAGTTGTCTGTTCGTACACAAGAATTAATTGCTGAAAAAAATAAACCAAGATCCTGGTTTAAGTCTTCTAGAACTAAACACAGATCCAAATTAAAAAATGTCATTGATCGTAAATAGTTTCCGGGAAGATATATCGAATCAATCTCTAAAAGTCATTCTAAGCTGCTCAGGGTTTTGAAAGTATCTGAAACTTTTTATGTAAAACCAATATCAAGTCCTTTGATCTCAGTAATGGGATTCTGGGGGGTCATTTCTTTTATCAATGATTGAATCCCCACGTAACAGGATACATATGGTCCTGTCTGAATCGAAGTGAAATGATAAGTTGAATAATAAGAAATAATAAGATATGTAATGGGATATAAATCATTTCAACCGGGGTCAACGTTTTGTCTACATTGTTACCAGAATTTGAGTACTCAGTATGCAGACAAATTCAAACTTTCAAAGAATTTCCAAACGATCCAAACGTTTTTAATACAACAAAGATTGGATTTTTTAAAATAAACGTCATTTATGCTATTTAAAATATAAGATAAAAACAAAGGTTGAGCCTTTCAAATCAGCTACTAACCAGATTTCAATCAGTCTTTAGAAAAAGAAGATAATGTACAGATCAACACATTCGAGTCCAAACAGAGGCTCAAAAGGCTATCAGTAATCAGGAGTACATGATGTGTGTCTTCTTAGATATTGAGAAAGCATATGACATGCTCTGGAGACAAGGATTCTTAAACAAGCTCCAAATTCTTTGTGTATAAGAGCTAATGTTGAGTTGGATTAATTCTTTTCTCTCAAATAGAACTATAAGAGTTCGCACTGGCCAAGATTTGTCTGGTGTACACGTAATTGAAATGGAACACCTCAAGGAAGTGTTATTAGTCCATAGCTTTTTAATATCACGATCAATGATATATTTGATTCGCTACTGGTCAATGTTAATGCATCACAGTTTGCAGATGATGGAGCATTTTGGAGACGTTTTTGAAACCTCGATTTATATCTTCGATCTAACCAATCAGGTTTAGACTCTGTTTTCAAATGGTGCTCCCGTTGGGGATTAAAAATTTATATATCAAAATCTGTGGCTATGATATTTACTAGACATAAAACCGATCCTCATGTGTTCCTAACTATTGGTACCCAGCGTATAAACTTTGTCTCTAATTTTAAGTTTTTAGGCATCTTTTTAGACAGCAAACTCACTTGAGCTCGTCATATTGCGTACCTATCTACAAAATGTGCCAAAGATTTGAACCTACTTAAATGTGTCTCTTCAACCAAGAGGGGAGCTGATAAATCTTCCCTCCTACTCCTCTATAATGCTCTAGTCTATTCAAGATTGGACTATGGGAGTCTTGCACTTAAGCACGCAGCAAAGAGTAATTTATCAAAACTGGACCGAGTTCAATCTAAAGCACTAAGGATATGCAATGGAGCATTTCCAACAACACCAATGGCTGCAATGCAGGTAGAAAGTTCAGAGCCTCCCCTCTAGTATTGCCGGCAACAATCAGCACTCAAAACATATTTTTACCAAATATCAAAAGCCAACAAGCAGAATTATTTGAACAAACGCAAAGGTATTTTGCTAGACTTGTGCAAGGTTTTGATAAAAGATCATCATCTATATCTACCATTGCAAATTTGAGTCTGCGGTCACTGATTGGATATATAGATAAATGTAAACTTTTATTTCTTGGACGTTTGTGTAACATCGAATGTAATAATTTTGCAAAACATATATTTTGTGCTTCTATAACAACTCAAACAAAATCAAATAACGTTTCTGATGATCTCATATCAATATCTGAAAAATACAACCTTTATCACTATGTTGAAAATTACATTGCTCAAGGTGTTTTTCCTCCAAAACAAGTTTGGAGAAGAATTGTAAATAATCCTATCATTCACTATGAAGAACAACTTTGGCGATCGCAATCTTTATATCGCCTGAATATGTCCTTTTACACATTGATTCATACCAAATTGTCGTACCATGTTTTATGGCAATTAGCCTATAAATATCCTCAATATAAATATTCACTTCAATTATGTGTCAAAATATCGTCAAGGACAAAATATCAAAAGAGTGTGTTCTTTGTAACAACAACACCTTTGACTATGACTTTCATATACTTCTTGATTGTGAAAATCTCATACAACAGAGAAATAATTTTTTTACATACTTAATAAATAAACTTGATGTTGAAACATGTGTTATGTTTAAAATGCAAAATGAAGTAGATATGCATGATTTCTCTTTGGAGCCCAAAACCTCTTTTATCATTCTTTAGAGTCATCATTGTATGAAAGTATTCTTATTCGCTTTTCTTTGTATGTTTATGAACTAAAAACATATCTCCTGAACTGCTACATAGAATGAATTATATGTGCTCATGAAGTTATGTATGCTTGTAAATATTGTACATATTAATGCTTGATGTATATTACCTTATAATGTAATTTTGTAATCTCTCTCTCTCTCTCTCTCTCTCTCTCTCTCTCTCTCTCTCTCTCTCTCTCTCTCTCTCTCTCTCTCTCTCTCTCTCTCTCTCTCTCTCTCTCTCTCTCTCTCTCTCTCTCTCTCTCTCTCTCTCTCTCTATCTTTCTTTAACATATTCCACAAACTACTAATCTGCGACGTGTTGAATAATTGCATTGAGTATGTTATGTGCGACGGGAGTCATGGGAAGTTACCTTTTGGTTAAGCTAATCAACAACTAGCCAAACAGTGTAATATTCTAGATTTAAAGTTGAATGCCTCTTTCAGTCTACCTAAATCTAGCCCGTGCAGTGGTGCCTATCTCAACCATCAATTAATGCAGACTTGACGTGAGTGGTTGATAAACAAATGAACCCACTCATTATCAAGGCAATTGCAGAAGACTTCATGGACACAAAGTACTCCGGATTCAACCATATTTATACAGATGCTTCGAAAGATCCGTTATCAGGGCGTGCTGGTGCTGCATTTTATGTTCCATCTCACGATATATTAGAAATGTATAGACTGCACGATCATATATCTGTTTTTGCAGCAGAATTAACTGCAATTCTTAAAGCCTTGCTTTGGGTTAAAAAGCATGACCGAGAGTCTATCGTATTTACTGATTCTTTGGCCGCAGTTCATGCTATTCAAACAGGAATACAAGGTTAACGCAGCGATATCATATATGAAATATTTCACGTTAATATTATTTCAAATGACATGTATATCAGTTGTGATATTATATTGGTTCCTGCTCACGTTGGTCTCGTTGGTAATGAGAGAGCAGATCCATTAGCCAAGTCTGAAATTACAAGAACTGAAATAAACGTTGTGGAACTATGGCCAGTACCCAATCTGTCAACAGTGGCAAATTGACTGGGATTCAGGCACCAATGCCAGACACATATATTACATATGTCCCAAAGTTTAAAAATATTTTAAGATCCGACGTAGAAACCGGAGAGATGAAGTCATCCTTACTCGATTGCGACTCGGCCATTGTGGCCTAAATGCATATAAACACATTCTAGACAAGGATGTATCTCCCATGTGCCATAGTTGTTCAAACTGTATTTATCTTTTTAATTGAGTGTGAAGGACATAATGTACACCGAGAAGATCTTAAAGACGTTGTGACAGCGAGATCAAGCACCTACAATCTTAAGGCTATTCTTGGAGACAATTTGATGTTCGGTGACATTCAAAGGGCCCTTTTAAATTTCATACAAAGTACGGGCTTGCATATAACATTTTAATCTATTTTATTATTAGTGTTTATAACCTATAACCATTTTAATGCCGGGCGCATAAAGGTCATCTGTTGGCCCAAACGTCGCCCTTAAATCCCACCTACCTACCTACCTTTAAAATTAAGCTGTCATAATATGTATATAATTCCAATATCGTCTTCAATAGTTTCGTTTATGGGTATTTGATGGGGACAGGATAATAAGTCAGAAAAGGTATTCGCTGTATGATAACATAGATGAAAAAGAATGCAATTGAACTATAAATATTTAGTTTCAAATTTGATTTTGCAACTATCATTGGTTATCGTGTAAGTGATCGAGAGGTTTTCCTGCATGAGATATCGTTTTTTGAAAATGTTTACAGTCAGTTTCTCGTCTCTGTGTGCCTTAAACTTTGGTCGTAATAGAAATTGATTAATGTATCAACGTCAAGAGTATTAAAAGCTGACCTGATAATTTCAAGACATTGATGACATACCACACATGGGTGCAGTTTTGAATTTAAATATTTCAGTTTCAGAACATTGAAAACACCGCTCTGTTGGTCTTGATTTAATAGGCGTTCAGCTAGCAGAAGAACCCACTTTCTGGTCCAATAAACTTTAATTCTGGGCATTAAACGAATAGTTCAGTAATGTCCCCTTAGTATATTTCATTACCCTATCTCAAATTGCCTGTCTAACTCAATCAGTATAACAATAGCTTCAAATGAAACTATTATCTCCTCCAAGAAACTCGCCATTGATTTCTTTATTACAGAAATATAAGGTTCATTAACTTTATTCTGTTTGTTCCTCTAGGTTCCACTCAATACTTTCCTTCTCTCTGGGTATTACAAAATCGATGTAATCATTCTTGGTCAGTTTATATACATGATGTGTGTGACAATGGCAATGTTCTTATCCTTTTACATTCTGAAACGTCTTCTATCGTCTCAATAGGGATGACCCTAATTGAACATCATTCCGTAGGAAATGTATTGCCTTGTAAGCAGTGCTAATTCGTAAAAAAAGAAAAAAATACTTGAAAGTTTTCACGTAATATTTTGTAAATATGTTCTCGGTGTTAGTATTCACTCAACCACTTCAGTAAACTGTAAACAGTACACTCAATTCATTGAATCTGATCTATAAAATGTCTTCTTTGGGTTTCCATAAATATGGCATTGAATTACAAAGATGTGTAAGGTTGGACCCATTTTCTTCTTACTCAATTACAATTTAAAAAATCATAATAATACTGTGTCATTATCAGATCAAACAGTATACATATCTGCAGGTGGTAAAACATATGTATAAAGGATATAATATAGACATTCTGAAGTTAAACCACAGGAAAGGAAAGTCTATCAACACTGACGTCAGATCGATACAACACTACCTCCACATCGAGTTAATGGCTTCAAGAACCAGATGTCCAGACATGTTTATCAAACTCTGTCAAATAAGATTAAATGAGAAATAAGAACGTTGATTATATTTCTCTATGGACCTCTTAAACTCCTGAAACATAATGAAATCAGACATAGCCTCATACTTAGTCATATTGAAGTCGCATTGAATTATTTCGAAATCCTTATCAAAATAGAGTATTCCCACATTTGTTTATACTGCAAACCTTTTCAATGTCTTGAAATTTGAAAACATCATATAACATGAAATAAAACATTTTGCCCTTCCTTACTGAAATTTGATTATATGATGATTGGGATTAATAAAGGGTAACTACCATTGACAACTTAGGGTTAAAAATTTCAATTCTCATTTCTATATTTCTGTGTAAAAGTTGACCATTTGACCTAATGTAACCTATACATGTTTTATTCACAAGAAACTTTTCCCGGGTATAAACAATTCAAATGCACATTTATTTTTGAAAATATAACATCTTTCTAGATATAACCTTTCCTAACTACATGTGCTTTTGCCATAAGATGATTAATCAATTTCCTCAGATATAAGAATACATGGCAAGACTACACCTGATATTTAGGACGAATGGTGTTGTATGTCAGATGAGAAAATAAACAGTGAATCATTGCTACTTATCATGACTTATGTTAATGAATTAAGATAGGGGTAATTGTTAGAAACATATATCATATATGTAAAAAGGGTTACCCCCCCCCCCCCCCCTTCTATCTCTACAAATCTTTTAAGTTTATTTTGAACATTATTGTATAAAGATTCATTCACTGGGATCATATATAAATATTTGATCTTTAATCATGAATTGTTAATAAGTTGATGAATAACAACTGTCATGCCTCCTTTTCTTCTACAGTTTAAATCAGACAAGATCATCTGCCAAATAATTAAACTTGTATACCATATTTCTTGAGAAAGCAATAAGAGATCTAGAATACCAATTCAGACAGAAGCATTTGCAAACAGGACATGCGTCTGGTGCCTAATAATGAAATAAGATAATCATTGAATCATGCTTTACAGCACCTCTTTAGGAATCAGTTTCTCTCATGATTTCTCCCTTGACTCATCTGTTCAAAATGAGTTCATCATTAGCATTACCAATGTAGAGTAACCTTAATATCTACACAGTTGGGTTTTCCTGGCTAAGCTAATATTAGATTAAAAAAACAAAGAATATAATTTTATTCATACATACTCTATTACTCAAAGTTGAATGGTGTGATAGGAGTTTTGAAAAACATTATTTGAGTATAATCATGTGTGCTTTAAACACAGAAAAAATGCATACAAGTACATTTAAAAAGAAAATTCTTAACAACCTCTTCTTTGAATACGCTTTCTTGTCACATTTCACAGGACATGCAATACTGTCGAAGCGGCGTTAAGTTAACTCAATAACTAACTCGCGCACAAATAATGTATAGATAATGTTAAAACAAAACCGTAAGTAACTAAGGGTAACCAAGCAGCAGATTCTTTTCAATTTATGAACACAAGTGCTGAATTCACACCGAATGTGTTTATTACCTGACCTCTCTGTAATTATTAAGTGTTCTATACCGTCTCAAACGTTTGATACATTGCAAGTATTTTCATAACGTATACTAGTCAACAGAGATGTGCGATAAAATTTATTTAGATTAATGGGACGGTAGCACGGGGTTTATTTTAAGATTTTGTTTCTACAAACTTTCAAAAATAATCTTTAGTTGACGTCAAATGTATTATCTTGAGAGGGTGAGCATCATTTTTCAACCCGATTATCCTTAGCAGTGGGTGCTATTATCATGTATCAAGCATAAAGCAATGGCAGCCTTTTCTATGAAGACCTTTTATAATTTTAAGTAGGGAAATTGATTCCCGTAGCTGAAGTGTTTGTTTTCGTTTTCATGAGATCTTTTATTTACTACAAAAACGTGCTTCTCTCACTTTATATTTAGAATGCATTTACATGAAGTTATTTAATCAAATAAATTTAAATAGGTTCAATTTTCTTTTGAGTTTAAGTTATTAAATCTGTTGATTTAACATATTTCAACAGGTTTCTTTCTAAATAAAATACTTCTCCATCTCTTGTATTCTCAAATATCATGGCTACTCAATACATCTTTATAAAAGAAATAAGTCATGAAATCTTGCATTTCTTTTATACCACTTTGAACCATTAGTCATGAAGGATCGCTTATTCCTTTTGCTCTAAAATTTTGAAATTACCCAGGTAAGATATAACCTCTTATTTCAATTAAAAGTTTCTGATGCTTAATATGGGGTCATATGGGGATACTGATGCAAATTACAGAGGTAAGGTGAAGGAACATTTTTGAATTAACTTATACGTCACACGGTTTATTATTTCAAATGTCTGCACAAACGGAGAGCTTAATCAAAAGTCCTAATTTGATGCATAACAAAATAAGTTGAGGACATGAGAAACGGACTTGGTGCAGCTGATTCGTATAGTTCATGATCAAAACTCTATATAACTTATTCTACCATCCCCAATATTTGTAGACTTCAAGACTTTCGAATTCTAGGGATCATTTCAATAGATTTCATAAAACAAGAAAATGAAAACATTAACTCAATTGTTAAAGTAAAAACTATTTTCAACATAATGAAAATTCAAACCTTTTTTGTTTTTAGCTATTGGGTTTTCTCATAAACTTTGAGACTTTGAGAGTTTAAGAATATATCCATAAATACAAAACGTACCAAAGATATTCAACCGAAAAACTTTAACTTCTGATCGAATTTACCTCTTTGGGGTTAAGTGTTGTTTGAACTACATGATTGAACAGCCTTGTTCATTATGGTTCGTGATTGGGAAGTAGAGACGAAGGAAAATATTGCAATATTTAAATTAACTTGACAGGATATAAAACACTCTGAAAATATTAATCGAGTCATTCAAACATTGGAACCAACGATTGAATTCCTTTTGTTGTGAAGATACACACACAAGCCCACGCTATTTGTTAACTAAACACAGGTCAGTTTTTTGGCACAGTATATCTGATCTTACACAAATACATAAGGAAATCTGTATTAACGTAATTGTAACGTGATTAACGATAGCGTCGATATGTTCGTGTCTGTCGTTTTTCAGTTTGCTAGAAACGAAGTCTAGTGAAGTGTTAAATTAGTCCAATAATGTTGTAAGGATAGCCAGTGGTCATATGGCTTTTGGGTATCATTATAAATGGGCACCCCATGGTTCCGAGAAAATTAAAATGAGGTCTTCCCTTAAGGCAGAGAGGAATTGTTTATTTTGTAAAAGAAGTCACGTTTATGTTGTGAATGACATATGCATGTTAAATTCATGTACAGCAGTACTTTTGTTTTTCAGTAAGTTGAATTACGATTTTAATTACGACATTGCAAGTACGTTTGATCTTCCAGTGTCGCTTGTAAACTCAAAACTAATAACTAATATTCAAACACATTTTACTCCAAAAAATACTTCATCATCCTCAATTATCTTTAAAGTTAGTATTGATTCTCTATCTCACTGTACATAAGTATATCTTTAAGTTTTAAATTTCAAGGTAAGTTTTGATTTACTTTCAAGTCAGTGTTACTTGAAGAAACCAAAACTAAAACTTCATAATTATTCAAACACAGACTTCCAGGTCTATTTAGCTCCCTTTTGTAATACAATAAACCATCACAAAACAGTTATAGACTTACCATCACCTAAAAAGACATAACATTCGACCTATTTTCTTTCGCTTTCGCTTTCGCTCGTTTTATACTTAATCATTAACTCGTTTGATAAAAATAGCATTAAATGGAAGGTCGTTTAGTATTCTGTTTATTACTTGACCTCACTAATAAAAAATTATTACTGAAAGTGTACTGAACGAAGCATTTCCGCGACTATGCCGCCATTGAGTTGACGGTGCCAAGATTGTGACGTCACAACCACACAATATTATGACGTCATACGAGGAGCGGTATTACACTAGTTTAATATCGCCGTATAAATATTACACTGCGGTATCTTACACGGGCGAGTAATAACTATTTTTATTTGTAACTAGATTTATCTTATTGTCATACACAATCTCATTATTTATGCATGTAGGAATATCAAACCTTATGATTATACCCTATTATGATGACTTTTCTGTAGTTCTAACTTAATACTTTCAGAGTTTTAAAAATATCACTTCGGGAATTAACTTGACTTTGCAGAGAAAGAAATACTTATTGGGATAGTTTTGTATAGTTTGTATGCAACGGTTTCATTTTAAAATGTAAATAAGACTTACAGCTGTATATTGTGAAGCATGTTCATTCCACCACTCGGTTCCTTGGTCTGCTACGTACGTTCTTACTCCCACATTGATCTTGGTCGTTAGCACATTAAGCTTGTTCGCTGAACAAATGACAAGATCAACCCATGGGATATTCGAGTAAGTTTTCCTCAGACGAGCCCGGGTCTTTTATAGAATGTCCATAGGCGTGTTTTAGAAGCTTTTAAAAGAACGTTTCTCTACCGATAATGCTGATAAAGACTTTGCCATTAACCAATTAAAGCTTACAGAGAAATAACAATCTCTTTAAATTAAATCGTTGTATAGCAATTCAACCTTTCCATATGTGAGTGCCTTGTCCCTATATCATCAACAACTACAAGGATATATGAGATTGTATAAAACTTGGTTTTCAATTTTAATTCCACTGAGAACAACTTCAGTTTAGAAGTGACTTAGTTTTTCAGTATTAATGTGCGAACTGGAATAGGTTTTTTCCTGAGCATTGGCGAAAACATTGATACTGGTATTTGATCATCCTGATTCTTTTGCTTTGAAACGAGCGGATTTTTTCATTCGACAATTTCTCGAATTCCTTATGCCATTTGCTGAAGACCAATGTCCATCAGATGGCGCTTTCATTACTTGAACTTACCATGTTAGATTCCTCATACCCTCCTAGGATAAGTGACAAGAATATTTGATTAAAGTATGACATAAGTCACTGTAACCACGACCTTCTTGAAACTCCTAACCTTTGTGGAGCTACTCACAGTTCTTTAAACTCTAGGACCACACATTCTTTCCTACTATTACAAAGGTATATAAGGGGGATTTATTTTATGTCATACGATACCCAGAGTGAAATTAAATTACTATAGAAGGTAAGAGAATTTATATTTTTTCTGCTGTCTACATATAAAAGTCTGATTGTCCATATACAGTGAAGATAGTATAAAAATTGCTCTTAATTCAATGATACAAGAAATATTATGGTAGCATATATGTCCACAGAGAGACCAATATGTCGGCACAGCAGATAACACAAGCCTGCGCAGAAACATATAATTCCGATCACGAAATCAATTTCGATGAAACTCATGCAATGTTAGACCATCAGACGAAATAAGATCACACAATTGCATGGAACATCAAGTATTTTTGCTTTCAATATTAGTGCATAATGATCATGAAATAGCATAGAAAGTCAATTATGAGACTAATGAGAACCAGTCACTCATAGCCGTCAAGCTTAGCGTATAAACCTGATATCTCAAAATAACTTACATTGTTTTATTCAGTTTTGTTACTAGAATGTTGCATTTTATCATTAACATCGACAGCACTTTAATCATTAACATCTACAGCACTTTAATCATTAACATCTACAGCACTTTCATCATTAACATTTACAGCACGCATATAAATACTGTTAAGTGTGAATGAGAACACTGATATTGGTGTTGCGTTCGAAGCAATTTTTTAAATGATTCTTTAATGCAGTTGCCTTTAGTGTCTACACGTCCTTATAGATTGCTTCTATACAGGTCGCACTCACTGTGCTCTTAATGAAAGCCCCTGAGCCTCAAGTATAGTGATAATATCCTTTGGTATTTTTGGTGGTGACTTAGTGTTTGTTTCCTGTGTTGATACGCGGTGTAAACAACTACATGTTAAGGGTTTTAAGAAAAAACCCAGGTTACCGAGGAGCAAGTAATTGAGTAACAGAATAGGTTACAGTAACTGTAATGTCCATGTTTTGATTGTGATATGTGTGGCATGGTCTTGGTTAAGGTCCATCAGAAGCTTTCAGTCTTTGACCTTTCAGTAATGTGTGGAAGTAAGCTGGTTAGGCTACGCTTGAGAGGTGGAAATAGTCAAAATGGAATTCTGTAGCCCGGGGAAGATGTTACACACTAAGTTACAGTCAGGATGTCCATACACCTCTAGAACCAAAATCATGGGGAGCTCGATTTGACGATTGCATCTTTCAACAATACACATAGCTTCTATTCTTAAAGTTCGGATCTCATTCTTGGAACCTCAACCAGTTTCAGAAGCTAGCAATTAGTCAGTGTCATCGACCATGCTACTCATCAAGGGTAATTATGTGTAGTGTTTGTTCAGGACGAGGAATTGAAGAATGACCGGACCAACAGTGTAAATATGGTCAGATGTTCCAATTAACTTTATCGAGAGCCTGCTATCGACGTAATTAGGATAGGACACTGTACACGTATTGTCTAGCACGCTGGTAAATAGTATTGTTAGCGATCGATAATAATTCATTATGATTATTATCCCTATATAAGATGATAAGAAACTCATAATACATGAGAATTCAGTCTCAGTGTTGTATAGTGACATATCATAACACTTATATTACAAAAACAGAGAATTGCAAAGGTTAAACAATTCAAATATACTAAACATTATAAAACAGATTGTATGTTATTTGAAATTTCATTTTATTGGTATTTGTCCCGAAGATATCTATTACAGAATAATGAACACGACTACGAAGTACCAATGTAGACAATAAATATGCCTCTACAATGTGATGAAACGGTTTTGTGTTAGTAAAGTGATGTTCAATTACTGAAGTACTACAAAGAAACCAAATAGAAACTAATCATAAGCTTCTAACATATTCTATAGAAAAATAGCTCGCTTTATTTGTGCAAACGAAAATAAATAAGTATTGACCATCTTTCATTACAGGCGAAATATCAGTTCTTACATAAATTACCATCTCTCATATCAACAATTCCATTGAGGCCCAGAATTTAGAATTCAGTTATTAAAAAATGCAGAACAAATACAATTTAACACATTCTGTATGCCACCAATGTACAAAGTTTAAGGTTGACACATTAGAAGCTCTTTTGATTTTTTTCATTTATCAATTGATTTTGGCCTTTTAATTTCTATTCAAATTAATTAATTTTAATAATTTGAACTCACACATAAATTAATTGTGTGTCCCTAGAATGGCTTCTATTCCTGAAAACAATCCAATTGGTTTGAACACAAAAGTGTTTTGACGTGACGTGACTTCATGATGTGTGTTTTTTTTCTATCTATAACTTAATGGTTAGCAAAAAGTATACTTCAACAATCTTTAAACGTAAATTGACATGTATTTTTTAGAATTCCAACTGACAATATACTCTAATTGGATTAGCATCATTCCTGTCTGAACATCCTGCCATTCTCAAAAACCGATGAAATCTTTATTCAAGTATCAGTTAAATGGAAAAGCACTTGTTTTCATTCATTTGATCCTCATTGTTGACATATAATAACCTTGAACACGATTTTATTACTTCTTATATAATCTTGATGATTATATAATGAATGATTCCGCAAAAAACAAGTGTGATTTTCTCTAAATTGGTATTTATGAACTCACTAGTATTCTCTATCATTTAGTTCTTGGTGTCACTTGTGATAATAAATCTGGAATAGATTACATGCAATGATTAAAGAAATAAAAAAGGTTTTACACTTGTATTCTATATTGTACTGACTATACTATTGAAAGAAAGTTAACTTTTCTTAGAATTTAAACATAACATATTTGTTCACCAAATTAATAACTATGAATCATTTAACGACAATTCCGTGAAAAGGTAAAAACTAAAGAAAACCTACAACGTTTTAGAGATCAGTTGATGTTGTATGTATCATCTTGGAAATACCGTAGGTACAACCACTTGTTTCTTCCTTTGCTTATAATTAAATCATCCACAGCCACTTGATAATCACAGAGAAGGTCGGTAAACTAATTCTGAACACTTTGTCAGGTGACGCCTTCTATCTCGTAACTAATTTTTCAAACAAGTGAATTAAATTGTCTTCTCTGACGCCCTTCCCCTTGTTTATTGAGACCCGCATTTGTCATTCCAAAGAAGCAACATCTTTCATGTTAGAGTAACATAGAATATGTGTTATACGCGTTTTACTAGAAAGGAAATGGTATCTAAAAAATGAGCGAAGAATTAAAAGAAGATAAACATTTAGATGTCATATTAAGTGCATAAGATTTCTGTTTAAAGTGTAAACTCACCTCTGGTCATGTATTTGTGAGTTTATACAAGATAGATATATAGTTGATTCCGAACTTTTCCTTTCCAATAGCAAATGTACCATTGCATCAAAGTATATTAGGCACACGATTCTACATTTATCTGATAGTTAATAAGGAATTTGTAGAATGAATGCTTAAAGATTCTCTATACCTTAGTGCCTTATGTGCTACGCGAAAAGTTCAAAATTGAATTAAGTCAGCTGTGGAAAGATGAAATGTGATATAAGATGAAATAATTATGCTGACAATAACCACTAATTGAATTACATCTCGCCCAGTTAACAACTTACTATGAAATCTAATTATCAAGAATGTTTCATGTTTTTGAACTGCTTAGTCATAAATAACATTGTTCTAAATACAAAAGAATGTATAACTGAGATGTCCATCAAAAACGTATTGTGTGTCAGAAAGTCGCTAATCAGTATCTGTAAAGTGCAGAATGAAATTGATAAAAAAAACAATAAGGTTTTAAAAACTACTCAAACTACATTTCCGCATACTGCTACTTGATCAAATTGAATCCACATAGCTCCTTCATTACCTTGAGATCTACAATGTATCTATCTATGAAAGGAGCTGCATACCAAAAGGTTGTTCACATGCCTTGGTACACTAGGGCAAATATCATGTATTTTGTATAATTGTATATTTTTGTATAATGTTGAATTTTCAATACAAGTGTGCAGTTCCATTCTTCCTATGATTATGATGCCTTACAATTAACCGTAACAGCCATTAAAGTGAACAAGGGTCAAAATTTCGAAAACACCAATTTTTATTTTTCTCTACAGAATCCATTATATGTTATTAACTGCTTTAAAAGTTAGTAATGTGTGTTGCTTTGCTTTACGTCAAAGTGTTTGTGCTGATTTTATTTTTAGAGAGTCGACAGAAAACATTTTATTCGAAATTTAAGGACATCGAAATTTCGAAAATATTACCCTTTCTGTCTATTTCAACATACCGAAATTCGAATTTTAACACGAGAGACCAGACGATTCCTAAATTAGTTCATGAGGCTAATTCACATATGGACAAAGGGTGATCCTTTGTCAGTTTTGGTGAAGTCATTGTACTGATGTCCAAACTAAATCCAAAATATATGATATTTGCACTACGAGTCAGTGGTAAGTGAACAAACTTTCGGTATGTAGCTGTAAACGCCTCTTTGTGAATAAAGTTAATTTCTCCTATGGACCTCGAAGACCGTTCTTCTGATTAGTTGCTTCTTTCAGTTTACAGTAAAGTAATTATGTGTCTATGATATTTAGTTTAATACGAAATATCGTATCGTTTTTGCCTTTGTTTTTGGTTTTATTATTTCAAAAATACATTTCATGCTTCATGAGTCCAGTTTATAAAACATAAGGGAACGTTTGAAATCATAAACAGGAAGCAACAGCTTTTCTCACAAGATGCAAACATGTTACACGAACAATTTGAACCATCTTCTTTACATGGCAAGTTGGTTATCCCTAGGGCAGTTTAATGCTTTATTGGCCATTACCCTTTTGTAAACGTTCAATAGTTCTGATAAACAATTCTGTGCCAAAGTTTTTAAAGGCTTTTAAAATATTAATGGAATGGGTCCAAAGTTTAAGGCAATGCTCTGGCAACTAATCGAAAGTAAATGAATGAGAATAGCCGTTTAGTTTTGAAATCTAATACACGGTTACGCCCCTTATGTTTATATTAAAGTGTCACTGGAAGGATTATCTTTGCTTTTTATTTATCTCCTTTCTACAAACAAAAGCGATATTTGCATTTTTCTACGTTTTGTAACATTCAATAACATGGTTATACTATACTTTAAGAATTGATAAATATCCTCCCCGAAAGGGATATTAGCGTTTGTAGTTCTTTAAACATAACATTCTGTGTTCTTGTGTGCAGTTTTGTAGGCGATGTAGGAAAAATGTGTATGGTAGACCAAGCAGATCCAATCATAACACCATACATCACAGTCTTCAAACATCGGCTAACATTAGGAGTTGGTTTACTACAAGCCATCATTTTAAACTTCATTTCTTACCCGCAAAAGAATCGTCTTTGCGAAATAATATCCACTAGAAGATTAACGATTATACCTTAAAGCCAGAATGTCAATGAATTTATTAACACCATAGTCAGCCAATTTATCGGCATACCTTTGGGGTAGATAAGACAAGCTTTGGCATTACAGAAACTACCTAAAATTTGAAATAGCCTTAATCTGCTTATCTGTAGACAATTATTCCCAGCATATATCTCTAAAGGTGGATAATATCGAGCTTTCTTGTTCCTTGGAAGATTCAACTAGAGGTGCAATGAGGGACGGGCTTTGTGGAAGACCAAACAAATAAAAACCCAAAATGAAATCATCTCTCTAGCCATTGGTACAGATACCTATCCTATCGTTAACAAACTTAAGAAAGAGTTTGCTGGCCACAAAGTCATATTTAGACTTTTTTTATCTAGATATCTTATGAATAGTAGAATATTCTTCCACAACTTCATATATTTCAAATTGTAAATGACTTAACTCGAGAAAATTACTCCTACATATTTTCGTATGTTTCGTACATCATTATAACGCTGGCAGACAAGGGAGGATAAGCATAGATCCAGACTGCAGATGAATACGTTACCCGGATGATGGGTCTCGTTATCTTCTGTCCCGCGGGATCCGTCACATAACACAGACACACACAAAGCACATGGACCAACATCATTCTAAGTTATTGGCTTATTAAACATAGTAAACCTAATGCCTTTTAAAAGAGGTTTAGTCATGAACACCTGCCCAAGAAGATTTTAATTTATATCCGGTTACATTTCAGAAATCAACCATGGAAATAACAAATACACAATTGCAAACTGCATATAACAGTGCAAATGGCAATAAGACACATCTGATATGTTTCAGTTACCACGATTTGAAACTGGAGTGGTGCACGCCTCATGATTTTTTTTACTGTGCATGCAGATATTTTTGTATCGTCCTCTGTTACTGCAAGTACATTGACAGTTGCTAATTTCAAGTTTTGGTCTGCTTGAAAGAACAGCATATCAAACATTTTTGTAAGTTTTATCTTAAATGACTTCATTAAAGACCATGCCGAACTCCATATCCAGCAGTTTTCATGAAATGTGCAAATTGGATGTCAATTTAGAATGAATGCCATTTTTCATTTTATCTTTAGATTAAGTAAAACGTAGTATTCTCTGGGGAATAACCAAATAGCACCTACAACTCATTATATAGCCAGACCGATAGTAAATATTTACCAACCAAATAGTTCTAGACACATAATTTAGGTAGGCAAAGTGACATGTATTCTATCACCTTCTTGCGAATCCTTGATTAAACAACACTTAGTACTACATCGAGAAATCCAATAAACAACAAAAAACATTTTACTACCGGGTTGGATTGTGAATATATCACAACAACAAAAGACTCTTATCTCGCTACGGTTTAGTCTTTAGATATGGCAATATGCCACGGTTCATGATTTGTAAATTTACAAGAATCGTTGCAAATTACATATACTTTATATACTGTACTCTTTTGTTCATGAGCGGTATCGTTTCATCGTGAACTACACCTTCCATAATGCATGGTATAAATTATCATAAATTCATCTCACATTACAAATCTCATATCAATACAAACACATATCTTTATATCTTATTTGTAGTTTTCAAAATGATATGCTGTTGTCCACTGTCATTATGAAGTGTCCAAAGAAATGTAAAGTCAGCGATAATTCAGAGATGTACCCTCCTTATTTTCAATAAAATAGCTTTCGTTAGTTTTTAATTACTACTGATGTTCAGGTCATTTTTTGATATATTATGTGGTATCATTCTTAATTACTCTCCCGTGTGAGTTACTGCATTGGAACATTTATATAGCATTATTAAACTGGTGTACTACCGCTGTAGGTGTAACGTCACAATAGTGTGTGGGGACTAGGGGAATGATTTGATATCGACCTTGTTTTTTCTTACTTCATACTAAATCATTTACTCATTTGAAAAAAATGTATCAAAAGTCATTAAGTATCCTCCATTTACCAGAGTGTAAACTTTCTCATTCGCCTCTTCAAACCTAACTGAATTACATTTATATACCTTATGTTTCCTCACTGACCACTGACCACTGACCACTGATCACTGACACAGCATATAGAATTCGATTGTTAATATTAAGGGCAACAGTTGGCATATTATGATATTTAAATCAATGTTTTTTTCTTATAAAAGCAAGTGTTAGGAAAGACAGCCTTCATCATTGTATATTAAGGGTTCCCCACTTGTATCATTAGAAATCATTGAAGACAAAACTATTTAGTGAGTGAGTTGGGATTATGTGTTTCCAGCAATTTGTCGGTTATTCAACACGTCCGTGAAGTTCGTCCAAAAGAGAGTGGACAGACAAGGGAGAAAAGGGACCGATAGGAAAAGGCAGAGCGACAGATAAATTTGGTGTCGGCTTCTTTCCGTCGACCTGCAAATTTAAATAAGGCAAAAAAAGTAATGTCATACTATTAGTTACGTTTTAATAGCCTTTCCTGTTTAAGGACGTCGGGACTGCAATTTGCTCAGAGGGGATTTAGTTTTAGTGTTGTACAGTTTTAGTGTTGTACAGTTGACCTTTCCTTTTAGTATTCTGATAGGGAATCCAAGGATATAATTGACAAAGAACGTGATCTTCAACAAAGGTGTATTTGATGTTCAATGCAATTCACGTAATTAATTTCCTTTGACGTTCATACGCTGTATTAGTTTTATCCAAAGTGGTTCCATGATCAGAATGTAGTGCTATATCTAATATAAATATTCCATGCTGAGGGCCTAGCCCAACTACAGATTCACAGTCAAAGACGTTATATTTCATCATCCTTTCTAAGACTTTCAAATACAACATCGTATATATCCAAAGGTTCGCAGATTTGAAGAAAATGTTGTATTATCCGACAAATTATTCACAAAAGGAATGGAGCTTATTAATGATGTCACAAAATTTCTTCAAGACACTCCTTAATTATGATCTTCATTATTATTATCTTCTTTATGGAAATCCAGCTATCATATAAGACTAAGGTCAGTTAGTATGATATAAGAAGTGAATGGATTCTTGATTGTAATTTCTGCAGGTATGATTTTTCTCATGTATATAATTTATTAACCATTTGGATAAGTACTTAGTAAACAACCTCTTGCAGAAAAAAATCCAGTTCACAGCAACAGAAGCACGATCTCCATACTCAAGAGCTCGGGTAGAATACTCATTTTAAATGAACATTAATGTGACATGTTTAAGTATCAAAAGACAGTTTGTGTATATACAAATACTTAAATAGCAAGATTGTACAGTTTTTTTGTGAATTGTGGCGTCCTTCAGGCAATTACCCTCCCTGTAAGCTAAGTTCTCAGTTCAACATCTATTTTGTAGTTAACACAGTAAGCAATGTTACTCAGATAGTTAGATCAACCCAAGGGAAATTGACTAAGCTATTTCTCTAAATTATTCATTGTCTTTTCTTAAATGGTTTCAGACTTTTTGGAAGCGATTATAAAGTGTACATACCGATTATGCAATGTTTTTAAAAATGTCGACCGTCAACCACTTAGTTCCGTGGTATTCAAAATTCTGAATTTCATACCGGGGTTGTAAAGTAAGCTATGTGAAAGAACAAAAAAGTAGATTATCCCAATTTTAACTAACTAATCCTCCGACTTAAGGCATTTTCAAAATGTAACTTCGTGTGAGCTCTTGAAGGTAAGTAACACCGGTAGCTTTAAGATCTGGACCTCCTTCTGATTGTTATCAGTTATTCAGCATTGCCATTAATACTGGTTTTAACGGCTGTCCCTGAAAAGTTCAAAGTATAAGGAGCAAAGCCGCCAAATACGTCCATCACATTCCAACCATTCTGGGAGAAAATTCATTTCAGTAGAACATTAAACTTTAAACGGAAAAAATATATTCAAAGGGATACTTTGTATAGGGATTTCTATTAAAATGTACAATACATGATGCCCTTTAAACAGTTAGTTCATCAGTATTCTAAGTTCGTTATTCCAGATTGATCGTTAGCACAGTAAGCTATGTTAAAACAAACATGTAGATCAACCAAAGGGAAATTAAGTTAGTAATCCTTCGACTTGAGCCTCGGCACTTTCGTTAATGCGAGCATTAGAAACTTTTATGAGCGATTAAAGAATTTACGTATCGATTATGCTGAATTAGGGCAGTCCAAGATATTTGACCTTTATTTCAATAGCAATTTAAAAGTTGCCTAGATGTAGTTTTCTAGCTGAACTACATTGCATGTTAACCTATTTTATTAATGTCATTGTTCCCAAATAAAAATTCATTGACGTAAAATAATAGAACTTCACTTGAAGTGGTAAAAAATAGAATACTCAAAGGTACGCTGTATGTATATTTACAGAAACTTTAATTGCAAGATTTGTATTAAAGTAACAGTAATTTTATCAACCATGTTCTGTCAACCAATTGCTCTCCATATCGATTTTGTCGTTAGCACAGTAAGTTTTTTCCAACAAATTAAGTAGATCAACCCAAGGGACATTAAGTTATCCTCATACTTACCACTTTCATTTACTGTCTGAAAGCAAGATTCAATAGCTTTTAGAAGTGACTAAAATGTTTACATGCCAATTATGCTACATGAAGACTTTCGGTATTGGCCTGAATTCAAAAAAACACAATTTATAACATGCCCAGAAGTAGGTGCTTTTAACTAGCTCTTTGGTCTTTTTTAATGTCATTTTAAATACATAACAGTACATTGATATCTGTCCAAAGCAGTAGATTTTAATTCAAATCAAAGTGAACGATTTCACAGGACATCTCCACCAACGGTACATGAACAAATGTAAACAAGCAACGTGGTTCATAGTATCTGACAAAATCAAAACCAGTTTTGCTTATAAGACAACTGTCTTTTACGTTTGAAAACAAACAAAAAATACTTCATTTGAATGTCAAATTTTGCACAAATAAAGGATGTTTGTGTCATATCAAACAATAATTCTGAATCAAAGGAATATGTCATGTAAAAATAATTTTAGATTACAGGCATTACAATTACGAACAGGTCCATTGTATAAATTTCCTAATGACCTGTTGCCAAAGCATGTATTTAAGACAAGCGCAAGATTTTAAAAGATCAACTTTAAATTAGATTTAGTATTTCAATGATTTACTTGAATACTTAGATAAAACTTTTACAGTAATTAACAGAATTTCTGCACATTCAGCAAATGGAACCGAGAGTTTAAAAAGGTAGATGAATTAAGAGTTTGATAATTACATAGAGATTATTTCCCGAGGAAGTGTGCCATATGACTTTTACGAAATGAGTGTGAAGTCTTTTATTACCCGAGCGATAGCGAGGGTTATACACAAATTTGAGCGAGTTTCGTAAAAGTCATATGAAACACTTCCGAGGGTAATAATTTCTTTGTTACCAATTCTACTCCATTTCATACGCATGGAAATATTTAGAAAACGGCCTCCTTCCCATGCGACAGCCCGCAACAGTGACGTCATGGAAAATGGTTTTATGAAGTCACAGACGACAAAATACGGTCACTGGCGCTGAAACAATCTTTGCTAGGCAAAAGTGATATGTGGAAATGTGCTCATATTGGAAATATGTCACCGCTTATGATTAACCATATGGGTATTAAAGTAAGATATAATATTCTATCACTTTAGACACTAGGTTTGTAAGCAACAATATAAGCATAACATTTTAATAGCATGTTGATTATGATTACATTAGTTGTAAAGGAACATTTAAAAAGAGAGAAAACACTACAAACTGGAAAATCAATAAAATTGCCAACCTCAAACATTAAGGAAAGCGGCTATGACTTATGTTCCTTGTATGATAATTAAAAAAAAGCAATTTTTAGATAGATCTTGCACAAGAGAATCGTACATGTAGCACAATCAAGAGCAGTTTTACGTTTGGAGCAAATAATTGCTGTTGATTTATTCACATCGATTCCAAAAACTGTCATGGTTCATCCAGCTTAAATGATATACATCAATCATATTGTGAACAATGATTATCATAACACTGGTGACAAAACGATTCCTGTTAAAAAGTGAGCCTTTAAAAAACAAAACATTTGAATAATGTAGGAGTGGACGAATATTACCAAAAACAAACCAACTCTTTTAAAGGAAGTGCCATTCGTGAGAACAGAGGGATTTCTTTGGACAAATATCTTGTTTATATTGTCGATATACCACGTTTAAGTGCGTGTGCTTAATCGTTCTACAGATAGAAGAATGTTCCACTCTTGCTCCGCTGATCATTTCACGTATAGAGCCACCGACCCATCATACATTTGCACAATACATGTATAAAAGATGTGTGTGAGCACCACATGTAGCAATATAATTTGGTTGGATTATAATTTACAATTTTCAAGGGCAAATTACCCTTTAATATTATGCCTCAAAGGTCAAGGACAATGTGTGTCTTTTTTATCGGCTCAGAAAATAAACTTACCTAATTTGGGTTTTTTTTTAGGAAAATAGCTGGGGACATTTTCTTACTCCAGGGTATTTCCGAAAGTATATTGTTTTTTCAATGAAAGCATGATGAAGCAATTTCCTGCAAAAGTAAAGTGTATACTGAGTTCGTTGTACATGCAATAAAGAATATGCTTCCTACATAAACAGACTAATTATATAGTCATATATTTCTAGTAGACATAGGCAGATGAAAAAGATTAATTCCTTCCATTTCTAATTTCATCACAAATCATTTAACTTAACATACATAACTTGATTGTCATGATCTGGACAGCATCAATAAAGCGATTGAAGGAATCTCCCCGTGATTATTTATCATAATTTGGATATGAACATAAAACAGAATAAAAGAATTCTTTGCTTCCTTGTATTATCCTCTAATATAAATTTGATTATGAAACAACCCGTAAGTATTTGATGATACGTTGCATTAAAACCGCATGAAGAACATTATCGGAAAGTTTCAAAGTTTGCTTACAGCGACAAAAGGCATACGATATATTTGATAACAATACTTATACTACATTTCTAAATCTGTGAAGTTACAAGATTGATTAATTAATGAATATTTCATCTTTTATTCTCAGAGTATAAGTAAATACAGCCGTTACCAACTGGATATGGTTATTTTTCTCTTTGTGCACAGCTGACCATTGAGTGTATTTCTTTATCTCTAAGCCATCAGTGTCCGTCTTAATCTTCTAATTGTTGATTAAAGAAAGAATTATAAGTAACTAATTACATCGATAGAAAGTAGTGCCTGTATATTCATGTAACTTCATATAGCCAGTTTGAACCGAAAGCTGTCCTTCACATCAGAGCAGGTAGGGTTCACACTTTCGACTATTGCCGCCATTTACCATCAATATTTAAGTATATTACCGAAAGCCAATAGTTTGTAAGTAATATGATTGTTCCTGACATTTCACAGTTCTTTAACAATGTAGGGCGTAAATTGATACCAACCATTGGCAGTGATTTCATTTCTATGATAGATAGAAATTTATTTGGAAATCGTTTCAAGACAACTGTTGTAAATTTACCATTTCTAAAATGTAATAAATTTAATAGCTGAAACGTAAAAAAATTTAGAAGTTATGTGACAAAGAGTTTTGTCACAGATAAATATTATTAAACCTTTAATTCCTGTCGACAAATGTCAGACATTGATATTATATTTCTATGATACAGACACATCTAAATGTATGCAGCATTTGGTACTAACTTTTAACTCTAATTTTTATGAAAATCTAGTGCACTGTTCTTATTTCAAGATAAAAGATGAAACCCAATAAACTTGAGGAAGCAAATTATTTGCTAATCCCTGAAATAGTTCACCTTTGATAACTTTTTATCTAACGCTTTGAATCTAAACCATCAGATATATTGTACAAAGCCTCCTCTCAGCGATCAAAGAGAGAGACAAAGTATTGATTTATTATCGAGGAAATCAAATAAATCCAGTAACTTCCTCTCCTTTGAGGAGATTTCCTTATAACACATTGTCACTATTTCAATGAATTCCTTATTAGCTCTTTGAGCATGCTTTTCATTCCTCTTTTCATTCTAGATTCAATGAATTGCGTCTTTCACCTAATTAAAAATAATCTACAGTGGCTTTCAATCGAGATTTGGATTACAAAGATTTTTTAGTTTGCACTGATTAATTCTTGATTAATGCAAGTTGACGACATAATCTGATGACACTATTTTGTTTATCTAAAAAACACAAAATATATTTGAGATCAAATTTTACAGTTTATAAATTGTTTTTAGTAAAACATTATGTATGTAAACTCTTCACACACAAAAACTTGACATTCATGCAAAATAGATTTTTTTTTAAACGGGTCAATTTCTTTCATGATACATACCTGTAATTTTAAGAAAGGCTTGCTCAAAAGTGTAAATTACCAAAAACAATGGCCCAAAAAGTTTACGTTGTGTTCGGGACGAAAACGAGCGATTCGTCCAAATGCATTTTCTGCCAAAGCACGTGCAGCATGGGATCATGAAGGTTTACATGCAGACACGTCTGCTTTAGGGGTATAAAAAACCATATCAGCCGCTGTTCATTCAGATTACAGCACATCGGTACAGCGACCTGAAGAATGCCAAGACTGAACAGAGCGCAACGCAACAACGCTGTTGGCAGACTGCAAGCAGGAGCGACGCAGCGAGATGTTGCAACACACTTTGGCTTGTCCAGACAGACCATCTCTTCATTGTGGACCCGTTTCAACAGCCGAAACAGCGTTGATGATAGGCCAAGGTCAGGCAGACCAAGGATGACTACTCGGGCCCAAGATCGGTACATCAGACTGCTCCGCCTTCGGGAACGCACCAGGACAGCAACGTCAACAACAACGCAGATACCAGGCCTGCGCCGAATTTCCGACCAAACGGTACGCAACAGGCTGAGAGAGGCTGGATTTTTTCCACGACGACCGGTTCGAGGTCCCGTTTTAACGCAATGTCATCTGGCGGAACGTCTCCAGTGGTGTCAACAGAGGATGATATGGGCACGTGCAAGGTGGAGAACCGTTCACTTCACTGATGAGTCCCGTATTCTGCTTCGACGAAGTGATGGACGAGCACGTGTATACCAACGTCGTGGAGAACGTTATGCTGCCAACTGTGTTCAGGAAGTTGTCCCATTTGGAGGTGGGTGTGTCATGGTGTGGGCCGGGATTCGTCACGGTGTTAGGACACCCCTTGTGCATGTTGTGGGTAACCTCACAGGAGTACGGTATAGGGACTTGATCCTACAACCTTACGTTATTCCTCACGTCAACGTTCAGGGTGGTCTCTTTCAGCAGGACAATGCTCGACCACATGTCGCACGTGTTTGTCAAGACTTTTTACAGCGTAACAATGTCCAGACATTGCCATGGCCAGCCAGGTCACCAGATTTGTCACCAATTGAGCATCTCTGGGACGAACTGGATCGACGCGTGCGCAGTAGGAATCCACCACCCCAAACACTTACAGGACTTCTTACAGCACTTCAGCACGAATGGCAGAACATTCCACAGGCTGTGATTGACAACTTGATTGCATCGATGGGTCGTCGGTGCCAAGAAATAATCAATGCAATGGTGGGCATACCCGATACTGACATTTGTGCACCCCTGTGATGTTGAAACACTTGTGCACCTGTGCATTTCAAGATCATGTTTATTCTGAATAAAATTTACTGAACAGAGATCTTCAAACATCGTTTTAGTTTTCATTTCAATGTTTAACTTGCATCTGTGGTCTTTAATTCCAACCTTGAAAGTCGCTATTCATCGAGAAAGTTGGAGATCCATTGTCAATTTCTATATAAACTGCATCAGATATTGTTTTAGATTGATTGTCATGTCATCATTTATGTACACACACCAATCATATCTTTCGTTAATGCAAACTTGTTATAGAAAACGTACTAACTCGGCACACAAGATTATGCAGCTATTATAAATTCACTTATGGGTTTCGACATAACTTCTTACTGCAGGGATAGGGAAAAGCTTTTATTCCTAAAGACACCCAAAGAAAGGTTTATTGATTGTGCAGATTGTTACACAGAACTGACAGATAAAGTTTCCTTATGCCTTATTCCACCATAAGACCCTCATCTTTGTTTTGTAAAATATTAATATTTTATCAATGTCTAACATCTAATGGCATCGAAATAGGTAAATAGTTAAGTATACAAAAATGCACAAGCAATAAGAATATATTATTAAGTTTCAGGGGGAATTGATTAGAAAAAAGAATGATAAAATATGATAAATATTTTCTATTTTATTAGTCCTGGGTTTTTTAATGTTTCAGTAAAACGTCGGTTAAACTGATTTAATATTACTTGGCACAAAAAGGCAAAGCAATGGAATATGTGTCCTGTTGAATTGTTAATGTTATGGGATAAACGATGTCTATGGAAATGTTTTAGGTATACTGTTCAATTGCCTGTGTTAACTGGAACGTATTAAGATATCCATGATGTACGAAGCAAAGATAACCTTTATACGTAAAGAGAACTGAATAGCTATTTTCTCTGTGGAAGAAATTGCATCGTTTGGCTAGCATTGTCATGGTAATATGGCCAGATATGCAATTACCTCATGAGAGGATGTGATTCTTGCAGTAAACAAGCACCTGTCATGTGCACACGTCTCAGTAGTTTATCTCTATATAAGTGTAACAGTGAAAGCTATAAGATAATGACACCGACAGGTAGCTTTTCGTTTTACTCTTTCTACCATCCTGAAATTATTTTGTTGACTGCAAATTCTTTTTTTATTTTGTGTCATGTTTGGCTTTCTATTTGTTTCTAAATATTCAGTTGTTAGTTTGTTGTTTATCATCACCAGATTGCACATATTCTAAGCATCTAAAGATGTCTAACAGGTAAAGTGCATCTTTACGTTATTGCCACCGTATTTATATCCTGTTGAAATAGAAACTACTTTTATTTCTTTCATAATTCATTCAAAAAGGTGGTATCTTTTTATTTCAAGAATAACGATGATACATGATTTAAATTTTATGTGTCGGCTGAAATTTATCAAATATTAAATCATAAAGTGACGTTCAAGTGGATTACATACAAAACACTGTGTATCTATCAGAGAAATCACACATATACTCAACATATACTCTTGATTTGGCAATCAGTGACTTAATTCTGTAATCCTTCTGTTGATCATTTCATTCATTTTCTATTTTAATCACCTGTAAAATAGCGGTTGTTGCACTGTTAAATACATCTTTAGATGTAATATGATTGTAGGATACAGTAGTTTTATATCTTGGCCTTTAAAGAGTTTCCTTCAAATTCATATTGATAAAATAGAGACAACATATCTTTTCCAATTACAGCTCAGCCTTTCTACCAAATTGTAAGAGACCCTCCACAAATATATTGAAATAAGTGTTTCCAACGTAACTGTTGTTAATTTACTATCATAAATATCTATTATACTTTTTTTTCAGGAACCGTATATTGTAGGGATGTTTAATTAGTAACGAAATTGTTTAAGGGTAGCCGGTGGTTTAGCTTTTGGGTATCATTATACATGGTCACCTGTTGGTTGCGAACAAATTAAAATGAAGAGCTTTCCCCAAAGCCAAAAAGTTAAAGTTCAATTTGCATAGATATATGGCCTCAAACTTTTAGCACAACAGATAGCCTAAGCATCATTAGAGTTAGATTCCACACTAACCAACCGTAGACTTATGAACAATTGAAGCCAATATTTCTAACAAACAATTTGTAAGATAAATTCTGCGATTGGTTTGCATTGCTCTAATAAGTGATTCATATGCTGGGTAGGTAAACCTCTTACTTACTTTGTTAACTTTGAATTGAATGCTATTGATCTGTGCAAATCTTCATAATACTTAATTGATTATGTAAAGTTGACATATTATTGATGCTCAGAAGGATATTCTTATCATGACAATAACCACTTAAGTGATTTTTGGAGCACCCATAATACTTTGGAATAGTAATAAACTGGTGACAGGAGTTACTTTAAGTACTTCATTGTTGAAGACGGGAGATTTATTCACTCGATGTGTGTGTTTATAAAGCAGAAGATACAAACTACAAAATGTTGTTTTTTTAAGTTTTAGATTAGCTTTGAAAGTTTTGAAACAGGTTTTAGAGTAACACAATTTTTGTCGTGATCTCGTTATCTTAATGCTGACAATATCAACAAGAAAACACATTCCATTCTGATAACAAAAACTTTTTCTACAAAACTAACGCAGCGTTAGAGCATCATTCAGAATTAGTTCAGGTCTGCATGGAAAACAAGTCAACCACTGGAGTCCGCGTTCTCTGTAAAATCATTTCCTTGCTTTCCGTGTGATGAAACTTCCACTCTTATTTCGGAAGGACCACTCCAAAAACAAGACAAAAGTTAACGGAACTCATATACCCTACTGCAAGTTTGTCAGTCACATAAGTAAATTTAGTTTAAACCGAGGTTTTGATTATAGACTGTGAACAAATTCGATTAACATAATCAGATATCTTAATGCTAACATGTCCAAAACTCAATTCAATTGTGTTTGAATGCATACCGTGAAATATTCAAGAATGAATGAATGAAGGCCAACGCTTCATATTAGGTTAGTTCAACATAATTTTAATGAGCTAAACCTCATCGGTTTTTTAGATCTAGTCCGACCGAAAACGTTGTTGTTCCCTGGAAACGTCCAAACACACATTTGAAACTCCAAAAGACACTATTGCATATGATACTTGTTCTCTATACCAAGCCTCAATGTTGAAGACCGTAAAGTTTTAAAGTTCAAGCCAAGAGAGATTTCTAATTCCTGTTTCCACTTAAATGGCCGAACGTAAAATAAGAAAGAAGTTGAAAACACCAAACAGCACACATGATGACGGTTTCATATATAAAGTTTCACTGAGCTAAAACTATTTTTTTCAGTTCTGGTCCGGAAACAAAATTCGATTAATTAACGGGCCAGAATTCACCAGATTTCCTACTCAACATCTTCTTTCATTTGTTTCTTTGTCGACTTTTCATATTTCGAAGGAGCTTTATAAGGGAGACACTGCTAGAGGGATTTAGTCAAGCAGGAAAAACATGGGCAGAACATTTTGCAGCCAGAAGTTTAAAGTTTGACTCAAAGGACTAAATGGGCTATAAGTTCTAAAAGTTATGGTACTTTGTTCTGGTAAGACTTTGAATGTAAGATGTAATCACTCTTGTTTGTGACGTGGCGCTCTTTATGACGTCATAGAGGTAGGTGCATCATGAGCATGAGTTCAAAGAAATACACATTTTAGCTTCAGTAAAGGCTTAAATTGTTTTATAACTTCATAGTTCTAATTTTAGGCCGGTTGATATGCGAAGATGCAGATTCATTGATTCATGTTTTCATCTGGGAAAAGCAGAATAAATGCTTTGAACACCTTATATGTGACAGAGTTTACAGAGTTTGAAATTGGCACTTGAAAATTTCTTTTTACCTGTTCATTACTCTATAAAATTGCACTCGAGATTACCAAAGAATCTTTTTTAATGATCAAATGACATGTGTTATTGAGAATCAGAGCTGACAATAGGCTCTAATTGAATTAGCATAATTCCTTTCTAAACTTCTTATCATCCACAAGGAAAATATAATGTGATCATAATTCAATTATCCAAGAAATGAAAGAAGAATGATTGAGAACATTTATCATCATTTTGATCCATCTTGTTGACATGTAGACCTTGAACACAATTGTATTATGTTTCTTTCCGAAGTATATGTATTCAATGATAGTGCCTCAAAAGAGTGGGTTTTTAGATGGGTATCTATCCATCATTTCACAAGTACCTTTGAATGCGAATTTTGTCAGTTGGTGCAAAGTAGTTTTGAATCTTATTCAATTGAAAAATTTAACCTGGAATGGAATTGAGATGTCATGTTAATCAATATATGTTAGATGATCACATATGTATATAGATTTTATTTACAGCATTAAATTGCCTCCTGTCACGCATTTAATTGTGAGGTAATTCAACCTGCTAACAAAATTGCCATTGGTCTAAAGAAAATATAAATCTTAACATTGGTCTGTATATGTTCCGAAATGCATTCACAATAGCAAATTGATTTGTACTCATGCATCAAAATATATAAGGCCATAAATCTAATTGTATCTGATAGATATCGATACATTTGTAGAAAAAACGCTTATGATAAGCCCTATCAACCTTTGTAGCGTGAGGCTACGAATTTAAAATCAACAGGTTTCGAATCTACGTTCGAATCACACAAAAATTAAAATACAATTGATATATCTCTATTCTACCATGACGAGATAATAAACTTCTAAATTACATTTCTTTGATGTCGCGAAAGTTCAGGCGTGACGCGGTCATAGACATTTCCATTTGAAATAGGCATAATGGGTAACACCTAAACTGATATTGAAGTGAAAAGATAGAGTAGGGAACGTTAAAAATCAAAGAATTGTTAAGTTAACACGTCAGATCATTGAGCTTTTCTTGACACTCTTTACGCAAGTACAAAACATTACAATTTGACTTCTTAAAATTACTGAATCACCTCCAACAAAATGGCCGATACCAACATCCTTAAGCTGATCACGTGACCAGTCTTATGACGTCATGTCACACTGCACAAGCCTACGACGTCACTGTGTTAGAATGAAACTATCGTGGCCGAGTCTGATCGAGTCATCGCGGCTTGAAATCAAACGTTTTCCACATTAATTGCAAACAAATCATGTGATTGAGTAGTAGACTGTTTATATAAGCGTTAAGAAATATGTATGCCTAATGGTAATTGGTAACAGAATCATGTTTAGCGGTAGAGCGTCAAACTCCGCACAGTGGTGTTGCGTCCAGCCTTGAGGCAGATGTATTCAAACGCGGTTAATCGGCTATCTAAAAAATCGAGTCCGAACGTAGATTCGACGATGATATAAACCAATCAAAAACAATTATTTTTAAATGTCATGGTAGAATTGCTGTTTGATGTTGGTTCTTTGAGGAAACACTGATTATTTGAACAAATTTGAAAATGCCTCGATAATCTAGATAGCAAGAATGCATGCTATATCTACTCGGTTAACGTATTTTCACTCAACAGAAAACACACAGTATGTTCTCGATGACGTTATCAATAATGTGTGACCGTTTTAGGATAAGCATGAAATTAATGTGTTGTGAAAATAGTTCGTTTGCTAATTTCGTTCATTTCTTAATTTTTTTTCATCAGTGAAGAGTAGAATAATTTAATTTCTATGATATTGAATTTTTTATTAAACCTATTGTTTTGGCCTAGAGTTTCTTAATTCTACATACCAATTTCATGCTTCAGGATGTGAAACATGGTGAAGCTTTTTAAGCAATCAACAGGAAGCAAAATCTTGTCTCACAAGAACGTAACGACGTTAATGGTTAGAAAACAATGTTAACTTTCTTCTTATCATGGGAAGTTGTTCGTCCCGAGGGCAATTTAAGCTTTATTGGCAAATACCGGTCATTATCCTTTGGTAAACTTTTAATAGTTATGACAAACAATTCTGGACCAAAGCTTTTAAAGGCTTTTAGAATGTTTATGGGCTGTTACTTCCAATCATTTGTCAACTAATCGTAAATAAATGAATGTGAATAGCAGTTTATTTTTCTAAGCATATGCATAATTACGTCCATTTTATATTAAAGTGTCAACGGATATTATACTTGCTTTTTATTTATCTTTCTTCTCAACCAAAATAGTTTTTACATATCTGTATGTTTTGGAATGAAAATTAATGATTATTTCATAGGTAATTGCTATTTGAAAAGATTTAATATCCCATCTAGAGTGTAGAGTGACTTGCGTGTTTAGCATATTGCTTTCATACTGTGATGTGCGATATTAGTGTTATCATTGACCAATGAGGTGTTTGTGTTTTATACCAAGGAAATGATATAAACATTTGAAGAAAAAGTTTTCAAGTCATCCTTCAAAACTTCTCTCAGATATTCTATGGTGAGTATAATGTCAATCTTACACCTTATGTCTTGGCCATGAGAGTCATCTTAACGAAAATATATCCACTAGGGGATAAACGTCCAATGTAAATGAATATGTTCACACTTTGGTCAGTTCAAATATCTTCACATAATTACATAGCTGAGACTGACCTTGGCATTACAAAAACGCTACCTGAAACTTAACGGTTTATATCGTAAAGCCATTTGGTCAATGAATTGAATTACACCATGGTCAGCCAATTATTCGACATACTGTCGGGGCAGATAAGACGAGCCTTGGCATTACATAAACTATCACTAACACTTTGAAATATCCCTATACTGATTATATGTTGACAATAATTTCCAACTTATGTATAAATGTTGAAACTGTCGAGCTTTCATGTCCCTTGGAGAACTTTACAAAGAAAACAGTGAGAGAGGGTAAGTAAACACAATGAGACATGAACACATTCCTATGATTATCAAAAAAATATATTTACAAATTTAATATTGCTAAAAGAATAGAGTATTGAATAGTTTTCTAAAAACAATTTAAATGGTGTCATTTAAGACCATGCCGAACTCCCAACTGAAAAATATTCCCAGTAAGTAGCATATCTATACCGGTCAACGGATTCTTTATTGACTTGTAAACAGGTCCAGTAATGTTCATGAAATATGCAAATTGGATGTCCATTTCATGTGAATAATGTACAAATTTTTCATTTTACAATTGAATAAAGTTGTATCAATCGTAAATAGTAAAAGAAGCTGTTGGGTTTTTTTTATCACGAAATATGCCTAAATGTATATGGGGTAACAATTTAACATTGATCATCAAAATGTAACCGCATAACGCCTCATGAATATTAAGATTAATCCATATCACTGCTGATGATTTGACTTACATCATTCAAAGTACAATCTTATCACGATTAGAACACCAAACATTGCGATCAAACACTGAAAGGGGAAATAGCATGTTTTTACATTGCTAGTGCCACCGACTAATTGGCAGCTTAGTCATGGAAATGTTATTTTTAAAAAGAAAATATATCTCTGTTGGTGAATTTAAAAAAGTTTTCCTTTTCTCTCCTCATTTACACCTAACACAGCATATACATTTCAACAATTTCAAAGAGTTGCATTATTTTTAAAATGATGCTTTTTAAATCGATTCGATAAACTAACTGTTAAAAACACGAACGTCTGTATCACAGTATATAAGATTCCCAAAGGCTATCAGTGAAAGTTCCATGTTGAAAATAGTCTTCATATAAATCATTTGAACATAGAATGTGTCTAGAGCAACAAGTAAATTGTACAGCCTTAATTATTGTCTGGATATGAAAATCCTTCAGTGATTAAATCAAAAAAGAGTACCGAAATACCCATATGTTGTTTGTTAATAGAAGATATTTCGTGTCAGTAGATTGATAAAAATGCCACTGACGAAGGCAAAGAGACGTTTGTGATAACATTTTTTATAAAAAAATCTCAATACATTTTCCATATGAAGGATATTGCGACTGCAAACTTTTAGTGTTGTACAGTTGACCTTTCCGGAAATGAAGGGTAAAGTACTCTAAAAGGAAATCCAAGGAAACGATTTTACTCAGAATTTGATCTTCAACAATGGTGTACTTGATGTTCTATGAAATTGTGGTAATCTAATTTATGTCGATGGTCTAATGCTGCATTAGTTTTATCGAAATTGATTTCGTGATCAGAATGAAATGTTTTGGCTTATAAACTTATTCTGTGCTGAGAGAAGAGACTCATCTTAAGATTTACAGACTGTTTCAAGACTTTCAACGCTCATCTACAGCCTCACATAAACTATATTCATCTGACATCTGTTCTTAGATTTGTACAAACCACTGTTTTATCCAATGACAGTAGCGGAGCATTAACAAGGACGTCACTAGATTTGCTCCAGTCACACCTTAGTAATCACCTTAACGTATTATGTTAGTTCAGTTATCATATAAAACTATGATCATGACATAGCAAGTGAATGAGTTCTTGAATGTAATATTACTGGAAGATCCACTTGATCGATATTAGTTATTCAGCATAGACATAAATAGTGGTGCAAAAACCTTTCACAGAAAATAACCCTCAAGTTGAAAGCAAAAGAATCACCAAAAACATCCATTAAAATTTATTTATTTTACAGATACTTATAAAGCAACTATTTACATTAGAGTAACAATAAATTAATGGAACATGTTGTCCGTCAAGCAATGTTTTCCTCGGTAATCTAAGTTCTTATTTCCACATCGGTTTTGTCGTTAGCACTGTAAGTTATGTGAGTTAGGGTTAGGGTTAGCACTGTACGTTATGTGAAAGAACAAATAAGTAGAACATCCCAAGGGAAACTAAGTTAAGTTTTCCTCAGACTTCAGCCTTTGGGACTTTCTTTGAATGTCTAATGCGAGCTTTAGAAGCTTTTAGAAGCGATTAAAGAAGTTTACACACCGATGATGCAGGCATCAGACATTTGACCTGAATTTCAATAGTATTTTAAAAGTTACCGAGAAGTAGCTTGTTCAAGGAACTAGACTAATGTATCTTGACAATGCCATACTGCGCACATAACACTGTGCTAAAACGTAAATTATAGAATCATTTGTTGAGCAGGGTTTTCCTTGAACATATTCAGTAAAATGAGCCGGATATCTAATCATCTGAATGATGTCATGGAAACCAATGAAAGGAAGCAACCAGCAAGCAACAACAATGTTGTAACCTTTGCTTGCAAGTCAAGACCAAAACGCTTAAAAGTGCACCCAGTATGTCGTTTGGGTCAAATATGTCAAACTTTATAAATGGTGTCATCTTGTCGAGAAGTGGTTGTTGTTTCAGAAAATCAGAATCCTAATGTTTATCAGTTCAGTAAAGTAACTATAAACGGGTTAGTGATAAACGGGTTAGTGTGGTAATTTGTGGTAGAAACCTGACAGTGGCGGGCGCCAATGATTCAAACGTAATTTCGGAAACTTATTCACAAAGACAAAAATTGGTTGATAGTGTTAAGCATGTCTTTTAACTAATATACACATTGTTTGAACACATCATATCCTATCTTAATATTCATAGGGCCGTTTTCCGATTATGGGTGAAAACAAGAAAATATCATAATTTTGGCATTTTAGGGAAAAAGTTGCAAGTTTAGGGAGGCGATTTTAACTTGACTCAGGTCAAAAGATATATTGGCTCTTACTAAAGCCACATCAAAAATCATTTAACATACTCTGTGTCACTTTAACCTGGGTTGTCGGAAGCGTCGTCTTGCCTTGTACCCCCGTTATACCTGCTGTTTACCGTTTCCTGAGAAACTCCATCATAAGTCATCTGTCACGAAGCCTTCCCGATATTAATGAAGAATCTTCTCGTCTCGTGCTATCTCTCATTCACGTGTGTTTGTGCGAATATATTTGGCAAAACATTTATTTCAACTGTATTCATTCTCCTCAGCTTTTCAGTAAACAACAAAAATGTTTTTCCAGCGCGATGACATCCATTTTTATCATGACTACAAGTTCCAAACCATGGTACTTCAAGGTGTGCAAGAAAAATTGCCAGGAATAGTATGGTTGATATAAATAAGAAGGAGACAATTGTTTAGTCTGTAGCATTTGGTACCAACTAACTAAATGGTTATTCCCTTTTTATGAACACCTAGTGCAGAGGGATTGTTTTTCCAAGATAAGAGAGGAAATGTAATAAATTAGGTGTAGCAAGTTATTTTGGTAATTCTCGGCAATGTTTCACCTTTGATCACGTTTTGGATGCAGCTTTAAATATAAACCCAAGATATCTTTAACAAAGCCTCCCCACAGACATCAAAGAAAGAAAAAGGTTATTGATTGATTATCAAGGAAATCAAATAAATTCAGCAACTTCCTCTCTTTTGAGGAGATTTCCTTATAATACATTGTCACTCTTCAAATGAAATTGTTATAAACGCTTTGAGCATGCTTTTGCTTATTGGATGGGCTATAGCGCACAAAGAGTACTATTACCATTACATCAGTTACTGCGTGATATTGTATCTTTAAACTGACAATGGTTCAAGTTAAAAAGCCTTTATATCTAATGTGATGTTGTCGACTAGAGGTATGCATGTTATACTCGTATATGAAGATTTGAATATGAAATTTTGTTAAAACTAAACGTCATTAGATCAGATTAAATTTCCGAAAAAGTAGAAGAATTTATGCGAATGCAGCTAGTTCGATGTTGCATTGCTACAATTATCTACTTACTGGAATGTTATTCCAATGATTTCAATTTCATGATCATCTGCTGATCTGTTTTTACTTGAATTGATATTCCTTCAAGATCCTGGGTAAATTGGAGGCTGAACAATGTTGTCAGTAGTTTATATATACATATAATAAAATTAAGTGAAACGGAATGTCCAATTATACACTAAAATATGTATTAAAAAACATCCTTACTTACCTTAGCTGAGTTGGTCAACACTCAACAGTTAAATCATGTTCTGGCAAAAACATTTTAGGACGTGTCTTATCTTGTTGAATATAGCATAGATAACTGCAGTAACCTAAGAAACATGGTGATAACAAATTATACCTATTTAAAGTGAGAAAATAGGAGGAAGAGAAAAAGTTCGCTCCTGATCATACATAAAAGGTCAGTTAACAAACAGAAACATTTACTGGTCTCCAAGATAGACTAGTGCTTATATCTCTCCTGATCATACATAAAAGGTCAGTTAACAAACAGAAACAATTACTGGTCTCCAAGATAGACTAGTGCTTATATCTCTCCTGATCATACATAAAAGGTCAGTTAACAAACAGAAACATTTACTGGTCTCCAAGATAGACTAGTGCTTATATCTCTCCTGATCATACATATAAGGTCAGTTAACAAACAGAAACAATTACTGGTCTCCAGGATAGACTAGTGCTTACATCTCTGTTGATCATACCCAAAATCTCGGTAATCAAGAGCGATAACTGCTGGTCTCCTGTGCCTACTGTTGCTACTCTGTATCCCAATGTCTGGCAATATTGCCTCAATAGCATCACTCATACTCGTTTTGGAAGGTAATCATTATGTGACAGCAGCTGTCTGTAGATTCCCTGGAATAATGAGGTGAACGGTCCACTTCGCCATCTTGGCTCGCAGCAGATGATTTGTTAGTTGTGATTTTGTGAGTAGTCGTGTTGAGATCTCAATTAAGAGTTCAAAGAGAGTTACTTATCTAAACCTGTTGAACGGAATATAACCTTTGGATCACACTTTCATAGAGTTCATATTCTTGTACTGTTTTCGGGTTGAGGCACTAGCATGATTCGAACCCGCACCCTCAGAGAAAGACAACACCGCCAGTAATGACCGTACCAGCATCTTACCAACTCGCCCATCGCGCCTCATAAAACAACATTAGTTTTGTTTTCGTTACATTAAATACCCCTCTTAAAACTGTAAATTGGTGCAGGTCCTAAAACTTAATGCATTAGAAGTTTTAAAAATTTGTATTAAAATCCTGGTTTCATCTAACGAAATGATACAGATTCAGATATTTAGAACGCAATCGATCCTTTAGGGTATTTGATTTGAAAACCAGAATATTGTTTTCCACAGAAAAAATAATATCATATCACTTCAATCACGATGAAAATGGAGAATGATTGAATATCAAATTGAATCAAACAACAACAAAATGGATGAAAATATGAAAATATGTGATTTTATACGTGACATTCTGTAAATGCAATAAGGCACGTTATCAACGTTCATACTCACTACTAGGACCCATGACTAAAAGTGTGCAGGGGATTCTTACATCGTACTATGGGGAGACAAGTCACTGAACACAATTTACTTCTCCCTGACAATTTCACGATTCATTTAATAATAGGAATTGGTTTCATGCCTAGAATTGTAATACCACTTCTTGTCCTGTTCTAAACAATTTCTGGTTTCCTTGGCTTGTTCGGTAAGCCTTTCTTTCTAAAATCAATATTCTTGTTCACGCAACAGCTTACATGACATATACATGATGTGCAAAAACCTGCTCTTGAATCGGCGTTGTAAAAATGGATTCTTATTGACAATTGTGGTATATAATTCCACAGGGGCTAAAAAAGAAATGAAATAGTTCAGTCGTTCATATTAGTTTGATAAAGTAATATTATCAACTGCAATACCCACGATGACATAGTTTCTTTCTAGATAATGTTAAGTAATCAACGTTTTATTTCGTATGTAGTGGCCTTCAATGTTGATTTGAAATAACATGAAACAAAACTCTCTATTCAAAGTTTTAAAAATACCTCATTTATGTTTAGTTGTATTGAACATAGCAAGTTTAGTATTTTAAATTGCGCGAAGCCGCTGATACTAAGTTAAAACTAAGTCAACATATAAACATTATCATTCTTGTCTCATTCGTTAAACTAAAATATGTTATCAATCTTCCACATTATTCAGATAAAAAGAGAAATAAGTTTCCTCCTCCCTAACGAGGAATGTTATCAATAAAGGAAAGCAACACAAATATTATGCTCAAACCATCCTACTATGACAGTGATTTTTCTGTCAGTTCGTTCTTGTCTGCAAATCTACAACCATTAGAAAAAAGTATGATTTGTTTATCTATGGACATGAGAATATAATATATTTCTTATGACTGAACAAGGTATCAATTTATCTCAGTTTTTATCATTTTATCATATTTCCCCGAGATTTTAGAAAGGAACATAATCTTTCTATTGGACTGATTGAAATCTGATCAAGAATTTGACAGTAATCACCAAGGTCCAATGTACCTCAATCTAAATGGCTTTGTTCTTCCCAAGCGACTAGTTAGTGGATGTTTGCAATGTACCTCAATCTAAATGGCTATGTTCTTCCTAAGCGACTAGTTTGTGCAGTGCTGAATGTTTGAAATGTACCTCAATCTAAATTGCTATGTTCTTCCTAAGCGACTAGTTAGTGCAGTGCTGAAGTTTTTAAATGTGCCTCAATTTAAATGGCTATGTTCTTCCTAAGCGACAAGTTAGTAAATGTTTGCAATGGATAATAACTGGCAAAATAATCGAAGGAAGAAAAAGATGTATATCATGTTCAAAAGAGACATCAGATAAGTTAGTTGAATGTACAAGAAAAAAAACATGTGCCAAAATTACTGTAGCAATTTTTCAGGAAAATCAAGTAATCTCACAAAATGAAAAAACAAGTGTTAATTATCACAAGATTTTCTTTTTTAATCATTAAAAGTCTATACATACCGAGTTTTGGTAAAATTACTAAACTTCATATCCCTAACTCATATGGTTAAAGGCATGCACACCAAAATGGCCACGGAGAGTGTATAACTTTATTTTAATTATATAGTCATTTATGACTATTGTGATGCAGATTTGGTCCATGTACCAATATTACTTGCCATAATCATAATTAAAGTTTTCAAGTCGTTGATTACAAAACATAAAATGTATGTAAAATACATATAATGAATAAACATATAATGTAAAACACTGAATAGTCATCAGATCAAAGAGGTTCGAATCGCTTATTTGACCGAATGAAAAATAGAATTAAATTCTGGTTTTTGAACTCAGGTAGAGATTTTATATGTCGAGATGTTCAAACTCAAGCGCAATCGGTTAAGTAATTAAAATATTCATTAAAAAAACAGCATCCACAACGGAATATTTTAAGAATATGCAAAATTAAATCCCTTTACATCTGATTTTTGTACAGGTATTTCAAATGTGCCAGATTATCTGCTTAACTATTCAGAGCGTGCTAGAAGGTGTGGAGGCAGTTCTTTCATTGTGGCAAGGAAATCAGTCAATTTGTCGTACAATAAAGTTCTCCGAGAAGATTTTACGAATAACTTTGTAATAGGTGTTGGGATCATGACTAGAGTGGTAAATAAAATGTTTGTTCTAATCTAACATAATGAATTGTCTGTTCTGCAGCATTTGATCAGTAGTTCCAAAAATATTAAGGATTTAACAATTAACTGACGACCTCGACAAACCTGGCGGTCAACGTTTAGTATTTTTGGGGTTTGTTTCATGTTTTACACTTTTTTTGAAAAATAGAAAGGTCAGAGTTGCCAAATAGGTCCACGTTTTGACAATATTCTGAACATGTTCTTAAGTCAATGTATTCGTTTACATGGCAACATTTTAAGAGCAAAGTTGTTAATCATATAACCCATAACTTAAGCATGAAATATGTTTCTTTCAGGTTCATATGAAGGGGAAAACCTATTATGTTGCATTTTGAGAATACGCCTTGGCACATCAAAATGACAGAAGTAATCTCGACAGTCCATTCCAAATAATGACTCAAACGCGTTTAAACATTACTCTCTACATGACAGAAGTTATGGGACAAGTTATTTTAATCGTTTACATTCCATATGGCAAATAGGTACGTGTTTATTCTGAGCATATCTTTGCATATCAGACCTATCGTTTGAAGTCGGGAATCACATAACACGATAGGGTACATTATAAAATTTAAAGGCTTTTTTAACATGATGTTCACACGACAGACTAACCAATATGTCGACAAAACAGACCTCATTTTGGGGCATACAATGAATGGTTAAGCGAAGTCCCCTCTGCATATTTCATTACCCTACATCAAATTGCCTGTCTTACTCAATAAGCATAACAATAGATTCAAATTTACACTGTTCTCTCCTCTAGGAAAGTGGACAATGACTCCATGGTCAAGCGATTATACGGTTCCTTCACTCTCGTTCTGTCTGGTCAAACCATACTTGAAAAATAATCAATCTGTGAAAAAAAGAATAAGACACCATTTACTTTAAACATTTGATATTCTATTTCAACAACTGCTATTTCGTATTGTAAAGGCTGAAAAGTGAAATTCTTTTATAAAATATGGTAGAAACCTGCAATAAGGAGTGAGGTAATAAACCGTTAATCGTTACAGATGTTTCTAGATTTTTTAGGAACAATAAATACAAATCTCCTTCGTACATAGATCTCGTTATCAATGTCTCGTTTTGATTTCTCTTCACTTATCTTATCAAGTTGGATTTTATTTTCAAAGTAGCTTTGATCCATAACGCCAACATCTATCTGTATTGTAGATTTCATCATACTTTCACAGACAATTTCACGATGTTATGTAGTATGTGTATGTAATATTTGTTATGTAGTATGTGTATGTAATATTTGTTATGTGGTATGTGTATGCAATATTTTTAATGTAGTATGTGTATGTAATATTTGTAATGTAGTATGTGTATGTAATAACTGTTATGTAGTATGTGTATGTAATATTTGTTATGTGGTATGTGTATGTAATATTTGTTATGCAGTATGTGTATGTAATACTTGTTATGTAGTATGTGTATGGAATAATTGTTATGTAGTATGTGTATGGAATAATTGTTATGTAGTATGTGTATGTAATATTTGTTATGTAGTATGTGTATGTAATATTTGTTATGTAGTATGTGTATGGAATAATTGTTATGTAGTATGTGTATGGAATAATTGTTATGTAGTATGTGTATGTAATACTTGTTATGTAGTATGTGTATGTAATATTTATTATGTAGTATGTGTATGTAATATTTATTATGTAGTATGTGTATGTAATATTTGTTATGCAGTATGTGTATGTAATACTTGTTATGTAGTATGTGTATGGAATAATTGTTATGTAGTATGTGTATGGAATAATTGTTATGTAGTATGTGTATGTAATATTTGTTATGTAGTATGTGTATGTAATATTTGTTATGTAGTATGTGTATGGAATAATTGTTATGTAGTATGTGTATGGAATAATTGTTATGTAGTATGTGTATGTAATACTTGTTATGTAGTATGTGTACGCAATATTTATTATGTAGTATGTGTATGTAATATTTATTATGTAGTATGTGTATGGAATATTTATTATGCAGTATGTGTATGGAATATTGGTTCTGTAGAAGCCTTCACTGTAGATAAATAAATCATAGCGTAAAACTTTCTTATCGAAGTCTTAAAATACTTAGATAAATAAAGTTTGAATTGTGCGAGGTCACTGATACTGTCAAACTGTAAAACTGTTATGTCGACATATAACCATATTGACTCTAGTTTCGTTCCTTCAACAATGATATAGCATCACTCTTCCACATCATTCAGAAAAGACGTAAATCCTAAAAACGTTACAGCAGACATGTGGAGGTAAAATATAAAGATCATTTAAGCCCGAAATTTAAAGTCAAACTGCTTATAAATAATTCGAATTGAATAACCAAAACTGAAATTTGCCTTAGAGTCAAAATTTACATTACTATAAGGATATGAATTTTTTGGATATAAAAAGTCAACTTCTAACAGGAGTTTAAGGAAAAGTTTAAAATAGCAACTTTAAAGAGAAGTGCTACTTGAAAATGATACATACGCTCTGAGCCATGTCTTAGAGAACTTAAACCATCATTTTACGACTGCTGACGGTATAATGTAAAAAACAAAAGTGCCAACAAGAATACTCTGTTTATCCATGGACATAAACTTTCTTTGGACAAAACAAGGGAACGATTTGCCTCACTTTCAAAAGATAAAACTTTCCTCTGAGTACTATCAAAACCGTTAAATAATCCTGTTTTAGAAATTGAACGGTTTCAAGTGTGAAAAAGAATTTCAGTTTGACCAGGGAGGACTCATTTATAACAAACTAATAGATGGATCTTTCCCCGGTGTCTAGTTAGTGCTCTGAGTTTCTTATATATATTGAGTGACAAAACATTCTATGGAAGAAGTCACACGGGAGTAATAAGATGTACGTTATGTTCAGAAGACACATCGGAAAAGTAAACAGGAATGTACAAAAGAAATTAAAAATTCAATGTAGCAAGGTTTCTAAAATAAATGAGGATGCTTCCAAAACACAAAAGAAAACAAATGATTCCTATTGCAAAACCTTGATTTGTTAAGGATTTACTAAGTAAAGCTATCAACAATCATCTCTATAACTCAAACTGTTGAAGGTATTCACACATTAAAATGGCTAAAAAGAGTTTTGACTTGGTATTTAACACATTTTTCACAAGAAAGGATAATCAGGTTGAACAACGATATGTATTACCCTCCTACTAAATGTTATATTGTATTAACTAATATATGTCGCGGACGTTTTGAAGAAATACAATTTTCAAAAACCCGTGCCTCGGTGACATATGCTTTTTTTTAAATTTGGTTGCATAAGATCCTCAATTATTGAGGTTTAAACCACCCTACCCCTCCCCATTTTCGTACGACAATGCTTACACCGTCGTAAAAGCCGTGACTTAGAACACATGAACTTTCCAAGCTGCCAATGTAATGAAATAGGCTCATGCTTAAAATCTTCAAATATAGACATAACACAAAAGGCGCTAAACTCAATGAGAAATTAGTCTGGTATTAGAAGATAGGTATATCGCAATCGCGGTGCTACTCTAATGGGGTACACTTGATTCGCTTGCCGGACGAGCTGTACTGGCAGGCTCCGTTAAAACCTCTAAAACCGGCATAAGAACGAAAATTGTTTTAAACGCGACAAGAAAGATTTGTGTAAGTGATCCTCTTCTTGCTCGGCAGGAATATTTTTTTCACAATTTAGTTTCTTTGCAAAAGTGAGTATAGGAATTAAATATTATATCAGAATGGCTACTTAAGTGATACACCACATCGGAAATTGCTGAAAAAGAGGGGCGCCATGTAAGAAGACTTCGAGACTTCCAGACATTGAGGAGAGATAATTAAACTATAATGCCTTTCAATACTTGTACATCATTTCCACCTTGTTAATTCAACTCAAACTGCTCGCATATTTCAATTTTTATTTAGTAGTCAATTCATCACGCCTTCTGTCCTTTCCCCCAAAATCCAAGATAAACTGTCTTTAAATCGTTCATTTGAAACAATGAAATTGTTAATATTGTTATTCACCACATTACAGAGATTCGAATCGCTGATTTGATCGAAAGGAAATGTACATATACAATTCGGGACTTTTGCATTCGTATATCATGTTTTATATGTCAAAATGATATAATCCTCAAATTTTAACGAAAACAATGTTATATAAAACACAAGAGATTACGCGTCAGTTGCTGAAACCTGATCGAAAACAAGACCGGACATCTCCCGACTACTGTAATGTGCGGTTCAGTGAAAACAAAGTTTTTATGTTAGAATCAATCACATTCAATTTGTATCACATTCATTCCAAAAAGATGTATTGATAGAGTACTCGATTGTTCAAAGGAAAATTACTAATCTGTTGATCGTTTATGGCTTGGATAGTCGTTCACTCCACAGACTAACCAACTCTCCGACCAAATAGACCTCATTTTAGGGCATAAAATGAATCGTTAAGCAACGTCCCATCTGTATATTTCATTACCTCACATCAAATTGCCTGTCGTATTCAATCAGCATAACAATAGATTCAAAGAAAAGTGTTATCTCCTCTATGAAGCTGGACATTGATGTCTTTGCTACCTGAATAAAAGGTTTCTCCACTGTCGTTCTGTCTGATCAACCACACTTGAAAGATAATCAGTCTGTAAGACATAATGTATTTTACTTCTTCCGGTTCAAACTCTGATTACTTCCATCTCAACAGATGATACTTGTTAATGTTATGACTGAATGGTGAAATTCCACAACCAGGGAAAGACGTTATAAAACTTTCTACTTATTTACAGTGTTTCGAGATTTTAAAGAAAGAGGAATTACAGATCCCACTAATCAGACTCTCGTTTTGTAAATCATTATCAAGTTTGCGTTTTCATGAAAAATGACACTTTTATGAAACACACAAACATATTGATAAACCTCGCCCTCACTCCCCATATGACACATTTATTCAAATACCACAACTCTCTACTGCCTAATATTTATTGTGAAAAACATTTTGAAAATGGTTTGTCACCTGTTTCATGTTCTGATTTTCATTTGTAAAACCCTTATGACTCACTACCGTTGTATGACGTAACACTCTGTTTATGTTCATTTATTCAAATTGTTGTAATTTAGTTGAATATTTGATACAGCCTCTGTTTTAAGCAAACATTTTCTGTTTTTCAGATATTTGTGCAATTTTTCTACAACTTGAATGTATATAAGAAGGAGAATTTGAAGTTGCTGTTTCATCAAAGGCTAAATGGGACATTATGATCTGAACCTAAACATTAAACCAAACAAATAAACTCCATTATATTTATCATCAACTAACTAACAAAGCAGCGGTAGCAGCAGAAATAAAAGATCTTTAAACTGATAACAGCAGATATTTGGTATGAAGAAGTAACTGTCCCTGTTGAATAGTCTAATAATAATAATAATAATAATATATTTATATAGCGCCTAACTTCCATCCAGTAGGTTGCTAAGTTGCGCTGTACGTTCTTAAAAACATTTTTCAAGAAAACAAAATAATAGTTGTAAACATGAAGCCTTTTTTCCTTTATCACAGAAATCAATGTGTCCAAATTCCGAATGTCAAGGTTAGTGAGTAAGACAGGCAATCTGATAATTCCATTTAAATGAGGGACATAACTGAGCGATTCTGTGTATGCACTAAATAAAATTCATTAAATTGTTTGATTGGAACTTTAGTTAATCTTCATTGTGAACTTCTGCTTAATCAGCAATTCTAGAGCAAGGTGTTTCTATTCATGTTATGCAACTTTTATACTTGACACTTATTGTATCGATGACTAAGTCTTTAAGACATGTTAGTTGACACCCAAAGTTCCGTTCATACGTCAGTGGTCAATACAATGAATAATTATAAACAGCTTTTAACAAAACACATTTAATGTACAAAATACCCTGTAAAACCACGGTAAAAGGGTGGCAAATTGAGTACATTATCTTCTCAAGGCTTTAACAACATGTATTTTAAACATAATATGAATCGTTCGGGTGTTGCAAAGGTGGCGTGAGTTCTCCTCAACCGCCCGAATAAGAATTTGCCAAATATTGTAATCAAACTTTTTCATAGATTATTATCAAAATATGGTTACATGTCATAGATATCAATAATTTGCAAAGACAAAATATTAATAACTCCGTTTTCATAATTTATGATCTTCTGAGAAGGATGGTTTGAAACCAAAAAGTTGAAGCCTATAATTGTGTATCTACAGTGAACGAATGAAGTGACCCGTGATTTCTATTCGTGATCATATAGTGGCAATCAGCTTCAATATTCAGGACTTAAGACTCACGTGTTACAGTACACCCAGGTTGAACCCCAATGATAGTGCGAAGTTGAAGACTTGATACCATTCCAAATGTGAAAAAACTGTGTCCTCAAAACTGTATTGATTTTACACAGATGTCTAATTACTTTTTGGATAAATTGGACTCAAGTAATAAATGTAAGATTCCCGTTTAGAGTTGAAGATCTCAAATGTTTAAAGAAACCTCCTTTCTCATTGTAAACACAGTTCAAAGTATTAAACTGGAAATATCAAGAACATTCTGATTGTAACACGAATTTAAAATTAAGTTTTAATATCTTGTATATTACCAGGTTATCAAAGAACAAGATGAACATTAAATTACATGAGAAAAAAATAATTATATGAATTTTTTCGGTTATCAGAGAACCTTTATCTTATTATGTCCATGGACAAACCTGTACAGTCATACTGAAAGTTATATATCCCATAAAATATACCAAAAGCAAACACCATAATACAAGGTATCTTGTCCCTTTCAAGTAAATGTAAGTTTGGACGGTTAAATCTTCGCTAAAACATGGTTGCAAATGTCAACCCAGAAATTAGCTATGTATGTCTTAATATCAATACAAATTGTATAGGTTCCTAAAAACATATTTCATATAAATGCCTGACAGAAGAAGATTCTTAGATTGGTGGTTGCATCACACAACGTTGTCAGAAAATCATTTCAAATGACATTTTAAACATTAGTTGCGATCAAAGGAATCATAATTGTGTTAACCAGTCTTGTTTTAGAAAATCGAAAAAAAACGTACCCTAACCCTTTTTCGATTAATTTTTATGTAGAATACTTTTTATCTACGAACAGAAAGTATTGGCGATGTTGTCCAAAGATTTAAAGCAGAATTTCTAACAAAATGTTCTAAAGTTGAATACAAATCATTTTGGGGGCTATTTATCAGATGTTATTTATTCCTTAGAGCTAACTGGGCTCTTGAAGGATAAGATTGATTTCAACTGACATGAGTAAATATGGATTACTTTTTACTAGAAAATGATATTAAATAGATAGATTTTCAGAAAGATAGAATAGTCGAATGTAAAGTATTTGAGTATTTTTAGGTGCGTACCATTTGTTTGTCGACATGTCACTGATGAGTACAGTATGTTATACAGATTGAATATACAACTATAAGAATTGTTTCTGTTGACGTAGTTATCCAGCAACAGTAAACTCAGATTTGACTATCAAACAACTAGAAGCTGTGCTTGAATCGAGAACAAGAACATAATTTTGTGACGTTTAAGATTTAAAAAACTAATCACTGTTAAAATGAATGATCGTTGATCGTTGAAGATATCGTAATATTTCATTTTGAACAAAATATATAGTATGCAATTAATGTTAAGATATATTGTTTTATACAATAAACATTCTCAATATAAATGTATTGTGCATACACCAAAAACGAATTCTACATTCATTTGCAGCAAGAACTGAAACGTGAAAGGACAATAGTTATCTGATTAGAAACTTGTCAGAGTTTCAAGGTAGTTGCTCCACAAATTTTCACTTTGAAGGTCGAGCAGCTTAGGTAGGTACGATATTTTCATCTGCTTGTGGGTAAAGTGAATGATATTTTCATCTGCTTGTGGGTAAAGCTATGGGTAAAACTAATGATATTTCAATCTGTTTGTGGGTAAAACTAATGATATTTCAATCTGCATGTGGGTAAAACTAATGATATTTCAATCTGTTTGTGGGTAAAACTAATGATATTTCAATCTGCATGTGGGTAAAACTAATGATATTTCAATCTGCGAGTGGGTAAACCGAATGATATTTCAATCTGTTTGTGGGTAAAACGAATGATATTTCAATCTGCATGTGGGTAAAACTAATGATATTTCAATCTGCTAGTGGGTAAACCGAATGATATTTCAATCTGTTTGTGGGTAAAACTAATGATATTTCAATCTGCTTGTGGGTAAAACTAATGATATTTCAATCTGCTTGTGGGTAAAACTAATTATCTTTCAATCTGCTTGTGGGTAAACCTAATGATATTTCCAGCTGTATGTGGGTAAACCGAATGATATTTCCATGTTTGTGGGTAGACTAAATGATATTTCCATCTGTGTGTGGATCAACCGAATGATATTCCCATTTGCTTGTGGGTAAACCGAATGATATCTCCATTTGTGTGTGGTTAAACCAAATGATATCTCCATCTGCTCGTGGATAAACCAAATGATATCTCCATCTGTGAGTGGGTAAACTGAATGAAGAACACTTGCAGAAAACTCAATTAAACCCGTTATCAAAGTCCACAGAAAACCTCCGATATTTCCAAAGGAAAGGAAACAAAATAGTTACAAAATACAATTCTAAAACTTAAAATATTTTAATTGACAACGATGTGGAAGAAATTTTACATCGAAGACCAAATTGACAGACTTTGTTCTTAGCTTCAGCCTTTTTGAGAATCAATTTGTGAATCTTAACTGAATTAGTGTCAAGAGGGAAAGGAAACATAGTAGTTTAAAATTTAATTAGAAACTTTAAAAAGATGAAAGTTAATGAGGTGGATTATTTTTACAAAAGGAACTTCACTGCAGTTTTACGTTTCAAAAGATTTATTTTGTTATCTTTCAAATTTTTGTTGTGCCGTTACTGACAACTATTAAAGATACATGCCTTTTAGATAGTGAACATATAACATTGTTATAATTGGGAACACACTATCTGCAATGCTACAGATTGTTGTACAAGACGAGATAGGCAAGTTGGTCAGCTGCCGGTACGGTCAATTCTGGTAGCGTGTTGCTTTGAGGGTGTGGGTTCGAATCCGGCAGGCGTCTGACCCGAAGAAGGACAAGAATAAATACTACTGCAGAGAGTGTGATCTCAAAATATTACAAGGTTAAACTTACAATCGTCCCATTAAAGCCACACAAAAGTGTCCAATAACTGCTGGTCACTTTGTATCTCTCTGACAGTTATGTCTTTATGAAAGGGAAGTAAAAGCCAGAGTGTGACTGTTTTGTAACATATACATTGCTGAAAGAAATGTATTCTTATAATTACAAAAGTTATATATTAATTAATAATAGTTTTTAATAAATAAGTACTCTGATTAATAAATTATAATCACCTATAATTCATTGTCACGAATACCTTTGAAAGAACAATTTTAATATTTCATTAATAATTAATGTATTTTATCATAACGTCAAGTGGGTATTAGGTCTCAATGTGTCATATTCTATTTTATGTTTAGTTGTCACTTCAACGTCGACAAATCTTTTGAAGAGATAGATATACCAGTATTCATTTCACGGTCCATTCAGGGGACACAGTATCCTCTGATGTCAACTTGTGCCAGAGTTTGAAAAACATGTCTGTTTCTTCAAGTGAATGGCTTAGTTTTGTTTGAGTGTTTTAGTGTTGTTGTTGAATATGTGGTCGACGAATTAAATTCTGAAGAATTTTTATATTTCCCCCAAGTGAGATTGATAAAAGGAAAGTTGGATAGTCTGCCGAGTGAACGTCTATTTAATAATGTTTTGTACTTTGAGGTTGTTGTTTCGCTACTGCACGTATTGAACGGTATAAACGTTTGAATATTTTGCATATTTAAAATACTAGTCAGTTCCTCGAATACTGACGCAGCAGGCACACAACATTGGATCAACGTTGATTCAACGTTGAAATTTAGTTGTGTGGTTGATCAACCTTTTATCAACGCAAGAGACGTCTTTCAAAGTCTGAATTAAACACACTTACAACTAATTGATTACTGTTTACATTTTGTTTTCAATACATTGTAAATTGGAAACAATAAATGGTACTTCCCCTTTCTCATATAAAGTAATATTTAAGACTAAACAACTAAATAACCGAGGCTTGTCTTTCAGATATGTTCATACATCTCTGTAGCCATCATGGTTGTTTAAATCCCTTTTTTCATTTCGAGAGGCACGTAAAAGTCAGGAGCAACTTTAACTAGAAGATTTCTCCTCGTGGAAGATATTTGAGATCACATACAGGTATCGTCTGGTTTAAGAGAGGTGTCCTTCCTCGTGTGCACCCAGGCGGATGTGAGAGTATCTGTGCATCACACTGGCTACATCCAACTTCCTGTCATCCACCCGGATATCTCACACAGACGTAACATTCAGGAGGGAGCCCATTAACACTTTTGGTGTTTCTCCCCGAACTTGGTATTCCTGTCGGATAATTCTATGGCTTTCTCAAACAGGACACCATTTTTGTTAAACAACTTGTGATCCCACTTTGTTTTTAATGTTTATTAGTTTAGTCATACATACAATACAATACATTAAGATAAAAAAACAGCAAATGATTCTTCGAAAGGTCATTTGATTAAGAAGATATTAATGTTAAATGTGAATACATTTTTGCCTGCGCGATGCGACACTGTAACACTTTTGCATAATCTGATATTTACCTACTTAACTTCACATAAGGATAACGTCAATAACAATGAATATATAACGGATAAAGTCAGATTGAAAAATGAAATGTTAATAGATAAATCTTTTATCGTGAAACAAAAAACAACATTACATCATGCAAAGGCTACTTTTTTCACAATTTTAATTTTTGAACGAACTATCTGAATGAAGATCATATAAGGATAATGTAAACGCAAAAGGTTCAATCAATCAACTACACTAGTTTAAAAAAATTTACAAGAAGAGAACAAAAATGCACATCAATCATGCCAGTTGTTTATGAAAATTTAAGCAGTGATTTTGTCACCAATGAAACCTTGGCTCATTTCATAGTGTAGATAATGTTAGGAATTAGTTAGAATATATTAAGTGTGAAATCATACAAAAAGAACATTACCCATCATTACACCCAATGATAAAGGAAGAAGGATGTCACTAACCAGTTGCGTATCCTTCTTCAACAGACAAACTGGTAGAATCACATAAGTTAACACCTCCAACCCCCTACCCCTACCCCCTCACCCCTCCCCCTTGCGCGAATTGAAAGCGGACCAAACACATGCCAAGACTTTGCAAACACTGTGTATGAGTATCGTAAAAGTCTCTGATGAAACTAATTTACCATGTCATTCTAGAATACTTTGACACAAGACTCTGTAAATAGAGCACAAAGTCTCTCTATCAACTGTCCGTCTTCGTCTAGACACTTTTGCTAATTAACTTTCGCACCTGAACAGACTCTGGGCACTATAACGGTCCGTTTTAGTAGTGGAGATGTGAATACAGGTTAAATGGGTCAAATTGTTGCTTGACACGTGATAGAGAACGGACTTTTTGATTTGATTGATTCCGCAGAATACCTTCAAGGGTCAAACATGTTTTCAAGTTAATATCGTTAGTCAAACAAGTATCCGGTCTTGCAGCGCGAACAGATCGCTAGGTTGTCCTCCTCGGTCATTAACCTAGAGAAACTTTGTGAAAACTAATTATGGGATGGCTGATAAAGATGACGGCGACACCTGCACTCATGTATATTTTAACATATATCGTTAAGTAACATTAATGAATCTACATATTTGCTGAGAATATTAATTAAATATTTGTTTCGTATTATTCAGTTGGAAATCAATGTGTAAACCCAACTCAGTTATTTTGTCATGATGCCTATATACTTTATTTGGTCGTATCTAAACTTCAACATCATCCCGGAATGATTGTTCCACTCTTTATTATCAATAAATATCACAAATACTTCTATCCATCTCATTGCAGACACATAAGCTACATATGCTGTTAACATGTTAAAATATCAATGTTTCGTTTAGGTTAGATAACACCATGTCCTGACATCCTTTAAACCAGCTAAGTTACTCCTGAAGTGCCTATTTCTTTGAAAATGAACATTTGTATTCTTTCAGGGTAAAATTATTCTAAATTTAAGACAATGTAAAAAATCATTTTACCGAGCACAAAATGTATCCTGTAAAATAGTGCTTTGAAACCATTGCCTAATATGCTTTCTGCGAAATGGCTACTTAGAGTTCCATTACCGTGGTCAAAGGACTTGATATCAATTTTAGGGGAAATCACGAGAAGCTAAGAATGACTTTTAAAGATTTCTCTCTTAAATAAATCTATTGCGGGAAATAATGGTTCGGATTACTTGATTAAAATCATTAATAGTTGTTATTTTCCTAATCTGAATCTTAATGCGCGCTATCAAGGATTGAAGCCAGGTATCTAAGTTCTGAGTAGATAGTTTGTTTCTGTCAAAGAGGCCACAGGCCCATTGGACATAACATACATAACATTTGCAAAATATATATATGTTTTTGGAAAAACAAATAATCATATGAACATTCGTCCCGAAGAATAATTAGATATGCATATCAACATTTCGTGCTATGTACAGTTTAAATAAGTGATAACCACTTCTAATACAATTCATTTATGAAGCGTAGCATAAAGCTTAAATGCAAAATATATATATTTACCAAGATTTACAATAGTTGATTGACAATTGGAATTCATTATGTTCCGAAAAGGTTCCCTTGTCGGATTTACAGTATAATTACTGTTGATATATTTTTTGCGTAAATCGTTAAAGGCGGTACATACCAATAGGAAATGAAATTCATTTTCAACATAATCTAATCCATAACGTGAACAATGAGTACATAATCTACATTCAATATCAACACCAGTTCTGCGTCTTACTACCACCATTAAATTATGATTTCCACATCTACAATTAAGTAGGGCTTGTCGATATAATTTCTCTTGAACATTGATAAGATATGATTCCACATAGAGATTTAAAGATGTGGTAGGAACCAAGACGTGAGTTTTCAGCAATATTTGAGCGCCATTGTTGCATGTCGATATCCTTTATACGTTGTTTTACTTCTAAGAAAAATTCTTCACGGCTTCCAAAATCTTAAGTAATCCAAACGATTCCAAATCCAAGTTTATATAACATCTCCTTTAAAAATGTTAAATGTTATGAATTTCGTTAAGAAAAATCGATATTATACAGCATGTGATAGGTCTGTTTTTGGTAGTCTTCTGCTGTCCATAATAATTAACTTACTCCAATACATTATACACTTCATTATTTGCGATGTATAATTAGAATGACGACAACAATCTCCAAGGACAGCGGCGTTACACGCGGACTGGGGCAATCTTAGAATCCTGTTGTTCATTCCTTACTGAAGAGTCAAAACTTTAATCATGAGATTTATTTCTATTTGAATTCTTAATGTGGTGCATTTGTTTCTTCGGGGCAGATATAAATAAATATAGACATGAGATTCTTCTCAAAAGCTGTCATTAAGTAAAAACATTTAGAAAGTGTTATAATTACATAGCAACAAGGATATTAACCATTCAATATGATTTCATAACAACACCAACAACAACAACAATGACAGAAAAGCTCACTAAATTTAACATGTACATTTTAGAGTCTACACATATCAGAAATGATACAAAGTTCCGCAAATAAAGTTTATCAGGAATCGCCAAACACAAATTGTTAATGTTTAACATAATCCAGATCATTTATTGTAAACTTTCAACAAAATGGTAACAACCTAAGAGAACAGCTTTACAACACAACTCAAGTCAATGTGAAATGGCCAATTATTCTAAAATTAAGATGATTTACCGCATCAAAACAAAATTTTCGAAACTTGGTTTTTACCTTTTATCTTCTTATGAATCAATTTGTGAATCTTTATTGAATTAGTGTCTCAAGAGGTAAATCCTTCAACAGATAAAATCGAATTAGAATTGGATGCAAATGTTTTTCATGAAATGAAAAAGAACGCTCTTGGTGTTCAAACAGCAAAGCTATAAACAAGGCATGAAACCAATCAATGAAAAAAAGAGTGTCAAAGAGTTTTTATGTCAGAATTATCTGAAAATAAAAGAGTAACATTTTGAATTATGTTGTTAAAGTGTATCGTCGGTATGCATACCACAGGAATAAATCCAAAACTCTCTTTTTGTTGTTAGATTTCTGTGCTTGAATTAGTGTCACATGAGTAACAGAAAACATTATCAAAATTATAAAATGTCTTCCACAGTTTCATTCTTTTCCTTTCCCTTCGTAATTTTAAGAATAAGAGAAGGATGACTGTAACTTGACACAATTGTTATGGATTCTCAGCAATATGATATTCGTCTTTTTACAATTTACAGTTGTTATGGATTCTCAGCAGTATGGTATTCGTCTTTTTAACTTAAACGCGAACTCATTTTGTAGTATTGGACAAGTGGTATGTTTTCCCATTCATTGTGGGCCGTATGAAACTTAGGGCAAAACCTAGGAAATACCATACGGGGAATACCGTAACGTTTCTTAGAAAGTGTTTTTGTTGTGTTGAGGATAGAAATAATTGGCGAATTCGTAGAAGAAAGTAAGAATAGTGTAAACGTTGACACTTTGCATAATTAACTTTAACACTTGACCAGACTCGGGGCACATTATCGGAATATTTCAGTAGTTAAAATGTGAAAACAGTGTTAAGGACAATGGGAAATAACAGTTAGCACATGATTGCTTGGGACCCGCAGGCACAAAGCTCTTAGTTTTGATACTTGTCACCATATCATGTTTTGAAGAGTCACGCTGTCCTGTGAGGATTTATTTGGCAAATATGGACAAGAATATCATGTACGTTATTGAAGCATTTGCGAGTTTTCATCTCTTACATATTTCTTCCTCCTTTCCATTCCAATACATCCACGCAGGTGCTTCAAGCTGACGTTTTAAAGGCTTTTTCTGGCCCTGTTTAGAGACACTCAGTGACTGAATGGGTGACGTAATAACATTAATGCTCCTCCCTTCTTCAGCAACATTGTATGTTCTTTGTCGTGCATTGGTTGATTCCACTCTCGCTGACAGTCTTTACTATCATTGTTTTAGTCTAAACTTTGCAGAAACAAGTGTAAGTGTGTACATTGTATATTCTTCCGCAATTTTTTTATGGCAAAACTGTTATATATCTTACTGATCTATGAGTTTCTCCACTTCCTTATTTGAAACTTTAAATAATTATTTAGATTAAACCTAACAATTTTAAAGAATAGATGTTTCCCTATTCAATCTATGCTTACTGTATTGTTAAAGTACCTTTGCTTTCGGCGGTAGTATTATTTGAGAGTTTGATAATTATTGTAAATAAGATGAAGATCCTGACAGAATACTGTAGTTTCATGCCAAGTTTTGTATTTTGTAGGGCAACCAGTTAATGCATAAGGACTGCCAAGAAACATAACATTGATGTATAAAACATATTTTATTGTGATTCTTTATCCGTAGAAACAAACAACACATTGAACCTCATTGGACCAAAACATAAATTATATCAGTAATAATTTTTTCTTCCTTGTGAAAGTACGCACTTTTTGTTATGTAACATTTGGTGACTTCACCGACACCGACAGCTAAACTGACCTTAGTTCTAGATTTGATGTTTAAGATCTATCAAATATGGAACTAACTATATGTATCATTTTTCTTTTAAAACAATTTCAAAACTATTTCGAAATTTGAGTTTTGGGTTTTCTGTCTATCATAGTGGGATAATGCTTGTCCAGTTTCAATAAATCAATCACTCCAGGTTCAAATGTTTTATATCCTTACAAAATGCATTTATTTAGAGACAAAACATTTTTCAGACAGGACAATATTGTTGTAACGTTACATATTTCTAATTCGAACAAGCAAAAGTACAAAAAGAAACGGTCAATTTCGACCATTCCCTATGTTTATTATTGTATATTTTTAACGGTAATAACCCAAGGGAAAAGGTTCTATAAAACGTAATCATTTTAAACGACATTGATTTTTAAACTTTTTAGATGCCAACTGAATCGATTAAAAAAATACAAACTTCCTTTCTTGATCAGGATTTATGTGAATTAATTTGTGAGCATGGATTTAATTAGAGTCTCGAGAGGAAAGTCCTTCGATAGTTTGAATTCAATTTAAAGCTTGAAAATTTTGACATTCGATGATGATTGTTTTTGCTATATGGCATTATTCAATCCATGTAAACCGTTTATGTAAACAGTTAACCTATATAACGCAAGTCGACGAGAATAGCAGCAGCATGAAGATGGATGCAATGGTAACGAAGAATTGTTTCTGTGTTCCATGAGAAAGTAACATAAAAAATTGGATTATAAGAGTGGGACATCGATCGTTATTTATTTCACAACACATAATCAAAAAGCTCACTTTTTGCTGTTGTTATTTGTGCTTCAGTATGCGACAGAGCTTTAAAAATTTAGACAAATGTCTACCATGTTAGAAAATCATAATAACTGTTACAATTTATTTGACAGCGTTTTGATGATGTACAAATTCACAGAATGCTGTCAGTATCTCTCTATATAATCTATATATGAACGGTTCAAGGTATTATGGTTCTGGTTAACTTGCAGCTAGTAACATGTCAGTTTCATATCAAACCCGATTTAAGCCCACGACCTTGTTTATGGTACAATATTAGCTACAGTTGCTTCACCCTGACGTGACCCTTATAAACTTGATGACATTGGGTGAAGAGGTTATGTAGCTTCAGTTCTGCAGCTATAGGTATAATATATGATATGTTGAAACGTATATCACAGTGAAAAATCTTTTTTTTTCAAAAGAAAGCAATTATTTATCAACATAGAAATGTGGTAACCTCGTTATTCGGTATAAATTTGTCATGTGGAAACTTGAAGGCCGGGGATAATTAGGATGCCACAATGTTTTTAAGAATTAACAAGACACTGACATTAAGGGGTTTATGTGTACGTATCACAACAAGTCCATGATTTTATTTACCTAATCACAGGTGTGTACCCTGAATGGAATAACCTCCAAAGCCTAATGATGATGGTTTACGTGTGCTGTCATATTACCGTTTTGCTAACAATTATGAAAACACTGAACATTTTCAAATCCGTGTTTTACTTTTCTTTCGTCAAATATGGAAAGTCTGAACATGCGTTATTACGTTCAACAGGTCCTTACTTAAGAAAAGGACAAGCTTTATCAGGTATTTCAAGAAACGTTATTTCAAATGCACATTTTTTGCAACGAATATACGGTGAAATTATTACGTTGTTACAAACTTTACCATATTCATCATCTTTATTTCTTTCATCTGAAAGCCTTTTCCATAGGTCATGTTTCATACGTTCCGTATCCGAGAAAAGAAAAGCTTGTCAAATAAGCTGTGTAAAGTGTTGGGATAAAGGCCTACTGCACATATCCCTCCAAGAGTTGTGCCCCTTTGTCAAGTCAATTGTTGTAGATCTCTTGTATGCGTTCTTTCAAAGTATTTCAGAAAACTCTTGATCTACTTTGAAGAAAACTTTTCATATCGATGAAAATAATATAACTCGACCACTTTTAAATGCTCCGTTTTGAAATAAAACTACCTGGCACGCACAGACTAAACTTTTAAAATTGAAGGCAGGTCTTTGATGCTTAGAAATACAAGGACGCTTCGTTTGTATATAATGATGATTATATATTGACATACAGAGATTCTTACCCGAGGAAGTGTGACATATGACTTTTACGAAACGAGTGTGAATGTTTGTATTACCCGTGCGAGAGCGAGGGTTATACACTAATTCGCACAAGTTTCGTAAAAGCCATATGAGATGCTTCCGAGCATAATAATTTCTTCATTACCGATTCTACTCCATTTCAAAGGCATGGAAACATTCAGAAAACGGCATCCTTCCCTTCCGCCGGCCCGCTGCAGTGACGTCATGAACAATGATTTCATGACGTCACAGACAATACGGTAACTCGAGCTAAGACAATCGTTGCTAGGCAAAAGTGATAGGTGCACATGTTGAAAATATGACACCGCTTATGAATAACCATATGGGTAATAAAGGTAAAATAACAAACATTTACTATACTTCAAAATTTGTTATTTGTAGACTGTTATCAATTTGGGCAGCCGTCGTAAAAGGCTTTCAGTCGCGAAGCAACTTAATTCATCATCAAAGTAAACTATGGTTGGTTTTCATATGTGCATAACTACTATTTTAATCTAACTGTTTTTATATGAGTAAAAGGGGAGATGAAAACGATTCATTGGTCGCAATAAAACAGATTCCCTTTTGCAACTAGAGTAGAGTTTTAAGAAGTGAAAGTAGATATGTTGACTATCCAAATTGTGCGTCTGCTTGGTTGGATAGTTATCAGTCACTCCCCTTAATGAGAGTCGGGTACTGGCCATGCTTGGACCATGCCTTCAGTTATACAATTGGAGAAATATCCTAGTGTCATGAAACGTCGCACTGTCAGCAAACTAAGTAATTCCTCCCCGCGTATCCACTGTTACAAGTGGAGCAGTATGGATAAACAGAATCCTGCTTGGATACAATCGAATCATATTGTTCAATCTGTGGTGTTGTTTAAACTGTTTAAAGTATTTTAATCTCTTACAGTAGGTTTGCTTGTTAAAAAGGTATTTCTAAAGCCTCAATTATAAAGATCAATGTTGCATTTTCCCCGCAAGGCGATTTTTAAATACAGTCCACTTGAAAAAGATGTTACGTGACATAAGTAGCCTTATCTATTCGCGCTTAAAAACACATATCAATATGGCTTTCAATAATTTAAACTTAAGGTCGAATCTCCGAAGTTCGAAGTCATTTTTACAATGCCCATACGTACAGCTAGTTTATGGAGTTGAGTTGGACCCACTAGCTGCAAATAACTGGCAGATGGTCAAAGTCCAAATTCCGCACCTTTCTTCTCGCCTTCTGATTTTCCAACATGGCCGAGGTTGAGAGATGTGTTTTGGACAGCATGCTTGTTTCACGTCTGCTCGCTTCCAAGAGATCTCGCTTGAATCGTCGTCGTTTCCTTTCTGGGTCCATGAGTCGGATTTGCCTGTTGATTTCAGGCTTCAAACCTTTGATATCGAAACCCGAGTGATAAAATCTCATTTCAACCATTAGCCGACGTGGAGGTACGAGACCAACGTCAGTGCTTTGTAACGTTTTAAACCGTGAGATTTTGTAATCATTTTGAACCACTTTTTGAAAAGCTTGGAATTCTTTGTGATGTTTTGACATTTTAGCTATCGTACGTTCCTGTGCGTTTTGAGTTTCTTTGTGGTTCTTGTCAATGAATTTCATCAATTTCTGTAACCGGTTTATCTCCCCCTCGTTGGCCTTGGCTGCACGCCGCCTGGTGCTGTTACTGATGTTGAGAAGGGCGGAATACACAGTTCCTTGCCCCATAGGGCAGCTGTACTTGTCCTGTAGCAGTCTGCGATTGGTCACCTGCGGCATGACGTCACCAGGGAGGCTGGACCCTAAAAGTATACATGTTTTATATGTTAATTCCTGAACCCTGGTAATAAGCGTATTTGTATCCGCGAATGTCCTGAATATGAACCACTACGTATGTAAGTTTAACTATCAACTGTATAGCCATGGAAGGAATTTACTCAGCGTCATTAGCATTACATGGGTGAGATGAGTTTTAGATATAATGTTTCAGGTTTCTTTCATAAAAACACTCGACTGGCTCGAATTACATGCAACTTTAGGTCTAACTATTACAACACAATTTGATTGAACTTACAAAAGAACTCAGTTTGTCGAGAGTTATTTGTGTTATTTATGCGTCTCTAGAATTTAGATTGAAGATCTACACCTATAGATTTTACACCTCCCTCCTTCCACGAAAATTCTTATACAAACAATGGACACTTCCTTTAAAAATCATTTGTCCAAACAAAACGTACAACAAATGTACACCATGTGTGTTCAATCGATAGAATGATACACATTAACCATCCGCGATAAGTATCTCAATCGGGCGGGAAAACTCAGTTCTTCGCATTTGCACGTGCTTACAATATTAAACGCCGCCGACACCGTACATGAAAATTCAGTTCATCGCATTTACGCGTGCTTACAATACGCTGCCGACACGTCACGTGTAAGTACGGCCTCAATACGATAACGTAGCGCTCGCACGTTGATCGTTCGTTGTAACCATGTTGTACACACAACTCGCTATAAGCACCGTGCTGTTGCCGTCTTTTAGAATCAACTTTACATCTTGAAATCAAAGATATCTTCTAATAACTTATGAGGTAGATTACCTGTGTATTAATAGTTAGAAATATCGCGAGCTATACAGTATGTATGTATTCGTTGTGTTTACGAAATAGTGCCGTGTACTCTAGTGCCTTTAAGTATTCAACGCATTTATGTAAAAACCATGAGAGTACGGAAAGAAATCGCACCAAATTACCAAAAAATAAAAAGAAATTTTCATTTGAAATGCATCGAACATATTAGTTGAGATTCAATTTTTCTACATCTACATGGACAAACTGTTTTGTCATCAAAGTATTTCTTCAAGAAAACACTTACTTCAAAATGAATCAAATCGGCCGTCCATTGTACGACTGACTACGGACTGAAGGAACTCTAGGCTAGGAAGGCTATTCACTCGTTAAATTCTACTTAGTTCTTTATATGAGATGACGTACGCTTGAAAAATTGAATTTCGTGGTTACCTTTTATCACTATAATGACTTTTGTAAACAAAGTTGAGAAATTATGCTATCCCATAAAACGTTAATCGTGTTCAATTTTCTTTCAAGTATTGAATGTGGGGATAATTTGCCTCACAACGTGTTTGCACATATGTGAGGTAATGTGCCGTATAATATTAAATATAAGTTTCTCTTCGGCACATTTGATATTACCTTATACACGTGGACTACTAATTTGTTCGATGTTTCAAGTCATCATTGTTAACATTGTGAATGTTATTTCATCTGACCTTTCTATCTTTTACGGTCCGATTGAGATACCATTGCCCCTGAGCATTATTCTCATTCTCAAATACTGAATGATCGGAAACTATGCTATGTCGACATTGATTGTTTTGATTAGATTGTTTTGATAAGATGTCCCGTGCTCTGTGCCGAGGGTGCAACGACATATGAGATAACAGCCAGGTAAGGTTCGGAACAAGAACGGGCTATAAGTCCAACGAAAAACGCTGCATCTTAAATATGAATTAATTCTAATCATAAAAAAGACCCCCCAAAAATACGGTGGGCTTTGTAGAGTAAAACAAAATGTCATCGTTGAATGGTGCATGGAACAGAAATGCCTATTAAATATCTAAAATTATTATAACATGTTCGGTATATCCTCACTGTGGTGTTGATTTCGCCTGTTAAAAGCTTCAGTGAAATCAAACCGATCTGCGCTTAATCCATCAGCCCGTATCTTGATATACCATCATGGAAACCTTTTGTAGTGTATATATAACATTATTCAGATATAACCCACAAATCAAAATTCACATCACAACTTATAGTTTGGTTTACGTAAGACTTGGTTTTATGTCGACTAATGCCATATTAACAAATCACTTCAATGAATAGTTTTGGTTGTAATGTACCTAGAATTGTGTGCAACTTTCCATAAAACCTACCAAGAGAATGTAATTTACAGTTGTGACCGCACAGAGAAAGGACAGGGACCAACAGCAGGCCACTAGCACCGATTACGGGGAGGGGCCAATACATAATCTTATAGGAACTGCAAGGGTTACATATTTGCAAATGCGGTAATAAAAATTCATAGGTGTGTGTATGATTTACGATTGTTTTTACAGAACATAAGTTTTATTATAAAACTGATGACCTACAGAAAATATTAGAATTTAGTTGTAGTAGAAGTAGCATTCGTACTGATAAGCGTCGTAGAAGTGAAGCAAATCAGGAATTTGAATTATTTATCCAAAATGAGTTTGTATAGGTTAAGTGTTAAGGTATTGAACAATTATTTAAAAGTCACAAATCAATTTATTTGCTTCAGTGTGCGCAAACCTTATTGAATTCTAGCAAAAATTAAGTAATGTTTGTATCGAGAAAAACAATAGCTTCGCAAAAACCACTTACCCTACTGCAAAACCTTACATCAACACAGTAATTCCAAAACTAAAACGTTTGCTGTGACTTGTCCTGGAACAATATCGTAATTTCAATCTGATTCCAACTTGAGGTAAACTTAAAATACGAGTTCAACATGGGGTTTATCGCACCTGTATCAAGATGAGCTGTCAAGATTAGCACTACGTTATATGTGGCTCGGCGGAGTGTATATCAACATGTGGCATTATCAATGGAGCTGTGTAAGAGATACGATCTTTTAATGATCCAAGTAGATTGTGAGACAAAGGTTTCAAGTAACAAGTTGACGTGGATATTTGTTTACAAGTATAAGAACATGGTATTGAGTCACGTGTACAAAACACTGTTTACCGTTTACAACTGAAACATGATGTCATCATCATTAGTATACGAGCAACAGGGTATCTGTCCTGATTCTCTTCACTGAAGAGGTCTTCAGCGCACCAAGTTCATTTGATAATAAGCTTATTTTCGTTTCCCTTCCTTTGCGTCGTGTTTAAGAGGTTTTTCAAGCTGGCTCATTTTTTTTGAAATACGTAACATTTTACTTAACGTGGACAGAATTAAGTGGTCCGTTACAGACCCTTTGATTAAGTTTCGTCTTAAAAACATTTAGATAGCATAAGTACGGTACGCTCTATAATGAAAACTTAACATAAAGCTGCAAACTGAATTTATTTTAGTCATGAAAATGATATTGTTTGTAATTAATACATTTGGGGGGGGGGGGGGGTGGCGTTGGAAATGATGATATGATGGTACCGAAATATTTCAAATTATTACTTTCGAAACTACCCATATAGATATAAGAATGGAATATGAATGATGTCGTTATTTTTTAAAGTTATTTAGTCGTTGTAGATATCAAGATATCAACATTGAATGGGAACTTATTTCTGCTTTAGTTCAATCTGTCAATTACACCTTACTCTTTGTTAAAATGGTAAATACAGAAACGTTCTGACCGGATTTCATCATCAATAGTGTCATCACCTTGCCTTCAAGTGAATACAAAAGGTTCAGAACGTTCCAAGAATACTTTGACCTACAGAGATATCTCGTACTGACGACACAATGAAAGTCTTTCGGTCATTCAGAATTTATCTGTGGAATAAGAACATATTCTCAGATAACACGTGGGTAGGCCCGATCTTACCAACAGCATTAATAGTCTCTACTAGTCTATCTGGTGTTCACAATTTCACGATGGATAAAATTTGCCCAAATCCGGAAGGTACGACCGTAGTGGTTGTTTTGATCATGACTAGTTATCATGATATGTTTTTGTTATCGAGGTCGATGTACTCCTTGATCATTATTTGTACTTTGCGTTTAGTCATGTCATAAAGTATACTTGAGCACACTCTACTGAAGGGTCGGGAATAATATAACTCTAGAACTCTAGAACTCGTGTAGCTTGGCAATACAAATGTTGGATACCAGGGTACGGTTCCTCATGGCTTTTTTCGGACACGTTTGAATCCGAATGTAATGTAAACAGATTGTTTGTCTTTAATCTCTTCATATGTGTTGTGATCAACATATTTGTTATCTTAAGTGGCTGCATGAAGAAGTAGAAATGATTATTGGAATGAAGTGTCTTCCGCGAAAATGTGAAATATAAAAAACACTCAAAATATCTTCAAAAGGGTTCGTTTCGAATGATTAAGCCATAAGTCATGATTCGCTTAAAAGAGATTACTGCGCGTGCAAATAATACAACCCCTCTGATTTGCATTGGTGTCTTCCAGGTGTGGTCTAACAAGGAAAGGTTGCAATAGTAACTGGTTCCTCTTCCGGTATTGGCGAGGCCATTGCACGTGCAAGGTAGCGATAGCAGCGAGACGCGCGGAGCGTTTGGAGGAAATTAAAAAGAGTATAACAGAATCTGGAGGAACCGCCATTGTCGTTAAGACTGACGTGGCCAGCAGTGAAGAGGTTTTGATAATTGTTTGATAATAGAAGTCAATCTCTAGATGAGAAATTGAAACAAGAAAAATGAAAATAGTTTAAAATTCCTTGTGAAACTCCTGCCTTGAAAAATCTTTTAGAATTGTAAATTGTGAACTTTGTAATGTCTCAATTTTTTAGCCCTTAGGGGACGTCAATCGTAAAACAGCTTTGTTGCAATGAAATCATTAAGAAATTCACATATTATACATTTTATAAGTTTGGCATTGATAAACATAATCGCTAATCTTGAATAAAAGCTGTGACAAGCTGTTTGACATAAATTGCCGGACGATTAATCAAAGATTGGCGATATGTTGAGAACTCTGTATGATGTCCTCCCCCAGTTACTGTACATTGTAGATTCTCTATCATGTCCTCTCCATGTTACTGTACATTGTAGATTCTCTTTGCTTTCCTCCTCCAGTTACGGTACATTGTAATTTCTATATGCTGTCCTCCCCCAGTTAAGATTCTCGATGATGCCCTCTTCCTGTTGCTTTACTTTGAGGAATGCCTCCGCAGGTGTCTGCGCTAGTGAGAGAGACGGAGCGGAAGCTAGGACCGGTTGATGACCGTTGCTGGTGAACGGTGCGGGAGTGATGTACTTTACATTGATGAGACGGAACCAAGTCGACCAGTGGCACAGGACCATTGACGTCAACTGTAAGGTGGGAACGAATCTTAGTTGCCGGGCTTCTCAACCTTCTGTGTGTGAGTCCAAAATTCTTTGCAGAGAAATCTGAAGTTATCCGGAATTTAGCATAGTTCGTAGGGTACATCACCCGCTTCAATTCCTGCCCAAAGGGTTTTGTATTGCTGAAAAATAATCCTTGGTTCAAACGTCGTTCACTGATAGCCATTATGCACACTTATAAATTTATGGGGTTTTCCTTCGGACGTATGGCAATGGAATTCCGATGGTCTACTTATGTATGTATAATTTTAATAACTGACAGCATTTGTATGATGTATGTAGATGAAAAATGAACAAAGCCAAATAAACCAAGTTCTTTAAATCAAATTACGTTAGTGATTATCAAGAACAAATAAAAACTCTTGGTTGGTTGTGTATTCCGACCCATCCATTGTTCCCCAGGGCGTGGTCAACTGTATCGGAGCAGTCTTGGAGGGAATGATTCAGAGACAAAGTGGACACATCGTAAACATTTCATCTGATGCTGGAAGAAGGGTATCGGTTTTTTTAAATGCATCAAAGAATTGAATTTGATTGCTATAATTGGAAATATTATTCCTAGAAGCACAGTCGATTTTAATGGGATTTTAAAAAAATATTCATTTTCTAATTATAAATAATAATGTCTACCTTTTCGAGACCATAACATTTTTGTACGATTGTCGGTATGAAATGTCCTTGGGACAGATTAGAAGATATGTCAATATTTATTCGTCATAACAGGTTGTTTGAAACAACCACAGATCATGTGAGAGGAGATGAGATGAGTTGGTGTTTAACGCCGCTTTCAAGATTAGTTCACTTATATCGCGGCTGCTAGTACTTTTGCAGGGAGAAAGCCCGCAACACCATGTGGTTATGTATTACGGTGAAACCTGCGAGCATCGGCTGGAACTAGGGAACCATGGGTGGTACTACGCTGAAATTCAGTGTAGCATTGCACCCAAACCTGACTGCGTGTAGAACAGATCTCTACTGCAGACAAAGTTGACGAGCCCTTAGCGGGATTCGAACCACGAAGCTCTTGATCCGAAGTCGAACGCGCTAACCACTGTGCTATGCCGCCCCCCGGATCAAGTGAAAAGTCAGGATCGCCGCTGGTAGATATATGCTAATAGGTTCAACAGACGATTGCTCCAATTAGCACGTTCTGGTCAGCTAAACAACTCCGTCAACTATGGCGTCAAAAGACGGGAGTGAACGTATCATACGGTAGTCATCTCCGCCTCCGTCTGACGTTGACAACCAAACATTAGAATAAGTGTAAATGGCGACGTGTCGAATCCAGTTACACCCAGTAAGTTGCTGACGGTTTTCCAAAGCGGTACTCAGCCCTACAAATATATCAAAATATGATACAATATATATATATATATATATATATATATATATATATATATATATATATCCCCGACTGGTAAAGTGTCCAGATCTAAACCCCATCGAAGGTGTCTTGGATGGGACGGATTGAATTTAAGAAAAATCACTAGCATTCGAACAAACAGATTAGCCGGCGTTCGACGTTTGGTTCAATCTGCTAATGCATTTCTACTACTAATTGTGATATCAATGGGACGACGTTGTCAAGATATGGTTTAAGCTCGTGGCGGATATGCTGTAATAAAATACTGCGTAGCAAAAGTTGGAACTAAACAGGCTTAACTTAGAACAAAAGAAAAAGATGAAACCGCCTTCACAAAACTGTCATTTCTATGGCCCTAATCATGAATCAGGGTTTCGGTGGAATTATTAGGGATCAAAGTTCTGCTAGTAGCATTCATCGAGTTGTGAAACTAACATACCTAACATATTCAGGTCGGGGTACACAGGAACATATTTTCAGTATATATTCAGTTCTTAAAAATAGAAGTATGAAAAGCCAGTCTACTTTCGTTTGCTACATTGACGCCATGAAGGCTTTTGATAAAGTTAACAGGCAGTGTCTGTGGTATAAATTACAACAGTTGGGCATCAATGGCAATTTTCTTAATGGTGTTCAGTCTATGTATGATAACACTTCCGGAAGGATTAGAATTAATAATGAATATACAGAGGCTTTTAGTATCCATTCTGGAGTCCGTCAAGGCTGCACGTTGTCGCCGACACTCTTTTCAGTTTACATCAACGACCTGGCTACTGAAATTAATAGTTTAGGGTGTGGTATCGACATCGATGGACATACGCTGAGTCTTCTTTTGTATGCTGACGACGTTGCTTTGATAGCCCCAGATGAGTTGTCTTTACAGAGAATGTTGGATGTTGTGTCTGATTGGTGCTCTAGGTGGCGTATGTTGGTAAATATTAAAAAACTAAAATTGTTCACTATCGTCCGTGTTCTGTGCCCAGGTCCAGTTTTACTAACACAATTGACCCCCCGGTCCCATCGTAGCGCCTTGGATAAGTTGCGTTGCAGTACTCTCCCTTTGGAAATTGAACGTGGTAGGTTCTCTAGACCTGTGACTCCTGTAGAAAATCGCCTATGCAAGTTTTGTGACTCCCATTCTGTGGAGGATGAGTTTCATTTTCTGGTCAGTTGCCCTTTCTATTCCGACTTAAGATACAGTTTTCTTATGGAGATAAACCAGTTGGACTCTGCTTTCTCTTCACTTAAAGTTGGGGGAGGGGGGTGGGGGTGGATCAAGATTGAATGGGTTTGTATGGGTGTGCGCTTGTGTGTGTGCGTGAGTGTGTAAGGGAATCGTATGTATGTGTACGTATGTACGTGTATGTTTTTATAAAGATTTTTTAAAGTTATATTGTGTCTCGTAGGCCACATGGCCGGACGCTGTTTTAAAAATGTGATTTATACCCAATGGTATTTTAATGTATATTTCAGCGTGTGACACTTTAATAAAATATTTTTCTTCTTCTTCATACTTAACCAGGGTATGGGCGGCATTGCTGTATATTCCGGCTCCAAGTTCTTCGTGAAGGGAATGTCACGTGGTCTTCGCGAAGAGGTCAAGGGTCACGGCGTGAGAGTCACGTGTATTCAGCCAGGCAATACGAGGACAGAAGTGCTTGACCACTCGACTGACCAAGAGGTATGAGAACGCAGTGCTAACTAAATACTCTTCCATTTGGTACCATACATAATATTCATTAACCTATTCAGTGATTTATGTAAAGAAAAGGCTGATTGAACTGCATGTTCCTGCAATGTGCAAGTGAGGATGAAGGGGATGGATGTATCGCTGCAGACTTTATGATTGGATGTTGCGCTGCAGGCTTTATTATAGGATCTATTAATGCCTGCTATATGATGTGATTATTGCTGCAGGCTTTATACTAATTGATTGTAATGCTGCTATCTTTATAATTTGGTTATGGTTTCAGGGTTTTTGTATGATTGGCTGTATTGTTGCAGGCCCGTGATGAGTGGGATGAGAGCAAGCTTCACAAGGTGATGGAGCCAGCGGACATCGCTCGGGCTGTCCTGTACGCTCTCTCCCAGCCTGACTATCTCTGTGTTAATGAACTCCTCATTGAACCCAAAAACGAGTGCATCTAGATTAGACTCTAGGAAAGATTGTTTTCAAACCTTGTTACTTGTATGTTGAAACTAGCATCAAATACAGTATCAAGACATAGCAAGTGAGAGCAGTAATTTCTTTCCTTGGACAATAGATACCAGCATGTAGAATCTCTCCCCCTCTCTTTCTACAGATTTTTAGTCGACTTTAAAGTGGAATTCATGTGAGTCAAGGTACCACTGCAGATATATCCTGGCAGCACATGCAAAGCATACCAACACTGAGGCGGATGCGTTAGAGAGATGGATTTCAAAACCAAAAACACATTGAATCAATTCTCGATGACTTTTCATTACAGTGTCAACCACTTATTATTTTAGGACATAATTGTTTTCCTGCTGTTTCTGTCGGTTTATAAGTTGGATAAAACATAACCCTTGAGCATTATTGAAATGAATGCCCTCTTCCCTAAGTACATTGCCATTTCCCGCAGGCATCGGGCATACTTTGCAATAATGCCCACTGGTGATGTTTTATCCTACACATATGGCCATCAAATCTCTTCCTTTATTCACAAATTATAAAACTATCAAGAGACAACAGATGTCAGCTTTATAAAGATTAATTAATGTTTTGATTTACCCCAGCTTGTTGCTATTCCTAATGACATATATTGTGTGTACTAAATGTTGAAAACATTTTATTTCAGTTAATTATCTAAATCTTGATGAAGTTTGTAAGTATGGCAATCCTGCAATAAAGAAGTTGTAAATCCACATAACTTGTTCTCTTCTCAAGTTTGTATGTGTATTTGCACTATTGCTTTCAATGTAATGCTGTAAGATATTGCAATAATGTTTTGTTTGAATTTGCAATTTCACTGAAAAATGTTTTGGTTTAACCTGAACTATCTTGTGATAGATGTTCAAACCTTTGACTGGAACAATGAACAAGAACTGTAAGACACGACCAATTTTAATAATTTCAAATTAAGTACTTTATTGTTTCTTTGATTCACCATATTTCAAAACATTCTAAATTTTTACATAATTTCATCAAAATGGAGAAATATTAACAAAGTTAAAAACTTACAAAAGTAATGAAAAGCCATGTTATAAGTCACATGAAATCTTAATTCATAAAACTGTTGAGCGAGGTGTATAATAATTACAAAGTTACTGTAGTACATTTTCTAATGGAAATGGAGTTATCTTCCTCTTAACATCTCTCTAACACAATCTTTTGAAGGTCTTGTTTATTCTACAACTATGAATTTTACCTTCTGAAGAAACATTTGATTTGAATAAACTTATATCTGATACGGTATAAAATGTGCTGGAGTGCCTTTAAAAGACAAAATAATAATGAAACATTGCTATCAACACACTGCACTACTCACACCACAGTTTGGAGACAGTGCTCTTTGGTGAAGGTCAAAGTCAAAGTTTGTCTAAACCAAAAGAAAAAATACCTTGGAATGAAAGGTTTGAAGTATAATGACACGACACAAGCATAACATAAAAACAAAGATAACACTTTGGCCTGATTTCTAATGTTTTGATTGTTTGGATTAAAAAATATTTTGTCATCAATTGTTCGTTGTAAACCACCACTCATAAATACTGTGGGCTTCATCTCAATCTACATACAAGAAGCGGTTTGTAAAAAGAAATGCAGAAGTAATATTTCAATGCCAATTATGTAAAATGGAAAATATCATAAAATGGGAATTCACTGCAGATATTGTTTGTAAAATGAAACATAAAAAATAGATTAAAAGCAAATATATAATATTAAAGATCTAATTTAGCAAGCATTTTACCATGCAAAGTTTTGATTGGACTTCAATTCCTGATAATAAGTGAATGTGTCAAAAATAATCCTAAGTGGTAAGAGTACTTGCTATCAAGTTGATACTTTCTTCTACAACTATGGATAATCAAAGTTGATTCTACATCACCTGCAAAATTTAGAAACTTACCCGATTTTTTACAATTTATGTACAAATGTACATAGTTTTGGTAAATCTATATTTTAAAAAAAATAATAGAATTATTCACTCAATATGAATAATTGGAAAAATTTCAGGGTATTATTCTTGATTAAATTCAGAAGTCTTTGGTACAAAGTTTTGAAACAATGAAATTGGTACTAGCTTTTGTTCTCAATTATAGGTATTGCCAGTGACAACTAATTACACATTATATATTAACTAAGAGAGAGAATTGAAAAGCATTGTGAGACAATAGATTTTCTAGTGTTCTTAAATTCATTTTATACTTTGTCTACATATAGTGGTTGAATTACGCACACTCTACTAAAAAAATCTATCTAATACATCTTCTAATATTACAAGTTGAACTTAGTTCATCCCTTCACATTAATTAGCCAAGGTATTAATGCAATTTATTGCAATTTTGATCACTTCTTCCAATTACTATAACAAAAGATATTTGAGCAAACACCATTAACAAGTATACATAATTAAGGGAAATAATATCACAATATTGCTGAATATATAACAAAAAAGCTATTACAGATTTATCATAAGACTATGTAATATATATGTTGATTGTTTATAAAGCCAATAAGAACGTGCATGCAAGGAGGGTGCTTTCAGACCATTGTGGAGAGGTCAGACCCCGGTTATTAGCGTATGTTCAAATCCCATTCAAGTCAATATTTAAAATTTTAATCCCCTGAACACGGTCTATTTTAATCAGACTGTACACACATTATTCCAGACGTTGGTTGGGTATTAGATTTACGGAAGAAAAAAAAGGAATCTCTTGATGTAGGGGTCAACAACTGTTTGAAAGATTTTCAGTGACCATGCAATAGTTCTTGAAAAAGAAAGGCGTTTAGGGTGTGTCAAGTTTAGCTTTTATACTGTCCTGTCAAGACATCACACTGTACATAAGGCCTATAGCTAGGATTTTTAAACAAGCATCCAGCTTTTAAGGCTTTCTTTATGGAAAAGATTTTTAAGGGAAAGACCATTTGATCCTTAAAACAGGTGCCATAGAGTCATCAAGTCTCTACAATTCATAATTCCAACTGGCCAAAGAATAAAACAAAAAAATTTAGAGAAAGAAAATGTCAAAGTACTGGTTCATTAATGTTGTTCCGAATTAATGACAATCCAAATATGTTATTATGTGTGCACAGACAGCATTGTGAGATAGTCATCACTGGTCACATTAGTTTTGTAGAAGTTAGTGACATTGTAAAATGGGAAGCAAAGTTTATGGAAGGCATGTTAAGCTAGAAACATAATATCCCATTCATTTCAATGATGAGAATACATGAACAGAGTAGAAAGCACCTGATCCATAAATTAAGATCATATAAATATATATATACATATATTGTAAATAATGATGAAATTTACAGGTCTGATTTACAGAATATATTCAATAGATACATATCACAAAATATATCCATGAAACGATTGCATGGCACTTCTAGAAATATTTACATCATGAAACAATCCAATTGCCAACAAGAGATAACTGGACCAAGAACCTGGCCAAATGAGACTTTGAGCATTTACAGACAACAAATAGAGGAAACACAGGGATATCAAAGGAAGCACAGAGATATCAAAGGAAGCACAGAGATATCAAAGGAATGCTCAGAGATATCAAAAAAAGCTCAGAGATATCAAAGGAAGCTCAGGGATGTCAAAGGAAGCACAGGGATATCAAAGGAAGCTCAGGGATATCAAAGGAAACAGGGATATCAAAGGAAGCATAGAGATGTCAAAGGAAGCACAGGGATATCAAAGGAAACACAGAGATATCCAAGGAAGCACAGGGATATCAAAAGAAGCACAGAGATATCAAAGGAAGCACAGAGATATCAAAAGAAGCACTTTAATATCAAAAGAAGCACAATGATATCAAAGGAAGCACAGAGATATCAAAGGAAACACAGGATACAAAGGAAGCACAGGGATATCACTTCAACCTTTAACCTTTAATCTTAATTTCTAATGTTGATGGACATGAATTCTTTCCTAATATTTTACCAGCTGATAAATAGAATTATTGTAAAATAAGTCTTACGAAAATAGTCCATCATCTGTTTCATGTGATCTCGACTTTGCGTCTAATACTCAAGACATCAGAAACTTGACAAATATGATCATACTTATTTGATCAGATTATAAGATGACAGCACACTTGAAGTTAAGTAGTGCGATCTAGCTAAGTTCATGTCCAATATCTCCCCTCTAGAACCTCCAAGGGGATACCTACCGTGTAAGTGTCATGTGCCTCAATTACATAAAAAGAAAAATAATAATTATTATAATTATAATAATATAAGCATTTATAAATATTTAGAGACCTTGATAAAAAGGTGTAATAGCAACAGCAACAGCAAAATGAGACATAAGTAAAACGCTCCAGGACTTCACAAAGTAACTTATATTTTCTCATGATGTGTTCAAGCGCATATAAACAATCCAGATTTCAAAGCAAGAAATTTTCGTGGCACACATTCCATGTTACTGGATGTTCATCACTAGGACTAACAGTATCTATTACTATCACTATAGCAACACTTCAGAGGTGTACCCTTTCCAGCCTGTAGTGATTCATTACAATATAACATAGAATTTCTGCGCCCTCGACACAACTACTTGACACAACTACTTGACACAACTACGAGGGAAGTTTCTGAAGGGTCTTGTCCTCCCTCTAAGCTCTTCACTAAGCTCCTTACGAGCAAGGCTTAGAGAGATAGTGCCAAGAAATAGAAACCATTTCACAACCATTTTTGTTTTGTTTTAAATAAGTCTTAAAATAAATGAATAACATATCTTTGATTAATCTTAACACTTATGCATATCACTTAAACTTACCGCAATAGCTTTCTAATGGTCATTTCATGACAAGCCATATGACTTGAAGACCTCAGGTAAATATTTTCCTATCTTTTTCTCAACTGCATTCATATTTCTCATTCAAATAGTGAACTAAAACTGCCTTCAATATTAAATTGTAAGCTACATGTTCTTCTATTTTCAGTTTTAGTTTAAAAATGTTTTCATCAATAATTCATGGTAGGCTACCAAAGTTAAACTTTAATTGGTGCAGAAAGCAGTTTTTGACTCAAATTTGTATATTATATATTGTGTATTTGTCCTGGGTTAAGCTCAAATATATCCCCTACACTTGCAATCTTTATCTCTAAAATGTCAAAATTACAAAGTTTTCTTGTAATCAATGATAATTCTAAAACAGTCATATAGATTCAAATGTGTAAACATTCTGTGTCCAATCTTAATGAATATTTTATCTACCAAACCATCTATGTCTTTGTATTTGCTGTTAATAAGTGTCCAGCGTTAGTTTCAGTCATTGGCGCTCGCCATTTTCAAGTCTTTGATCACAATCACTGCTTAGACCGGTTTATTGTCATTAACTGAATGATAAGCATAAGGATTGTTACATACAGAAAGTTTTCAATAGAATAACATTATTAACAAAGCTTGCCATAGTTGACTCATATAACTCTCTGTCCCTTCAAAATTCTGTGACGTTTGGTATAAGTAACTAATTTCGTGACCTGAAAATGTTTGTACATCTAAAGAAGAAATAAATCTTAACTTGTTGTTTTGAAAATATTAACAATGTTGAAATACAAATTGACATTGTTCCTTCTCAGTTTAACAACATCAGTCTCCATCACTGACAATTTAGCCTGTGCAGAATTTCTACAACATGCATCTGTCAAACCTCTAGCATTGACACAAAACTAGATTTTGCATTCAGAAATCTAATCTCATCTAAACTTAACTAATTACCAACAAGAACAATACACTCAAACCTGAGATTTTGGTGCTTGGCATCAAGACTTAAATTAGTCTGTATTGGAGACTGGCGCTAACTAAGACTTTGCAGGGGACGTTGGCATCTTCCATATTCATTGTTAATTAACTTCCTTCACATGTGTCTGCTGCTTCCTCTGAAGAGAGGAGAAGTTGGTGTCCACTTCCTGACAGACAATGGCTTCCGGACCTGAGCTCAATACTTCTGTTCTGGCTGTAAGGAGAACACCACATTAGACATTTAAATTTAGGCCTTTAATTGGACTATTAAAACATGAATGTTATTATGACAAATTGGAGTCGTTGTTCACTGTAGACGACCAGTCATTTGTTCAACATTGAGGGTAATCATGATCTTTCGTCAAAGTGTAGTGTAGTAACTGTAGACAAAGGATGACTAAAGCATTAGGAGGTTTTAATCCAAAGTCAATGTAATCTATTTTGTTGAAACCTTTACTATCAACAAAAACTTGTAATGAGTGAAGAGTTAACACAACTAGTCGACTTCCACACATTGAAGTTGGATACCACAAGTTGTACTGTTTAATCGCATTGAGAGAAAAGGTTTTGAGCAAAATAAGTTAACGGTTCTTACTACAAAGACTTGAGTTGCTAGTTTGAGCTACAGACTGGTTGGAAGTGGATGCAGCTGGTCGCACAGTACACGGAGGTTTGCTTGCTTGCAGCTTGGTTCTGAGTTCACCCCATCCTGCAGCTGTTTGAATGAAAATCTCTTGACTTGTTCCTCTAGATTCCTCTCCCTCTGAAGCATTTGTCATGAGAGGGATAGACTCTTCATGTTGCCTGGGGTCTGCATGAGAGAAATTGATGTTATTACTTAACCCTTTCATCTTTCTTCAAGAGGGAACTATGAATTTGAATAAAAGATGATATGATGATTAACGCATGAGAGGACAAAGAAGAAACTTTTACTTCTAACCTGATGTGCTGTCCTCTTCAGCATCATTCCCTGTAGTGCTGCCCCCTGGAGCGCTAGCAACAGTAGAATTATTCCCTGTAGCGCTGCCCCCTGTAGCACCAGCACCTGTAGCACCAGCACCTGTAGGTTCTGTTTCGAATGCCTCAACCTCAATATCATTAGCCTTATCTGAGGAAAACACAAACAGTCCATAAGTCAAAATGTTAAGGGAAAAAATTAGCAAGGCTCACCTATACCCCTTGCAGTGTATTCCTGGTTAACTGAATTTCTGGAAACTTCCCATTACTTGAACATCAGACTCACTAAGACAATTATTAATGTACATAATCAATGTAGCAATTCAAATTTTGTGTTAGAACAAAATCTTAATCACAGAAATTTACTAAGAAATAAGAAATGAATACAATATTACATAATAACTACACAAGAAATTACTAAGCACATACAAATTAATTTGTAAAACATTCAAAAATACACAAAATTTAAATAAAGTTTGAACTGCATTCCTCCTAAAAGGTAAGAATACATGTGCAAAATTTGAAAAGAATCAGATAAATATTTTTTTTCTGCAATCAGTTGACAAAAATGGCCTAGAGATGGATAGAAGGACAGACAGGCGGATGGAATGGTCAGGGTAAATTGATATACGGCAATGTACTAATATAGCATCTATTTTCCTCCTTCTGGCTGCCAACTGATGCTTTAGTATTAAAAAAGTAACTCATTGGAAAGCTATCGGTTGAGGAGATAACTGAAGGACCTATCAGAGTCCACAGATTTTTTGTTTGTTTGGAGGGAGAGGCTATATTCCACAGAAGTGCAGCTGCAAAAGGCTTAAGGGCCAACTTTGTTCTTCTGAAGGGAACACCGAGAAGAAGCTAGTCACATGAGCAGGAAGGAAGTCTCAGGAAGGGCAGAAAGGGCAGGAAGATAAGAGTGAGAGATCCTTCAAACAACTTGGAACACTGTGTCACAGTGGAGATTATCTGAGCATCAGGACCTAAACCAACTTATTTATTGTGAAGTTCAGTTTGCTATCCAGAAAATCTTGTCTTCCTGAGTATGAATATAACTTCTAAATGCCCTTAAAACATTTGTATCATCTATTGCTACAAACACCAAACGAAATTAAAATTGAATAATGTGGTTTCGCTAGGAATGACTGATGTGCCTAAAGAGACCATATACCAATATACACCATCATCACACCAAGTTTCAGAAAAATCTGTGGGATATAATGTATTCTACCATGAAAGTGCTGGATACTCGATTCTGATTGGCTGTTTTGTCTGACTCAGGGGTATCAATTCACGATTGAAGTTGCTCTGTTTACCGGAATCAGTTTACACTGTATTAATACATACATTGACTTCCGACTATCTGACTGTTAACTTCAGAGTCGATATTCCGCTTGCAAGTGGGATTAATTTCTTTCCAAAAAGAATTAATCGTATTTGTTATCGTGTGTTTACACGTAGAGAGCAAATTGTTTTAATTTTATGCCGTATTTTGTACAAATTAAGAAGTTTGAGTGAAAAATCATCGTTAACTAAGATTTCCGCTACTGGGCATGCAGCGGCATTCCTTCGAATACGGTAACAAAACAATGACGTCATTTCGCGTGCGCTTCTGACGTCATAAACCCTATTACGACTTCATAGTGGTCTACTGTTAGAGTTATCCATTTGCGTCATGAGGGGGTGTCGCGGTCTTTGATTGCTATCAAAACAAGAAAAAAAGACTTTTTTAACGATTCTATATTTACATTTGTACCTCATACTAGTACGAAACAATTCCGTGAAAACGCAGTTTTAGGTTTACCTTTGTAAATGGTTTAATTTAAGTTCAATACTAAGACGCTAAATCCCCAATGCTGACGAGTTCATGTTTGTCACCAGAAGTCGGAACATTTTACACGGTGCATTTCGCTATGAAAAAGAGTGCAGCATTAAAATCGTCATGGTAGAATGGAGATAAACCTAGTGTGTTTGAAAATCAGAGACATGTTATACTGGATTGATAGCGAGTAAAGTTTAAATTGAAACCTCACGCTGCGCGTTCGGTTTCAATTTAAAATTTACTCGCTATCAATCCAGTATAACATGTCTCTGATTTTCAAACACACTAGTTTATCTCCTAACTGTATGTAACATCAACATCAGATGGGGAGACTCTGAGGGTCATAACATTCATGTTGAAAAACTTTCACGCCCCGGCAATGAGCTGCCCCGATATACTAATGGATCAAAGTAGAAATTGAGGTTTGCGGAAGATGTCTGTCAACAAAAATTCTGATCCTTTTACAGACTTATACATGCAGCCCAGGTTGACATGCTCAAACTAAAACAGGTACTTCTTCTATCATGGCATAGAAATTATCACCATATATCTGTTCAATTCATAACATGTATTCATATATATAGTACAGGCCCTATAAAGTTATTTGGACAATGACAATTAAACATCTTAACCTGAATCCTACAAAAAAGTAAATTCTATATATATGAAATTCCTGACATTAATGGTTCTTTGAGAAAAGGCAAAAGAAGATTACAAGGTGCACACCCTGCCACGGCCATATCATGAAGATGCAGCGAAACCAAATCTACAAACTTTAGACTCCAGGTATCAATAATGTTGTTCTGCTAAGTGAAGTTACTGTCCCTATGTCTGGGGTTTGGGTTATTGTCTTAGTTAACCAAACAATAGTTGAAACCCCTCCATGCCATTATGTTTGGGGGAATTATAATGACATTTACAGATCTAAGTCTCCTGGAGTTCAGAGATGGTGTTCTAAAATTTTACAATTCTATTATTAATGGTTTGCAATAAAAAAGACAAGACTAATTGAGTTATGGACACCCTGCCACACCCATATTTTAAGGTTTTCTACACAAAATGTTCATGTAACAAAAATGTTATTCTAAAAACTAAAAGTTGGCATTTTTAAAAGAAAATGTCATTTAAAGGTAAAGAGATAATGCCTGCAATGCCCATATATGTGAGAGGTCTGGGTGGATAATTCAAATTTTGATCCCATTGTTTACTTCTAAATAAAAAGTTCAGGTTTGGTTTTAGGTTTTCAGAAGATCTTGATGAAAAAGTGAAACGTTTATGGACGACAGACAACATCAAACTATTGGCATCAACGAGTCATAAACACATTTGGCCTTCCAGTCCTGCAGACAAGTATTCTGTCCCAGCAACTAATTAGCCCGGGTTGATAACGATGAGGCTCATTTCTGTTGTGGACGCAGTCTCATTCTAAAATTGTTGACTAATTATATGGTGATTTACACCATCTTATATCCTGGTTATTGACAGTAAGAACCTTAACTGCTTGCATAAGGAGTATGCTTTTGTTTGGGTCAACCTAAGGGGTTACTAGTTCATTCTATTGTTTGAAGAAATTGATTTTTAAAAAAATGCTACATTAAGCACCAAATATTTGGTTTGATGAAGAGTGGGTTTTTTTAATTTTAAGGACGGCAATCCCTCTGAATTTCCTAAATATTGTTTCAAAACTGAAAAATTTAAATACCTTTTCTTTGTCTTGGTCGATAATAGCAAAAATAGAATACCAGTCCAGCCACGAGAAGACAAATGATGACAATCCCAATCCAAACCCACTGAATTGTGTCACTTGAGCTGAAACATTGTAAGTTAGTAATATTTTTCAAATCAAATAAATCATTCATACCATGTGGAATGATGGTTGGTTGGTTGATATGGATGAAGCTAGATATATTACATTTGGAAGAATAAGTGACATTTGATGGATTGTAAAATGATTCATGGGAATAACTGCAAAAATTGACATCTGAAACCTGGACAATTTGTGTCAAAGCTTTCAACTCATATTTCTTTATTTATCAACCAAAACTGAAATTAGTAGTATAAAACCACTTCAGGCTTTTTAATGTTTACTGATGACCAAGTGACAGTTTGTTTAAGAAATAGTTTTAAAATCATGCTGTTTGTAACAATCAATACATAATCAATTAGAGGCAATGTCACAGGTTTTTAGGATATTGTATTTGTTCATATTTTCCAAATCATATAGCAGTTTATGCAAAATACACTCTTTCAGCAATTAAACAGCTTTTTGCTCGACCCAGTTATCTAAATTCATAGAATAAGATGTCATGTACCATGTGGAAACTGCATGAACCATTTTAGTGGGAACACTTTTCAAAATTTGATAAGTCAAGCTAAAACAAAATTGATACAATTGTATGAGATATTCCTGTATTGATTTCACAACTGGTAATATTTAAGTTCTTATTCCCGAGGAACAATACTGCTACAGTGGTGAAGGCATTTTGCTAGGGATGATAGTCTATCTTTACATGATGGTGAGATGAAAATGAGGGTGATATTGGGTTTAACATTGCTTTCAAGAGTATATAACTATTGGATCTGTTACACTTTCAAGCAGTGTTTGTTCTTGTTTCAAATATACACACTTTTCATTGATCTTGTAGATATTGAAATGGTTATTCACGGCAGAATCATCTAAAAAACAAAAACGATTATATAGACATCAAAATAGAAAATCATAAAATAAGGGATCGTGAAAACAAAACTTAAATTTTAATAAATGTCCTGTGAAATGGAAATACAAAACGAAAGAAACAGTTGCATTATTCAACATTCCTTTACGATATTATTATTTTCTAAGTCATGTACGCAAGCTAACAAAAAAGGGAAACAAAAGACTATATGCACTAAAGACATATCCACCTCCCAGTTATTCAAGTTAATTACCGTTAAACGACACTTGAACAGAGAAAAAAATGTACTAAGAAATCAAGGCACTTTACTTTGGCTCTAAACAAAATCAATAAAAACATTTTCTTAACATAAGTTACAAAGTGTAATTTCTTTCTGTCATAGAGATTTTAAAGAAACCTTGAGTTAACTTGGTGCCTGTAGATGAGGTGTCCACAAACAAGACAGTACTTAGAGTTGAATCTATCCTTGGTTTTGAGGTTGTTGACTTCATGACGTTCGTCTTTCTATAAAACATTATTTAATACTTAGATGAGATAGAGAAATCAAATAAATAACTTAATTTTAGTTTTCAGGTAATATGCTTTTGAAATTGATAACAAAATTTGGAGTGCCTATGATGTAATGACTTGCATTGTGAGCTCTTAGGAAACCATTCATGCAAACATGAATTATGTAAAATCATTGTTTGTGCATGTGATATTGTATGGTTCGCAGATGAACATCATTTGTCACTGAATTGAAAGATTTAAAAGGGTGTCAACCTAAAAAACATTCAATCAGTGAATTACAGTCATGAAAGAAACCAGTGACTTCAGAAAGAAAGTGTTTAATTGTCTCAGCACCACTACAGTAGTCTTTGGAAGAATGTGAGCAGAATCTCAAGGCCAGTTGAAAATGATACGTGACGTCAGGTGAGGGAAACCAAGGGAAACTAATCCACTTCAAAGCAGGTTCCTAGCTCGGGGTAACTCCTCTGTACTGGTAGATTTGCTACAAATTCTCTTCCCTGATAACTCCTGATTTCACTTTACCATACTGACGGTGTTTGCTCGTGACACATTGACAGAACATGAAACTGCTGCACACTGCTGCCTTGTGCCGGCTTACAGACTGGCAGACAAGGATTGAACAAGTGGCCTCAGCCTCTCTTCCAGACCTTCTACAAAGCCATTAGAAGACGTGGTCCATATCACTCGATCGCTATTGACTATTTCAGTTTTTTTATTCTACAGCTGACACCTTTCTTATAGGAGATTTTGCCTGTCTTAACCCTCAAGCCGCGGTTTACGGAATGGTCCGGGATGAAATTAAACTACGCCGCAGTTAGCCTTGGCGAACCCCGGAAGCCGGACTTATAATCTGACGCATTTACTAATTAACGCAATTGTACCATGTAGCGGATCCCGGAAAAAAATTGCACGGCAGTCGTGTCGGTTGAACGCGTGTATTTTCGTTCCGGCTTTCGCTAAGCTGCCGATTTTTTCCCCGTTGTTGTTCTAAAGAATGGGGGCATATTTTCCGAAAGTTTTATAGATATTGGTTATGTTTATCGTACCGAAAATATGCATTACAAACGCTCAATTTTCCCCCACTACCCGCCGGGCTTGCTATAGCCCTGGGGCTTATTGCTCCCCTCGCGCACGAGCTTATCGAGCTGCGCACGTTATTGTTTGCTCAGGCGTGCGCACTCACAACAAAAGCACACCTTGCTTTCGCACGCCGTATGATCTAAACCCTTGGGCGGATTTCAATACAGGTGGGATCATTTGAAAGAGGAGAAAATTGTCTTTAATTCGATATAAATTACGAATATGCGCTACCTGAACTGAATATACAGCATGTGCCGTAAATGAGGTGATTTTTACATATTTTTAGTTTTACACCATTTTGTCACACCAATTTTCACATGATGTGCTCAACTTATTTTGACAATTTTTATATTATAAGATAGAGAGAAAGATTGTCTTTCATTCCATGTAAAATTTGTACATGCGCAAAAATAAATAAAGACACAGCAAGCGCCGCACAAAAAGCTAATTTCTCTATTCAAATCATATAAACTGAACGGCGATTTTGACATGTGCCTTTATTTCGATCATATCTTCTCAACAGCTAGGCGTATTTTGAAATTGATTACCTCGTGATAAAGAAGAAATAATTGTCTTCGATTTGATGTAAAAAAGTTATATGCAGTATATAAAATAAAGATACAGCAAGTGCCGCAAAATTGCGACTTTTCTTTATTCTCTGTGTATTTACCATTTTCTCGCACTTTATATCACATAAACTTCTCGGGACATTTTGAAATTTCATATATCAAAATATAGAGAAAAGGATGATCTATATTTCCACATAAAATTTGTATGTAAACGAAAATCAGTAAAGACCCGACGAGCATCGCGCAAACAGGCAATTTCTCTATTCATATCTGGGTAACCGAGAAGCGATTTTTTCAACTGCTTTTTACACTTCATATCTATTTAACGGCAGAGTGCATTATCAACATTTTTATATCACAATAAAGAGAAAAGGATCGTCTTCAATTCTATATAAAATTTGCAAATTACAATGAAACAATAAAGGAGCGGTAAGTGATGTCGCAATTATCAAAATCTGTTCTCAAATACCTGAGGGGACAATCTTTGCAAACTATATATATTCCAAACCAAGCGGTACATATTTATCATTTTCATATCAACGTAAAGAGGAAATAAATACCTTCATTTTCATGTGTAATTTGCCCATATTTGCATCAAAATAAAACGTGTGGAAATTATGCGACAAATGTCGCGGTAAGGCGATTATCAAAGACTTTATTCACTAGTTTTACCCACGTTTCGTTGGTAATAACTTCTAAATACACAGCAAAAGATTATTATGATTTATTTATCCGTAAAGAAGAACAAATTGCCTTCAATTCCATATATAATTTGCATGTATACAAAGCGAATAACTTGAATTATAAAATTGGAAATAAAGACAATTTCTGTTAAGTGTGAGTGTATTTTTCAGAGGGGATACCCCACCTGCACGCGCTGAGCGCGTGCGTTTGCCCGGGGCTACTAGCTTAGTAATATTACTGTGGGGGTCAGAACGTTATCGGGGTTTATCACTACCCTGCTTTCGTTATTTATATCTTTCGTTTAGGATGGCGTATCGTAATGAAATTTATCGTAAAATATAGAGCAATAAATTAGCTTCATTTCCGTATATAATTTGTCTATGTGCACTCAGTGATTAAATGATTTTATAGAGTTTGAAATATAGACAATTTTTGAATAATCGTAAAATTCGTTCTAGACATATTTTTGTAATAATTTTTATATCGATGTCAAGAGGAACTATTCGCCTTTAGTTTCGTTTTGATTTCGCGCATGCGCTCTCACAATTTTAGAGTAACGGCGCTCGAATTAAAAACAAGTTTACTTCGGTTATAGAAACCGTTCTAGGGGTGATATAAATTTCATTCAAAGTGCCAGGTAAGTATTATCCATTTTTAATACGGTATTCGCCGACTAGTTTTGTAGACAACGATATTTACATCCGTATTTCGCCACGTAAACAAACCATATATTGGCAAAACGGTCGCGACTCGCGGCACTGGAAAATTCAGCCACTGGTGCTAATTACGCATTAACTGTAGCGAGGCGAGTGCTTGAAAATTCAGCCACGGGGGAAAAACTGGTCAAAATAATATTCAGCAACTTGAGGGTTAAAATGAAATTGTAACAAAGTTTTGTATACTTGAGTGAAAATTTCCATAATATTTTTTATCTATTTATTCATGTTGTGTCTAGCCAATGTTATATATCTTATAAGGCTTCTGGTGAAGAAGAAAACGATGGGAGGGTCTACAGAGTAGTCACTTCATGGTTGTCACTGATCAGATGACAGACTCCGGACAACTTTACAGGTTGTATGCTTCGAAAACTTGGCCAAGTATTTTCATTTTTGTCAGTAACAATAAAACTCCCATGACATTTTTTCATATCCAAGGTCTTTCTAACATCAAGAAAATTTACTTACCTTTCAAGGTGGACTAGAAGAGGCGTAGTTGTAGATGTGTTCTCGACACATTGGTTGACTCCATCGTCCCAGGGGTTGTGGTAGCAACTGGGACAGGGAAAACATTTGCCTCCAACTGAAACATTGACACGTTTTGAACGGCAATAAAAAGTGACATTCTAGACAGGGTAATGAATGATGAAAGACAATAGAGACTAGCAATATTTTGTTTATATTCACTAACCTTAAACTAGCAATAGCTTTGTGTTGATCAACAAAATGTTGGCATAAAAGGAAAATATCATGTTCGCTTAGGCTACCTTTTCCTGATTAAACTTAAATCAGTAAAGTGTGTTAAGACATGAAGTTTTGAGTGAGTGAGTTATTGTTTAACCCCGCTTGGGCAATATTTCAGCCATTAGCGCCAAATGAAGTTTGATATATAGGCCAGTAGAAATCATGAAAAACCCGGACATTTTCGATAACAGACAAATTTTGTGTTTAAATGGTCCCTTTAGCAGTGCTGATGAACCATGAAAAACCCAACCAAAATCAACCATGGGCAACATGTCTTTTTGGGGCGAAAACCGTAAAAAATAAGGGAAATTGGGAATTATTTATTTAAAAATATATGTATTGCAGGAAAAACTTTTGAATTGGCTAGAATGATAGATGGTGCAACATTACATGATTCCCAAGTTCATTTCTGTTGTAGATTTAACGCCATGTCTGTTTTGGGGTGAAAAAGCATAAAAAATGAAAGAAAATTAGAATATTTTATGAGAAGTATTTATGTTGAAAAATAAAATGTTGTAGTGATTAGAATGATAGATCATGCAATAATACATACTTTTCAAGGTCATTTATGCTCATGGTTTAACATCATGTCTGTTTTTTGGTAAAAAAACATGAGACATCAAAGAAAATTGGAACATTTATAAAACGTTTATTTATTGAATAAAACACTTATGTGGCAATTACAATTTAAGATCATGCAACAGGACATACTTCTAAAGGCTATTATTACTATTGACTGAATAACATGTCTTTTTTAGAGGGGTTAATATAAAAAATATGAATCCTTTTACGAAAAATATATTTGTTGAAAATTATACTCTGTATTGACATTTCTAGATTACTTTGCATCAGAAATAAGCATTCTTGAATTCACTGCCCCTGATTGATTTTTAAAAATGTCTGAATTTCAGATTTATACGAGTCAATTTTCACAATCTCTAGGTATCTCTTATCAAATATTTTTTTTAATTTTCAAAATGGAATTAAAGCTCTTCACATGCACATTTTATATTGAAGCACTGATAAATGTGATTATCCTTCTAAAACCACCAGCATGACAGTTTTCCGGTTCAGATTTCTAAGGCTTTTCCTGAACTTGAATCTGTAAACTATTTTTAGATGTTCTAAATAACTGATGATAACTATATAGCAATATAGATATACTTGTTATCTACCCCATGCTACAAATAGAGAATCTCACCCAAGTGTCTTCTGATATCAAATATATCAACACTATTCTATGAAATGTGCCTCGGATATTTTTACTTTTATAGACTCGTGTTGATATATTTGATATCAGAAGACATGAGGGTGAGATTATGTTTATCATCCAAAATCATTTTTCATTTCCATTCCTTGTAAAATGTATTTTCTGAACACTGCACTCCTCCTAGACTCTCAGTGCGGTGGAGTCATATCACTGATGTTGTCATGCTTATGACGTCATAGCATTCTGATGTCATTACTTGATGATGTAAAACAATTGTGATGTCATGAATTTGACTGTAACAGGGCTTTGTTCAAAATCTACTGTCAAAACAATATCTACTAGGAGATATCCCTTGATCTTCAATGAGCGATATCTCCTGTAGAACACAGTTTTGGATGATAAAATACAGTTTTTGAGAGAGGGTACATTATCACTTGTCTTTCACAAAGCATACAAAATAGTTTCATCAGATACAGATTATTCATTATTCTAACAGGGTTAATAACATTGTACTTAAGATAATGTTTTAAGAAGAATGAAATATTCTAACTTATTTTCCTGGATCCATTAAAATTTCATATAATGGTAAAGACATTGACGATTGTCCAGAATCTGCAGAGAATCGTGTGCTTAAAGGTACTATAGCACGCTTTTTCGCTCCAAATTGGCTCTTTTAAGGCATATGATTATATAGGCACTTACTTATGCTTTCAATCGAAGCAGGAAAATACTTATTATTCTTCACAACTGACCTGTAATCAACAATGAAAACATTTAAGACAGCTGAAGTCGGCTTAGAAATATTTAGTTCTATGGTCAGCTGTGCACTAAAAAATATAAACAGTTGAACAGCTGAAAACGGCTCAACTAGTAATGTGTGTAGCTTTGGAAATTACCTAAACTCTGAACTGAGAATAAGGGATGAAATATTGTATATTAAAGCAATCTTATAACATAATCACTTTAAAAAATGTAGTATAAGCATTGTAAATGGATTATGATCGTTAGTAATCGAGAGATATTCATTATCTGTGCATTTGTTGTTTAAACGAAATATTGGTGTGCACTTATACCTTTAATACTCTATTAGATGCAAAGCACTGAGCACACCGGAGGGAATATCTCCCTGTTTGTTAGATTGACAAATGATGCTGATAGACATATGCCTTTCACAGGATTAACAAATTATCAGTTTCTCTAAACTATCATACCTTTTTAAATTATTTGAGTAATACTCAGTCAACTCATGCATGCTTTGATTTTAAAAAATTTGAGTTCAGCTGTAAGGTCTCATTTAATGACAAATGTGGTTGAATGACGCTTTTGAGATTCATGGTTATGTAAAAAGCAATTGAAATTTGAAAACATTTGATATGGGGAAAATTATTGACATTTTTGTAGTTTTTTTAATCTAGGTAATATGTTCAACAATTTTAATTGTAAATTCTTAGTGTTAGATAAATACTGATAGCATTTTTATTATATGTCAGAACTGATTTGTGCATTTATTAGCAGATCCTAATTAACTTTTGAGATGACGAAGTCCCTGGGCCCATGAGTTATGAATTAGTGGGACATTAAATTTTGACAATGTAGGTTGGTCATTATAAAATACAAGCCTAGGGAGATAAATTTACAGTTGAAATCATTAAATTTCTGTTAATATATTTATATACATATTTTTTGTAACTTTGCATGAATAACCCAAATTGGTATTGTCTAAAGCTGAAATTGACTGATAGTAATATCTATAGTTTTAACCTAAAAAATTATTTATTCTCTAGTAACTATTTTAGCATTGGAAAGATTAATAAATTTAATATAATATGTAAATTTGAGGTGATGTGAACTTCAAATGATTGTAAAAAAAAAGTATCAATCAACAGACGATTTTTCATAAGAGATAAGTCAGCGAGAAAGTAGTATCAGTAGGATGGCATGCTTAGCCTTTTTAGAGGTGTGTGAACTTTCCCCAAATTTATCTATTCAATGTTTCAAAGGGAATTGAATAGATAAATCATATACTTTAACTTTTTAGTTATCATTACATTAGTAGTTCATAATAATTTCTCGTAGAAAAGGCTTTTATGAAGATGAAGTTGTCAATTTACAAAGTTAAAATATAGATAATTCAAGCACGAAAAATATGATTATTTGATGGTATCTGCATAGACTAAAGCATTCATCTTATCGTCAAAATACTTTTCCATAAAAAATATTCACAATTTTCATTTTAAAAGTCATAAAATACCGCTTCCAAACTTTTGTTGTCAACAACAATGTCAGCCATTTTGGCAGTTGCCATGAAGGGAGATAACTCAGGCGATAATAGTCATACAACTAATCTTATATGGAGAGGCTTCTGCACAACTTTTAGGTACATTTTCAAGTGGCCATAACTATTTTTGCCCATGGTTGATTTTGGTTGGGTTTTTTTCAGAGGGTAAGGGACATGTAATCTTTCATTTTTTCAAGTCATTTGTCTGTTATCGAAAATGTCCGGGTTCACTTAAATTTTGGGAAATTTCGACTGGCCTAATAATATAATCTCATATAGATTTAGGAAAATGTGAAAAACATTGCAAAAAATAGGCTATTGCCCCTTTATCAATATGATGCTCCTAGTCATGTATCTATCTCCTCAGCAAGGGTTTTTGACTAATAATCTTATCATCCCTTGGATTTCCTAAATACCATACAAAAATCTAATACAACTTATATAACTTTCAGAATTTTTACATAAATTTTTGTGTTAAGCTCATTCTTCAGAGTAGTGAATACTCTATGGGAGAACTGATAATCCTATGCATTGAATGACTCTCCCAAGTCCAAGCCAGTTAAAACTAAATATCTACAATGATTTGTTTTTACATCAAGTGATTACATCACCTACTGTGTCTCAAAAATTGGACAATCAAACGAAGTGGAAGTCAGTTATCTTATTGAAGTGAGTATTGATACACCCCTGAATTTATCATTTTTTATATCATTATTGTGATAGGCCACCTGACAACGCTTCACAGTTTACAGACATAAACACACCCATCCTGATCATTTACTTAGAATTGAACAAAGGTAACCTCCTGTTATCATGGAAAGTTTTGAAGCTGAGCAGTTACCGAAATACATAAACGTATGACCAATGTGTATGGGATAGAAGCCCCTCAATATTCTACTGTTGCAAAATGGTCAGCTGAGTTTAAGGCGGGTTGCAACTCCTTGAACAGAGACCCAGGGTCATTATAGAGATGATATGGTTGTACATTTCCGGGTATTAATCATGTATGATCGTAGAATAAAGGTTGGTAAGAAATCTTCAGAGTATGGCATCTCTCAAAAAAAGGTTTGCACCATAATTCATGAGCACTAAACACAAGCAAGAATCCATGCAATGGAAGCATTTTCCTCCACCAAATTTTTTCAATTTTTCTCCATGAGGGGTAGACCATGGTGGTCCAAGGAGCATTTACATAGGTCACACGCCTAGTTTTGACGACTTCACTTTTCAACCCTCCAGCGTTACTTACGCCCCTTTGAAGCAATTTCAAAAAAAGGTCAGAAAATCACAAATAAAGTTTTCGGGGTGAAATGAAATCAAATGTTGTCAAACTGTGGTGACAGTAGCCAAGATGCAAAAGAAACATTGAAACATTGAAGTAGCACAACTCAATTGGCCGGTGTGGGCATCTAAAGAGTTTAGTCTATCAGCAAACAGACTGCCATGATGTTTTTTCGCTGAGTGACATGACAAAATGCGCTGTACTTTTACTAATTTTAAACATTATTAAAATGACTTAAATATATGGATAGAATATCAGCACATTAAAAATGTTTTATGATAAGATTAATCAACAATGCCTTGTTATGACGTATGAATGGTTTCACTTCTCATTGATGTGTTTTTTCACTTTACCAATTTGTCATATTTAAACCAACTAAAATTCTTATCCTCGGTCACATGTTGTAAATGTGTTATGTTATGATCATGTACTAATGATATATATATATAAAAAAACAGGAATGTCCCCTTGCATTTAGTATCCACACAAAAATACCCTTATGGGACTGTTCATTTATTGCCCTGAATGAGTGAACTTTCACACTAGATGTTAGGGATGTCACGATAAACAGATGGCATCAGTTCATAGTACCATATGCGATACAATCAAAATCTTATTGATCATTGACCAAGAAATTCAGGGTTTGTTAAAATAATTGTTAGGGCAAAAGTTTCTGTTAATGTTCGTGTTGAAAAAAAAAAAATCAAAAAGTTGAAAGTTAAAAGATTCATCAAAAGCTTTGTTAATAATGGTTAGTGTGGAACTGTTTGTTTCTCTACTTACTCCTTCTTAGACATAACAAATATATATATATCATTGAAATCTATATTTTACCTTGAATGTTAAGTTATTACTGTATCATATTATGTACCATGAAGTGACCAGGTGAGAATCACTGTATCCATTGTACAGTAGCTGTATCATGACATCCTGATTTGATCATCCCACAATCTATACATCTATCTAATGATGAATTACTATTTGACTCTTGGTCAGAGAGGAAGCATATACTCACCTCCAACCCGATAGTGAGTAGGTTGACATGGAAACCCGTTGTTGTCACACTGGTGTGGTTCCAACCCACTGTATCCTTGTGCCTCGTTGCATCTGCACAGAATCTTACATCCACCGGCGGTCTGGTTCACCACCATAAGCACATTCTCTACAATCAAGAAGAGTTATTCAGACAAACATGTAATATTTTCTATCTATGTTGTTTTTTACAAAGTTTTTTAAACCTATATCAACATACACATAATCATTTTACCTTTCTTTGACTCAAAGGAAAACTTTCAGACAAATTTCATAAACACAAAAGTTGCTTTCAGACTATTGTTTTTCCTCCTGTATTTTGTCGGTAACCCCTAGAAACTTAAAAAGAGGAATGCTTTTTAATTTTGCCCCGCCTCTTCTCGGATATTACCGTTTAGGATTCAGGTTTTTTTAAGTGATTTTAATCAATGCTTTATTTCACAGAAAAAGCCACTTAACGTATACAGGTCTACCAGACAAAGACTTCCACACAAAAACATGGAGAGTTTGATAATGTGGAAAAACCAGCATATATATATATATATATATTAAAATAGTAAAAGAATTTTCAAACTCTATGGCAATATATATTAAAAAGAAGAAGATGATGAAGTTGAATTACATTTGGCAAACGTTTTCAGCAGGTACGAATGTACCTGCTTCATCAGGCCGTTTATTGCAGTAACTGAAACTAAGTACATAATACTATGACGTCACACAGGAACTAATGACGTCATAATGAACTTGACAACATCAAATCGTATTGTAAGCAACATTATGTTTTGCCATTTAATTTTGGCGTATATTTACGAATGAAATATGATTCTTTCAAAAGTAAATCATTATCATTGTTATAATTGAGTTTATATATCGGGAAAACCTTGAACTTGCCATTACCACATTTTTCTAAATGTTCACTGAGAGGGATAGTTCGATTTCGGGGCTGGTTAATGTGGGATCGATGAAGGTTCATTCTCCTCTTTAATTTTTGCTCTGTTTTCCCGATATATTTCTCATTACATCCAGCACATATGATTACATAAATAACATTTTTGGAGTCACAATTCATGTTTTGTTTAACAACAAATGTATCCTTTGGTGAAATATTTATGGAACACCCTTCAATAATACTTTCACACGTGAAGCAACGTGAATCTCCACACTTTGAAACTTTCGGAATAGCCTCAACTGAGTCAAATCTAGAAGTAGTCAAAATTTTGCGTAAGTTTTTTGGTTGCTTACGGCTGTTAATGAAATTGCATTTATCGACAATCTTTTTCATTTTTTGACTAGGACTTAAAATAGGAAGATAATGTTTAACGATAGACATAGCATTATCATGATTAGGGTTAAAAGTGGAGACAAGATTAAGATTATTTTGAGTATCGATGTTCTTTTCTACTTTAGATCTCAGTTGTTGCTGGTCCGTATTTAAAGCTTTTGATATACTATCACTTATCAACTTTTCTGGATAATTTTGTTTAAGTAAAAAGCTTTTCAGTTCATCAAGGTGATCGATCTTAACATCACCATCAGAAACAATTGTACAAACTCTTCTTGCTAAACAATAGGGGATGTTGCGTTTGGTATGATGGGGGTGGCATGAACCAAAGTCCAGATACTGATGTGAATCTGTTTTCTTATAGAATATATCCGTTGCTATGATACCTCCTGTATCTATCTTAACAATGACATCAAGAAAATTCAAATGTTCATCATGGCATTTCATGGTAAATTTCATGGAAGGGTCAAGAGAGTTAAGGATTTCGTGAATAGTTTGAAGAAGGTTTTTATCGTTTTTAAGTATGATGAAGCAGTCATCTAAAAAACGTTTCCACGAATTTTCTACGTGCTCTTTCATTGAAAGGTTAAAAACCTCCCCAACTTTAGAGTAGAATAAACTTTCCAAATAGCCAAGTACTAAAGTTGCATAAGTTGGCGCCACTTTTGTGCCCATTGCTACCCCTTTATTTTGAGAGTAAAAACATCCATCAAAATAAAACACATTATTTTCAATAACTAGACTTAAAGCTTCAATGATAAAATCACTTGAAAATCTATATGGTATTTCATGGCCATATTTATCAAGCCAATATTTTACAGCTTTTAGACCGAATTTTGTATCTATATTACTATATAGATTGACCACATCAAAACTTACCAATTTGGATCCCTCTGGTACCTGTTGTGGGAGCTTACATAGAAAATCAATATCATCTCTTATATAACTTTTAACATGCGTACATAGAGGTTTGAGGATAATATCTATGAAATTACTTAGTCTTTGGGTATGACTTTCAGGTCCTCCGACAATGGGTCTAAATGGAAGGTCATTAGGGTCTTTTACAGAGATAACAGTGTCGCATTCATTAGAGATAGCATCTTGAATTATTTTGCTTTTGTGTATCTTAGGAAGACCATAAAAATACGCAGTTTTTGCCTCAAAATTAGTCAGGTAGTCTCTTTCAGAATCCGAAATATCATTTGTATATTTATTCAAAAGTCTGGAAATTTTGTTTGATATAACTTTTTCGTCTTTGGCATTAGATTTTTTATAGTAAGCTTCATTATGAAGTATAGATACTACTTTGTCTTTGTAATAAACCTTATCCATAATAACAATTGCGCCCCCTTTATCCGCCTCTTTAATGACTATATCATTGTTATTTCTTAAATCATGTAAAGCTTTACACTCACCCTTTGTTAAGTTTTGTTTGGGTTGTTTTACATGTATGGGTACATTTTCAAGTAAATCACAGTATTCATCTAAATGTTTGTCTCTGCCACGAGGCGGAACAAAGTGTGACGTCATAGTATTATGTGTGACGTCATAGTATTATGTACTTAGTGTCAGTTACTGCAATAAACGGCCTGATGAAGCAGGTACTGCTGAAAACGTTTGC